>OX422214.1:333505273-334105273 GCA_949130495.1 Sambucus nigra | reverse complement strand
TTTTTGGCATGGTGAAAGACTTTTTGGTGCAAAATAAAAAGGGTTGGACTAAACGTGTATTAAAAAAAGTTCGAGGGACTATTTGGTATATGCCCCTTTTATAAATGGACCGATTTATAATTTTCGGATAATCAAACGGGGCCTCAAGGTTTTATGTATGTGAGTTTAATTATCAAGGACTAAAGTGAAACTCAAGTTAAATTTTAAGGGACTAAAATGTAATTACTTTATCTCCATAGGTCACGATGTTCACGTGGAAATCAAATTGACTACAAGTCCACCCCCAAAGATTACTCTAATAAATGACAAACACAAGTTGACAGAAACTACCGATTGATAGAAGACCAAAGATTACTCTGGCTTCCCTTGCGCCACCTATTCATGCCTGTGTTAAGGGACAAATTTTTTATTCTATATAATATTGTTTATTAGATGAGAAAAACGAGAACATCACATATGGCTTCAGTGTGTTTGATAAAGGTTGTATTTCTAGTAATAGTTATATGGCTGGGAGAGGCAGAGGCAACATCTAACACTAGTAATTCAACATATTAACATTCACAAGAGAGGCGGAAGCTCTACTGGATTGGTTGGGAAAAGTTATTCCTGTAGATAACTCTATAAGTCATTGTGAGTGGAGTTTTGTCTATTCCAATGAGGCAGGGCATGTCACTTCCCTAACAATAAAGGGATATTATGGAGGACTTGAGCTCGGAAAGTTAAACTTTTCTTCCTTTCCAGACCTTCAATTCCTCCATCTTGAGAGCTGTGAGCTTCATGGAATTATTCCACACAAAATTGGTATGCTTTCAAAACTCACAGAACAAACAACCTTCTTACAGGTAAGCTACCTCTTTCCTTGGGTAACCTCTCTCAACTAACACGGCTTGACATTTCTTATAATGTTGTCGATGGTTCCATACCCTTCCAACTTGGGAATTTGAAGAATCTGAAAAATCTAGACCTGAGCTTGGTGACAACAACCTATCTGGTCAAATCCCTTCCTCTCTGGGTTCCTTAACCAATCTGATTGATCTAGACCTAAGTTATAATCATCTTATTGGTCATGTACCTTCATCTATTTGTCAATTGTTGAATCTTGGGAGTCTCTACCTTAACTCAAATCATCTCAACGGTTCCATCCCACCCAATATTTTTAATTTGGCCAATAGGCTGCTCTTTCTTAATCTATTTTCAAATCAAACCAATTATTTGATCCCTCCTGAAGTTGGCGAGTTCTACCTTTATTCAATTAATATTTCTTCAGACCTCAATGGTTCTCTCCCACTGAATAAATATTGCAGTCTTCAGAATCTAGAGCAGTCTCTGAGTTATGTTTTTTCTAAGGACCTAGTCAACTGCAATGATTTGGTAATAAGTAAGAAATACTTGAGTAAAAGACTGACTACCTATAGGACTTTTCAATATTCCATCCTCAAAGATCGCATACAATAGTTTGGGTACAATTACCACTAATCTTTGCCATTTGTGCGATAACTCAACACCCAACTTGTTCCATAGTGCTCAGGCTAATAACAAGAAAAAAAGAGTTGTTTATCCCCTCGTTATTTTGCTTCCAACCACGATTTTTATTACCTTTTTACTACTAGGGTTTTTCTTATTGTTTCAACATAAAAAAAAAGTTTTCCGAGGGAGGAAAATACAAAGAGGAATGGAAATATGTGCTCAATATGGAATTATGATGGAAGAATTTCATATGACAATATCATTGAAGAAACAAATGACTTTGACATGAGATACTGCATTGGCACTGGTGGTTATGGTAGCGTATATAGAGCACAATTGCCAAGCAACAAAGTAGTCGCATTAAAGAAACTTCATCGGTTGGAAGCAGATGAGCCATCTTTTGACAAAATTTATAAGAATGAAGTGGAAGTGCTATCAAATATAAGGCATATGAACATTGTAAAACTTTACGGTTATTGTTTGCACAATCGAAACATGTTCCTTGTTTATGAATACATGGAAAAAGGTAGTTTATTCTATCTCCGGAGAGATGAAGTTGAAGTTGTCGAATTGGATTGGACTATGAGGGTAAACATTATTAAAGTCATAGCACATGCCTTATCATATATTCATCACGATTGCAACCCACCTATAGTTCATCGGGATATTTCAAGCAATAACATTCTTCTAAACTCCAAACTGGAAGCGTTTGTTACTGACTTAGGCGCAACTCATTTGCTATATCCCGATTCATCAAACCAAACTATAATTGCAGGAACTTATGGCTACATTGCTGCAGGTGAACCCTTCTTTTATGAAAATCTAACATTATATTTCTTTCCTTATCTTAATGAGCTTAATGAAACTATTTGCAAACAATTTTGATTATTTTTGCAGAACTTGCCTACACAATGGTTGTCACTGAAAAATGTGATGTCTTTAGTTTTGGAATAGTGGCATTAGAGACAATAATTGGAAGGCATCCGTGACACCCCGCTCACCAAAATAAGGGGTGGCCAGCCCGATACTCTAATATAACAGGAATCATGGATGGAGTCATTCTCAGCATCACAACAATATAATAAGTATACGGGATAACCACCCTATATTTCGAAAAAACGGGTTGCCAAAAAATTTGTTTTATAAATTAAAGAAAGAATGTAAACCGCCCAATTTGAAAAGAAGGTGGAAACCCAAAAGAACTTATATTACATCCACATCAAGTATACAATAAAGGGGACCGAATATCCTGTCGGTCAACAGTCACTTACAACGTAATACAACAGTTTAATTAAATTACATAATACATTATAATAAGAAAATACAAAAGCTTGGGCCACACGCCCGAGTAAAAGACCCGATCATAAATAGAGTACAAAAATGGAGGCGTATATAACAACATATCCGATAATATCCGCAAAGTATCACGGCTCTGTAAAAACACTGGAATAGGAAAGATCAGTACGGGCGTCCTTGCGACGGAACACCTGAGCGAATATTGGATTCACGGACAACAAGAAATAAGAACGGGTCAGGGCCCGATTTTATATGATCACCAGATGAATAAAGAGTATGACAGTTATGAACAGTTAATCATGATGGATATAAATAAGAATATACTTTCACGAGTTTAAAGCATGAGCTAAGACAATTTATATGATCATGAGTTTAAATCAATTATGCAAAAAAGGAAGGTGAATGATTAATATTAATAAAAAGCCTTCATGACTTTTACACTGTTTCATTCCATCCTTTCGTACCTTATCAGAAAACATAATTTCAATAATATGCTCTTTGTGGCATTTATCATAAATCAAGTCCAACTTGAATAAGAATAGTTATATTCATATACATATAACGATTCTAAGACCGACCGTTCGGGTTTCCCCACTGTGCGCCCCCATAAATGGCTATCATCTTCTAGGGCCTATCACCAAAACAACCTGGGATCATAACGAAACGTCGGGAAGCGACCATATGCCCGCGGGAGAGTCATAACCATACCCGGAATTACCTCACCATCGCATAAAAACATATAATAATCGCTCATATGGCCTAGGAATATATTCACCCTGCATTCATTAGCCAGGGGACTTCACCTTACGCGCGCAACTTCTCTTATGATAGCGATTTAGATAGGTGTGTTTAAGTAAATTATCATTTACAATATACATGATTTAGTAAATTATTATTTATCATCTTCATTCCCTTTTTAATAAATACAACACATTTTATCCGGAGCCATATTTAATTCACGCCATCATTATAACCTCAATGAATGAATAAACTCTCAATTTATTCTCCAAACATTTTTGGGTGTTATTATAAACCACCAAGACTATCATACCTCAATAGAGCTTCTAAAGTCTCCCAATATGACCTTACAACCCCTAGTCTCATAATAATTAACTAAAGGAAAAAAATACCCTAACATCAATTTGTACGCCCCCGGAAATAAGCCCTATTTAATCCATTTCTAATGTAGGGTAGTTAACTAACTCATCTAGAAACCTAGGACTGTAAGTTCACTTCATACAAGAAGGTTCCTAAGTCCTAAGCCTAAAGAAAAAGGGTGAAAATTGAGTTAGAAAAATAACTCAAAACAGCAGGATTTTCGAATCGATTCGCCTTGGCCGAATCGATTCGGTAAGAAAGCGAATCGATTCGGACCAGTCGAATCGATTTGGACAGGAGGACTTGGCATTCTGCAACCTACCGAATCGATTCGGACCATCCGAATCGATTCGGACCCTTCAGACCTGTAAGCTGCCCTTATAGCCAATCGATTCGCTAGGGTCGAATCAATTCGCCCAACCCGAATTGCCTAATTCGGCTATGGAGTCTTAGACTCCAAATTTCCCCAACTCAAATCTACCCAAACCAAGATCATTTAATGCAACCAACTACTCATAAATGCATCTAGCAACTATAAATTACCCAAATAAACATCTAAATCAACTTCCAAGGGTTCAAAACCTACAAATCCATTAAAACCCTAAAATTGTTAAACCATAACCAATCCACAACAATCAATACAAATTATTCATCTTAAACCATATATTAGCAAGTAGAAAACTTGCCTTGAGCTTGAAATCTCAGATTTCCTTTGGTAGCAACCACTCCAAGCATCAGTCCCCAATCTCTCTTTTCTCCACCACTCTCTTATTCTCTCTTCCTATCTCTAGGTTAGTAAATACACACTTAAGAGAATAAAATGAATGTCAGACTAAATCCTGGCTTTAGTCTAAATTCCCAACTTAAATGGTTAATACCACATTAAAATGACTCGCAACTACACATTCATGTTAAAACCAGTCGAAAGTGCTCGGAATCCAAAAATACAATATGGCACTTATTTCGACTATCTCGCACATTTTGGGACTAACTACGCCCTCTAAATTGGCATCTGGCAATTTTATAAATCATTTCAAGTTCCAATTTCATTTAAACCATAAATGTCATTTAAAGCATATGACACTATAAAACGTAACATGATGATATTTACATACACATACAGTAAATATGCAACAATCTAGTAAATATTTTCTTTCAACTCATTCCATTAACATTTACTCCATTTCTCAACATTTTATATAATTACTCAATGCAGTAAATTAATATAAAATAAGTCTCTTAAAAGCGAGGGTTGTTACATACTCCCCCCCTTATTAGGGAATTTTGACCTCAAAATTCAGGCGTACCTTGCAAGAAGAGATGCGGATACTTTTCCCGCCTGTCGTCCTCATGCTCCCACATCGATTCCTTGGCGTCGTGATGGCCCCATAGAACACGCACCAAGGGCACTACCCGTGATCTCAATTTACTCTCTCCGTGCTCTAAGATTGCAACCGATTGTTCTTCATACAAAATATCGGGTTGCAAATCGATATCCTCCAAAGGAATATGCCAAAGGGCTCCTTCACACCTGATAAGCACCCAAAACTGTACAATTTATACCCCAAATAGACGTACATTAGTTGCTAATTCTCGACAATATGGGTCTTATGCGCGTAAATGTTTATTATGCAGGTTTAATGTACGTTGCGGTGTTCAAATGCGTATTTCAAGGCAATTGTGCATTTTACGGAGCTAAATACCAAAGTCCCTGACCCTAACCTAACCCATCCTAGCCTAAACTTGTCCCTAAACCGTCACCCAAGACCCGTGTGTGTTGGTTTGTTCCCTTTTTATTTTATTTTAATTTTTTAGATTTTTAGTTTGAGTCATTTTAATTTTAGGATTATTTTAGCATTTTTTTAGGTTTTATTTCCTATTTTTATATTTTATTTCTATTTTTATTAATATAATTTTATTTTATTTTATTAAGTTTTTAGTTTTAGTTTTTATTTTATTTTATTTTATTAGGATTAGTTTGTAGGAATTTAGTTTATTAGATTCTATATTTTTAGGACTTTAGTTTTTATTAGATTTTTCATTTTTTTATTTTCTTTTGTTTTATTATTTTAGTTTTTAATAGCTTAGGATTTTATTTTTAGTTTTAATATTTTTATTATTTTTAGTTTGTTTTATTTTTCTAGTTAAATTTTATTTATTTATTTTTTTTAGTTTTAGTTTTATTAATTTTTTAATTGAATCTTTATTTTATTATTTTAGAAGTAGGATTTTTACTTTTTAAATTTATTAATTTTAATCTGTTTTAGTTAGTTTATATTTTTTTTAGGGGTCCAAATTAAACACACACTCACATACCCTTAATCCCATACACACTCACCTACACTTTCCTTACCCAACAAACCCTCATCCTCACACACCTAGCCTACACCCTCATCCACCTAAGCCTAACCTTAGTCATCTTCAACCTATACCCATCTTCTCTCTCATCCAAAACCACCATTAAACCCTCACCCATTAACACCAAAACATCTCTCCTCTCTCTTCCTCACCAAAACACAATACCACCAAACCTCTCTCTACTCTCTCACCTTACCCAAACCGAGACCTACCCCTAACCCGTCGGCGCCCCCTTTGCTCCGGCTATAACCCGTGCCCTAACCGGCGACAAAACCTGCAAACGACGAGCCCTAGAACCGGCGTCGTGACCCTTCAATCCTGTTCCCAACCCTTATGTTCGCGACCCTCTCTCTCTCATCGTCGACCTGACAACTCGGCTGCCACCCTTACCCGCCGCTGCCGGCGCACCCACCAACCTCCGGCGTTCTCTCTCTCTCACCTTCCGACCCATATCCGGGTCTGCCCAACACCTCAACCCGATTCATATCCAAAACCCATTTGTCCCAAACCAAGACCCATTTCCCCATCCCAAAATCTACCAAATGCCATTTTCATCCAAAACCCATTTGAAGGCTAAAACTCATTTCAACCCAAAGTCAAAATCGTGTTCTGCTAAAGAAACCAAAAGCATACAAAAACCAAATAAACCCATAACCCCACATGCCATTAAACCTTTCTCCCAATTTTACCCATAATACCCCGTAACTAACCACCCAAAACCAAATCCCAAAATGACCCCTCAACCCAAAACAGATTTTTTCCAAATATCATACCTCACACCCCCATGCACATGTGACCTCACCCATTTCCACATGCACTCCCTACCTTTTTACCATTATACCCCTTTGCTCCATTGCATATAAAAAGAAGATGAAGACCTCATTTGTAAAAAATGCTAGATTAGAGAGCTTTGTAGAGAGAAAATTCTAGAGAGAGATAGTTTAGTTTAGAAAATAAATTTTTGTAAATAGTTTTTCATTTTTTATTTTTAGATATTTGTGAGATTAAATATTGTTAGAGAATTAATTGAGTGGATATTTCAATTTCATTTGGATGATCAATTAAGAGGTGTATGCTTCAATTTCAAGGATTGGAGTTCAACATAATCAAAGAGATTTGGTTTGATTGTTCTCTTCCCTTCTTTTATTATTTTATGCCTTTGAATATTAATTTGTCATATTTTATACCATGTTAGGCTAAAACCCCTTTCAAGGGGTGGGGTGAAACCCTTATTTGATGTTATTGTATTTTAATTAGTTTAATTAGTTGAAAGATCCCTTTGAATGTTAATTTTGATCCCTCACCCTTAGATTTACGCCTCGAGAGAGGGTAAATGATTTTCGAGAGAAAATCGAAATTCTAGTGATAATACCCATTTTAGATTCGAACTAGAGATAGGGGTTTCTTAAGTGGGGTATTATCACTTGAATTTCAACTCTAAATTTAATTTCTAAGATTGACATAAATTCTAATTGATCGATCCTAGCGGGTGATTAATTAAAAGGAGTGTAGATCTAATTTTATAGAGTTGTGGGGTGTTAAACTTAACTTTCTAAAAGATTACTATTCTAATTACACTTGCAACGAGAGTTGATTTGTAATTTTAATATTAATTTGGGAGAATTCAAATAATTAAATTAATTAATTAGAATAACTTAAATTTGTGGTGTAATCCCACTCCTTGATTGTTCTCACAACTATTTACCTCACTTTATCTTTTATTTTAGTGTTAGACTTTATTTTCATTTTAGTTACTTTCTAGTTAGTCATTATCATTTTACATTTAGTTTATTTTAGTTTAGATCTCACCTCACCCTTTTGTTTTAATATTGAAAAAGCTAAAAAAAATTAGAAAAGTGAAAAAGCACAAAAAGAAAATAAAAAGTGAATTACAATTGAATTTGTATCTAGCTTACTCCCTAGAAAGTGGATTGATACCCTTACTTACCTCTACACTTTAGTTTATTATTATTTGTAGGTATTTGAGGTTTTGATTAGAAGGACTTTTCAAGCAACGACAAGAAAAATACACGTAAAAGTCTTTTTATCAACACCCTTATACTTCTTTAAAGAGGAAACATGAAACACATCATGGAGTTGTTGTAAGTGTTCCGGTAAGGCAAGTTGATACGCCACTGGACCTACCTAAGCAATAACGGGAAAAGGTCCAATAAAGCGCGACGCAAGCTTTCCTTTCTTCCCGAAATGCTTTATACCTTTCATTGGTGATACACGCACCAAGACTTGATCCCCAACTTCCAACTCTACATGCCTTCTATTCGCATAGGCATAAATCTTTTGACGATCTTGAGCTATTCGGATGCGATTTCGGATGAGTTCAATCTTGGAAGAAGTATCTTGGATCATTTCAGGTCCAAGAAACTTATTATCTCCCACCTCCAACCAACAAGTGGGCGATCTATAAGGCCGGCCATAAAGTGCTTTGTAGGGCGCCATCCTAATATTAAATTGGTACGAATTATTATAAGCAAATTCGACCAATGGGAGATATTATTCCCATCTACCTTTGAAATCAAGCATACACATTCGGAGCATGTCCTCCAACATTTGGCTGACTCTTTGTTTAAGGATGATAAGAAGTGCTCAATTTCAATTCGGTTCCCATAGCCTCTTGGAAACTTTGCCAAAAGTGGGAAACAAATATCTTATCTCGGTCGGAAACTATATTTATCGGCACCCCGTGGAGTCTAACAACCTCCGCAATAAATAGCCAGGCATAACGAGCAGTATCGTAATCTGTGCGCACGGGTAGGAAGTGTGCCGACTTAGTCAAACAATCAACAATAACCCAAATGGAATCATGACCGTTCTGCGACATTGGTAAGCCCGTGACAAAATCCATCGATATACTCTCCCACTTCCACACCGAAATCTCCAATGGTTGCAACAGTCGCATTGGTCGCTGATGATCTATCTTGAACAATTGACAAGTGGTACATTGGAAAATAAATTCAGAAATATCCCGCTTCATGCCCACCCACTAGTATTGACGGTGCATGTCTTGGTACATCTTGTCCCCGCCAGGATGCACCGAAAATTTAAACCCATGATATTCTGTCATCACGGCCCATCTCAAATCCCCTTCGTCCAGGACAATAAGTCTCCCGTGAAAATGTAATCCACCCTCCGAACTTATAGAGTAGGATTCCGCTCCCTCGGTTAACAATTGGCGTATATGGTCCTGACAACCCTTGTCCCTTCCTTGAGCTCCTACAACTCTTGCCACAATAGCAGGCGTAATGGTCAACACTGACATAAACGCCCTAGCCATTGCGTCCTCCTAGCTAAGCTCCTTCCATTTCGCTTTCCATACCTCCGCTAACTCCCCCTCGGGCTTCCGACTTAACGCATCGGCCACCACATTCGCCTTGCCCTGGTGATAGTAGATGTCAAATTAGTAGTCTTTCACAAACTCTAACCACCGGCGTTGTCGCATATTTAAATCCTTCTGGAAAAAAAATATTGCAACGATTTGTGGTTCGTGAAAAGACTAAATTTCTCCCCTAGGAGATAATGCCTCCCAATCGTCAAGGCAAAAACAACTGCGGTAAGTTCCAAATCATGCACCGAATAATTCTTTTCATGGGGCTTTAGCTTACGAGAAGCATAAGCAATAGCCCGTAGCTCTTGTTGAAGTACACCTCCTAATCCTTGTAGAGATGCGTCGGTAAAGACTAAATATTCCAATCCTGGCCTTGCTAATGCAAGGACTGGAGCAGAAGTCAATCTATCCTTAAGCTCATCAAAAGCAGCCTAACAAGAATCATCCCAAACAAACCTCACCCATTTCCGGGTTAAATTTATCAAAGGGCTAGTAATTTTAGAGAAACCCTTGATAAACCGACGGTAATAGCCTGTCAAACCTAGAAAACTATGAATCTCGGTAGGTGTCATGGGCTGACCCCACTCCTTCACCGCAACCACTTTACTTGGGTCTATCGAAATACCCTGGGATGTCACAATGTGACCCAAAAACGGTACTTCCTGCAACCAAAAGCCACACTTTTCAAACTTAGCATACAGTTTGTGATCCCTCAACCTCTGTAGAACCAATCATAAATGAGCAGCATGATCGGCCTCTATTTGAGAATACACTAGAATATCATCAATGAACACGATGACAAACTGGTCCAGGAAGTCTCGAAATACCCTATTCATGAGGTCCATAAACACGGCGGGAGCATTGGTTAGTCCGAAAGGCATAACCAAAAATTCATAGGACCCATATCTCGTTAGGAAAGCAGTCTTGAACACATCTTGCTCGCGTATCCGCAACTGATGATACCCCGTCCTCAAATCTATCTTAGAGAAGTATGACGCTCCCCTAAGTTGATCAAACAAATCATCAATTCGAGGCAATGGGTATTTGTTCCAGATGGTAACTTTACTCAACTCTCTATAGTCAACACATAACCGGAGAGAACCGTCTCTTTTCTTCACAAACAACACCGGAGCACCCCACGGCGACATGCTACGCCTAATAAACGCTTGATCTAACAAGTTCTGAATATGATCCCTTATCTCCCTCATCTCAACAGGAGCCATACGATACGGAGCTCTCACAATCGGTCTCGTTCCTGGTGCTAAATCAATTACGAACTCAATCTCCCGACTCGTGGCAAACCCGTTATTTCTCGAAAAACATCTTGGAAATCTCTAACAACTGGAATTAAATATAAGGAAACAACTACATCCTGAGAATTCTCTTCCGCAATACAATACAAGTAAGTGTTAGTACCTCCTTCTGAACGAGGCATAACCACTAAAAACATTTTTTGCCCCGGAACATCAAAAACTATACTCTCCCCATAGCAATTAACTATAGAACGATACTTCATTAGCCAATCCATACCCAGAATTACATCATACCCGACCATATCAAGGACGAGCAAATCGGCCTCAAAACACAAATTACCATGATTTATCCCTACCTGTTTACAAACAAAGAAAATGAGTGAACCATCACCCATAGAAGATTCAACACTAGTGAAGGTACTCTCTGTAGATTTAATCAGCTCTGTAGACTAGGCAAAACTCCTAGAAATGAATGAGTGTGTCGCACCCGTATCAAACAACACATGACCCAAGTGCCCCTGAATGAGAAACTTACCCTCAATAGCTGGCAGCGCCGGTTGGGCCGGAGGAAGCATTGCATCCTGAATGTGGTAAACACGACTATACTGTCGCTGCCCCTGTTGCGGAGTGACAACCGGATTAGGCACTTATGACGGTAACTGAACCTGTGGAACTCTAGGAAGCTATCCCCCAATCAACAGAGGACACGACCTCTTGAAATGACCCAACTCTTTGCATTGAAAGCATCGATTCGTCACATTCTCCTGATTTCTGCCCTGGTTATTTATAAACTGCCCAACTCCTTGGCCTGGATGGCCTCTAACCCCATTACCACCCCGACATGCTTGTTGTTGTTGCGGGGAACCTTGAACGTGCCTAATATTACTGTCACCAACATTGAATCCACCAAAACGTTGCCGTTTAGAAAAGTCTCCTTGCTGGGGGTCCCTTTCCTTTTGTTTTATTCCCGAAGATTGGGACGAGGGAAATGCTCCTCCTTCAATCCCATTACCCTCGGGTTTCCCAGCTTGCCCCACAACTGAAGCCTTCTTACTACCCTGAACATACAACCGATGTTCCTGACAATGGAGTAACGTCGCATTCATCACATCTCCAAAAGTCTGCAAAGCTGGATTGCCCAGCAAATGTTGCCGTATCCACCAGTGCAAACCCCCAATAAATTTGGATATCTTCCTCTCCTCCGGAGTCACCTCGTCAGGTACAAAACTAACTAACCGAGTAAACTCCTCTTCATACTCCGCAACAGAACGCTCTACTTGTACCACATCTTGAATCTTTCTTCTCATCTCCCTTTGAACTGCGGGAGGGAAGTACTTCCGATCAAATAGAACCCAGAAATCATTGATGGTCATAGCATCCCTCTGCTCTGGCGTAGTCATCGACTCCCACCAATGTAGGGCAGCTCCAACTAATTTAAAGGTAAAGAGGACTTGTTTTCTTTCCTCACTACACTCCACCATGCGTAGATGGCACTGCATATCCTTTTTCCACCGATTAGCTACTATGACATCGGAACCTCCTTGAAATTCCGAGGGATGACCCTTTAAAAAGGATTCCCTAACTCTCTCCCACGGAGAAGGTACCGCATGAGCTTGTACCTCTTGAGCTCGTTGTGGTTGAGCTTGTGGTAATTGCTGAACCACGGCAGTCATCGCTACATTGACCGCTTGGGCCATAATATTTTCTACTTCAGTAGAATTTATAGTTCCCTGATGCGGCGGGGGAGGACCTACTTCTTCTTCTACAACTCTATTCCTTCTAGCGGGGCGACCTCTCTTAGGCGGCATCTGAGATAAAAGAACAATTGAATTAAAATACTATTTTAAACAATCTATTTTGCATAATATCGCAAACGTAGGCAATAAAATAGTCCTAACATTAAGCTATATATCAAAGAACGCTACGGTAGAACGTGACAAGTCCGCATAGATCCTAAAGACTCTAGAACCTGATGCTCTGATACCATCTATGGTAACCTGCTCACCAAAATAAGGGGTGGCCAGCCCGATACTCCAATATAATAGGAATCATGGATGGAGTCATTCTCAGCATCACAACAATATGATAAGTATACGGGATAACCACCCTATATTTCGGAAAAACGGGTTGCCAAAAATTTTGTTTTATAAGTTAAAGAAAGAATGTAAATCACCCAATTTGAAAAGAAGGTGGAAACCCAAAAGAACTTATATTACATCCACATCAAGTATACAATAAAGGGGACCGAATATGCTGTCGGTCAACAGTCACTTACAACGTAATACAACAGTTTAATTAAATTACATAATACATTATAATAAGCAAATACAAAAGCTTGGGCCACACGCCCGAGTAAAAGACCCGATCATAACTAGAGTACAAAAATGGAGGCGTCTATAACAACATATCCCGCAATATCCGCAAAGTATCACGGCTCTGCAAAAACACCGGAATAGGAAAGATCAGTACGGGCGTCCTTGCGGCGGAGCACCTGAGCGAATATCGGATTCATGCACAACAAGAAATAAGAACGGGTCAGGGCCCGATTTTATATGATCACCAGATGAATAAAGAGTATGACAATTATGAAGAGTTAGTCATGATGGATATAAATAAGAATCTACTTGCACGAGTTTAAAGAATGAGCAAAGATAATTTATATGATCATGAGTTTAAATCAATTATGCAAAAAGGAAGGTGAATGATTAATATTAATAAAAAGCCTTCATCACTTTTACACGGTTTCATTCCACCCTTCCGTACCTTATCAGGAAACATAATTTCAATAATATGCTCTTTGTGGCATTTATAATAAATCAAGTCCAACTTGAATAAGAATAATTATATTCATATACATATAACGATTCTAAGATCGCCCGTCCGGGTTTCCCCACTGTGTGCGCCCCTAAATGGCTATCATCTTCCAGGGCCTATCACCAAGACAACCTGGGATCCTAACGAAACGTCGGGAAGCGGCTATATGCCTGCGGGAGAGTCATAACCACACCTGAAATTACCTCACCATCGCAAGAAAAACATATAATAATCGCTCATATGGCCTAGGAATATATTCACTCAGCATTCATTAGCCAGGGGACTTCACCTTACACGCGCAACTTCCCTTATGATAACGATTTAGAGAGGTGTGTTTAAGTAAATTATCATTTACCATATTCATGATTTAGTAAATTATCATTTATCATCTTCATTCCCTTTTTAATAAATACATCACATTTTATCTGGAGCCATACTTAATTCACGCCATCATTATAACCTCAATGAATGAATAAACTCTGAATTTATTCTCCAAACATTTTAGGGTGTTATTATAAACCACCAAGACTATCATACCTCAATTGAGATTCTAAAGTCTCCCAATATGACCTTACAACCCCTAGTCTCATAATAATTAACTAAAGGAAAAGAATACCCTAACATCAATTTGTACGCCCCCGAAAATAATCCCTATGTAATCCATTTCTAATGTAGGGTAGTTAACTAACTCATCTAGGACTCTAGGACTCTAAGTTCACTTCATACAAGAAGGTTCCTAAGTCCTAAGCCTAAAGAAAAAGGGTGAAAATTGAGTTAGAAAAATAACTCAAAACAGCAGGATTTCTGAATCGATTCGCCCTGGCCGAATCGATTCGGTAAGAAAGAGAATCGACTCGGACCAGCCGAATCGATTCGAACAGGAGGACGTGACATTCTGCAACCTACCGAATCGATTCAGACCATCCGAATCGATTCGGACCCTTCAGACATGTAAGCTGCCCTTATAGCGAATCGATTCGCTAGGGGCAAATCGATTCGTCCAACCAGAATTGCCTAATTCGGCTATGGAGTCTTAGACTCCAAATTTCCCCAACTCAAATCTACCCAAACCAAGATCATTTAATGCAGCCTACTCCTCATAAATGCATCTAGCAACTATAAATTACCCAAATAAACATCTAAATCAACTTCCAAGGATTCAAAACCTACAAATCCATTAAAACCCTAAAATTGTTAAACCATAACCAATCCATAACAATCAATACAAATTATTCATCTTAAACCATATATTAGCAAGTAGAAAACTTGCCTTGAGCTTGAAAATTCAGATTTCCTTTGGTAGCAACCACTCCAAGCATCAATCTCCAATCTCTCTCTTTTCTCCACCAATCTCTTCTTCTGTCTTCCTCTCTTTAGGTTAGTAAATACACACTTAAGAGAATAAAATGAATTTAAGACTAAATCGTGGCTTTAGTCTAAATTCCCAACTTAAATGGTTAATACCACATTAAAATGACTCGCAACTACACATTCATGTTAAAACTAGTCGAAAGTGCCCGAAATCCAAAAATACAATATGGCACTTATTTCGACTATCTCGCACATTTCGGGACTAACTACGCCCTCTAAATTGGCATTCGACAATTTTATAAATCATTTCAAGTTCCGATTTCATTTAAACCATAAATGTCATTTAAAGCATATGACACTATAAAACGTAACATGATGATATTTACATACACATACAGTAAATATGCAACAATCTAGTAAATATTTTCTTTCAACTCATTCCATTAACATTTACTCCATTTATCAACATTTTATATAATTACTCAATGCAGTAAATTAATATAAAATAAGTCTCTTAAAAGCGAGGGTTGTTACAGCATCCAGGAGAGATCCTATCGTCGAATGAAAATCTCATGTTGAATGATGTTTTAGACCCACGACTCTCACCTCCAAGGAATCGGTTGATTGAACAAGATATTATTTGCTATGTTGCATTGGCCTTTGCATGCTTACGTTCTGATCCAAAATTTTGGCCAACAATGAAAAAAGTATCTCAAGAGTTTCTAGCTTGCAAGACATCACTAGCCAAACCTCTTCATTTGATTTCTTTATTGCAGCTAAGGGATCAAGGTTTAATACATTAACTGAGTTGAGAGTCATATGACATGACAAGTATCAATGTTGTTGTAATAATTCAAGAACTCCTATTATATAAAGAAATATATGAAATGTCGTTATTTGGAATCATAGAAAATTTCTAATGTTTTATAAGAACTATGGTGACAATATTGATCTGTTCATTAAATGTTTCATAAGAATCATAACTCATTTAGGAGGAACCAACTCATGTAGTAGTTTCTATATGAATATATATCAAGGCATAAGAAACATTTTTCATTTTTGGAAAATTTGCATCTCTAGTTTCCCGGAAAAAAAGGAAATATATAATTTTTTAACATATAAGATACCCGTTATGCCATGTTTTAAAGTTGGAGCAATCAATTCATTATCAATTGTTAATAGTTAGTTTATCCTAAAGAACATATATATTAAGGAGTATGATTTTAAAACATCAAGGTTGCAGAAGAATTATGTTGGGTGATAAGCATATGTGACCATGAAATAACCTATTCAAACGTATTAAAAGTGGAGCATACAACACACAAATAATTGACATTAGTAAAAGGCTCGAGATTTTATCTATTAATCAATACACTAGATGTCCAAAGGGGAGCTATAACTTCTCATTATAATTCATAGCCCCATCAAATTTATGCAGATGCATAACAACACTTACATGACTAGATTTTTGACATTAGTTATGTTGAACTAGTTATGGTTTTCATCATCCTTTGTTCAAATAGTCTATGATATAATGATTTTAATAGCCTAAAAAGAATATGACGATTATTCCATTCTCTCATTTGAGAAAAAAATAGTAATCAGTTGTATTAATACCACATATCCCAAACATGAAGATTAAAAGACCATGACAACATATTTACACCAAATTACTGCTAGGAGGACAACGTAAATTCTGAGGCCAGTGCATTTGATTCTTGAGAAAGATAGATTAGGCAATCAACTCGAAGTAAAATTGCTTGATACCCAAATTATTTCCATAATAATTACTTTATAGCACCATAACATGATTCAAAAAAAT
Source organism: Sambucus nigra (assembly GCA_949130495.1). NCBI lineage: Eukaryota > Viridiplantae > Streptophyta > Magnoliopsida > Dipsacales > Adoxaceae > Sambucus > Sambucus nigra. The sequence goes on along the minus strand of OX422214.1, from coordinate 334,088,511 downwards.
GATAAAATAATGTATCGTCAACCAAAGGTGTCCAGACTATCACCTATCCTTGAATGATAGTACATGAAGTGCTGATGAATAATTTTGGTGCCCTCAGCAATTTACATTATTTTTTTCATTATGTCCTTCATTAATGCATATCCTGAATTGGAGAATTGATATGACTAGTTCATTATGGTTTCATTCTTTAGCTAATTTAATAACATATTATTACACTACCTTATTTGTGTTAGAATATATTAGGGTATGTTATTGATAAAGTGGTTGTTGTATCAATATACATAATTTCCATGATTGGCTCCTAGTTTTTGATGAGCTATGTGAGATGTTAATATTCATGGGTGGGTTTGGTTCAAAATTATAATTAGTAGCTAATTTAGTAGTAGAACGCAGGTAGATGAGCTCTCGAGTTTTGAAACAACAATTTTCCCCTTCCTACAAGTTTACCAGAGAATTTGAAAAGATTAATGGGCTGACCATATGAAACCTAAAGGTTCCTCCTCAATATGCAATAATCCTTCTTTGCTATATTGTTCAAGATGAACTAAAATCATTTTTATCTAAGCCTTGTTTCAGATAAACTCTTTTTAGTCGTAAAATTATATATTGATAGTATAAGATGAACACTTGGAGGACATTAAAAAAATTGAACACAAAGTTATCCTTAATACACATTTAGTTTTCTACAGAATGATACATCGTACTCAGGTGCCATTGTAGGATGGGTTGATAAACGGATTCAAGGGGATGAATTTAGCATAAATGGAACCCTTTATAAGTTATTGACAATGATGGACTTGTCTTTATAATAATTAGACGAACAGTTTTCTCCCGCCAAAAATAATGAGTTTAACAAATTTGGTTAATTTGGATCTCAGTTATAAAAATATTGTTGGTTTTGTTCCATCCATCATTGGCAATTTGAGGAACTTAGAACAAATTTATCTTTCTGGAAATAGTCTCAACCACGCCACCCCTTCATCTATGTGTACATTGACCAATCTATGACACTTGTCTCTACATTCAAATAATATTGAGGGTTCCATCCCACTCAACATTGGTAAAATTAAAAGTTTTTCTAGAACTAAACGTCTCAGGAAATCGACTCAGACATCTTCTCCCTACAGAATGGGGGAATTCAACAAATTTAGTTAATCTAGTCATTACTCATAACCATGTCCATGTAATTGGCCCTATATCGTCATCTATTGGTCAATTGAGAAGTCTTACCAGTCTGTACCTTAATTCAAATGATATAGAAGGTTTCATCCCGCTCAACATTGGTAGATTAAAATTATTCTCAGACTGAAACTTCTCTGCATATAGATTAAGCCATGTGTCTCCTGTAGAATTGGGGAATATAAAAAATTTAGTTAATTTATACCTTAGTCAGAAGTTAACCACACCATTGGTCTTGTACCTTCATCTATTGGTCAATTTTTGGGTTTGTACCTTAACTCAAATTATATAAGTGGTTCCATCCCACCCAACATTTATAAATTAAAATTGTTGCAGATCTAAACATCACTGTATATCGAATTGGCCATTGCATCCGTGCATAATTGGGAAATCTAACACATTTATTTAATCTAGACCTCAATAGTAATTACCTCATTCTACACACCTTCATCTTTTTGCCAATTGAGTAGTTTTAGTAGTCTGGACCTTAATTCAAATTACATTAACGGATTCATCCCACCCAACATTTTTATTTGAGCAGTAGTCTGATCCTTCTTATCCTCTCTGCAAATGAAATCAGTGATTGATCTGTCCTGAACTTAGGGAGTTCTATCTTTATTCACTTTATATTTCTTCAAATCCAAATGGTTTTATCTTGCTCAATAAATATTGCAGTATTCAGAATCTAAAGCAGTCCCTAATTTTTTATGTTTTTTCTATGGAGCTACACAAATGCAGTGAATTGGAGTACATGGTAAGAAGAGTATTTTGAGTGGAAGTAACTACTTGTCTGAATTTCTAATATTCTAGCCTCAAAGTACTCATATCTCTCCTATAATAGTTTTTCTTCTACATTCACCCCTGCTCTTTGCCATTTATTCTACGAGTCAACTCTAAGCTCTTCACACAATGCCCAGGCTAACAATAAGAGAAAAGAGTCGTTTATTCCCTCATTAATTTTTTGTCCATCAACTTTTTTGTTGCTTTCTTCCTATTAGGATTTTTCATATTTTTTCAGCACAAGACAAAAAGTAAATCTGAGTGAAGGAAAAGCAATGAGGAATGGAAATATATGCTCAATATGGAACTATGATATAAGAACTGCATATGAAACGCAGCTGAAACAATAAATGACTTTGCCTCAGATATTGCATTGGAACCAACGGTTATGGCAACTTATTGAAAGCACAACTTCCCAACAACAAAATAGTTTCTTTAAATAAAGTTCTTTGTTTGGAAGCAGAGGAGCAAGATTTTGACAAGAGTTTTAAGAACGAGGTGCAAGTCCTATAAAAAATAAGACATTGAAACATTGTGAAGCTTTACGGCTATTGCCTGAACAATCGATGCATGTTCCTTGTTTATGAATACATGGGAAGGAGTAGTTTATTCTGATAGATGATGTTGAAACTGCCGAATTAGATTGTTGGAGGAGGGCAAACATTTTTAAAATCATAGCGCATGCTTTATCATATATATGCATAACGATTTCATCCAACCTACTGGTCATTGGGTATTTGAACAAGGTAGCATGATATTGCATGTCCAATGAGGAACTATAAGTTCCTTTAATATAATGCATGCCCCCATTAAATTTAGGCAGATATAGGGGTGTTCAAAAAAACCGACCGGCCCGAAAACCGAACCGAACCGGCCCGAACCGAACCGAAACCGGCGGTTTTTTTTAGCCCGGTTCGGTTTACGGTTTAAGGAATTAAAAAACCGACCATGTCGGTTCGGTTGGCGGTCTAGCCATGAAAAAAACCGAACCGAACCGAACCGAACCGATATCAATATTTATATTAAAAAAATTATATTTTTATATACAAAATCCATTAACCGGCCTTAAAAACCGGCCAAAACCGAAAACCGCCCAAAAAAAACCGACCAAAACCGAAAACTAACCAAAACCGAACCGAACCGAAACCGAACCGAAACCGACATAAACCGAAACCGACGGTTTTTTTCATTGTCGGTTCGGTTTCGGTCTAACCCTTTCCAAAACCGAACCGATCGGTTCGGTTTGGATTGCGGTCCAAAACCGAACCGAACCGACCCGTGCACACCCCTAGGCAGATACATAACAAAACATACACGGCTAGATTTTCCAGATTAGTTATGTTTAAAGTAGTTATGATTTCAACCATCCTCTTTTCAACTAGTCTAAAATAGTGTTCTATGATATGATGCTTTTAACAGCCTAAAAAGGATATGATGATTATTTCATTCCCTCATTTGAGAGAAACACTTTTGAGCTTTATTAATACCACATATCCCAAACATGAAGATTAAAAAGACATGAGGACATAATTAAACCAAAATACAACTAGTGAGGCAGGGTAAGATACGGAGACAAGTTCATTTGATTGTTGGAAAAGATAAAGTAGAGCAAAACAACTTGAAGTAAAATATCTTGATGTTCAGAATAACAAATTAGAAATTTAATATGATCACTGCATCCTGGTTTTATTCTTTACGTCAGTTAAAAATAGATTATTGTAGTACCTGAGTTGTGGTAACACATTGTAGGGTATTCTAATGATAAACTGGTTTATCAAAATGCATAAAATACATTTGGTTTATAATTTTTTATGAGATATGTGAGGTGTTCATATTGATGGGTGGGTTTGGTTCAAATTATAATTCGTAGCTAAGAGCAGAGGTAAATGAGTTCTCGGGTTTTGAAACAAAAACTTGAACCTTCATAGAAGTCAACTAAAGCATTTGAAAAGCTTAATGGGATGCCCATATGAATCCTAAAGGTTCCTCGCTAGTATGCAAATATTCCCTCTTCGTTATTTCGTGCAAGATAATTTAAAACCATTCTCATCTGAGCCCTGTTTCGGATATATTTGTTTTATTTGTAAAATTATATATTAATGGTATGATATTAACAGTCTTGATGCCATTATAAAAATTGACAAAAAAATGATTCTAATACGAATAATTTTCTACAGAATGACCTCATACATAAGCTCCATTGTAGGCCGGATTGGTAACTGGATTCAAGGAGATGAATTTTCTGCGGAACCCTTTATAAGATAGTTCCAAACGAGAAGAAAAACATGCTTCATGGTACATTATTCTTGCCTTATTTTTTTATTTATTTCCTCCACTTATTTTGATTTTTGTTTTCCTTAAATAAAAAGAAACAAAAAAACTTCATGTTGTTTCTCTGTTTTTTATGCTTTACTTTCATTTAATTTTTTCTATTAGTGTCTCCATTTGGATACTAGGTGGGAAGATAGGATTCAGCGATGTCATTTGGGATGTGAAAAAGTATGTGACAGTGCTGATGGTGAAGAAGGTGATTTGAGCCTTTTTATTAACCATATTTCAGTTCTCTTCATACTTACATATTTTCAAATCTCAATATTAACATTTACACACAAGAATATGGGTATTATGACCATCTTCACACGATTATATAACTATATTAGAAGCCTACTCATCTATGTGTACAGCAATTTGTGCAGCACATCTTATTTGCTGAATAAGAATATAACTCTAGGTTGTAGTATTTTAAAAAATATATATGTTTGTAAATCTCGACTAGCTGGTATCTTGTTCACATGATTTCTTGGGGATGTTCTTGTCATAGTGACCCATGCTCTCACCGGACCATACAAACTTCACATAAAAATGAAGGTCAAATCCCTCAACAAGGCCACCCCACTGAATCTAGCCCAACGCACTTATTGGAATCTTGGAGGCCACAATAGAAGAAATGTAGTAGCTGATGAGATCCAGATATTCAGGTCCCACATTACTCCCACCGATAAAGATCTCATCCCAACCAGTGAAATAGAGTCCTTTAATGGTACCCTTATGATTTTCTGCAACCCAGATCATAAGCAAGATCAACGATTTGGATAAGAGTTTGACACGATGTTTGGAGCTCAAGTATGCGAGATGGCATTCTATTAATGAGGTAGGTAGTAATGAGAACGGCCTCACCCCAAAAATGTTTTGGTGCATGTGTGGTGAACCTGATAGACCTAGCAACTTCAAGAAGATGCCTATTTTTTCTCTCGACTAATCCGTTTTGTTGAGGGGTGTCAACACAAGAGCTTTGGTGAATTATGCCCTGGATTAATAGGTAATCTCGTAGGATAGATTGGAAATACTGTTTTGCATTGTCAGTCCTAAGAACTTGAATTTTAGCTTGGAATTGTGTTTGGATCATGAGATAAAAGTTTTTGAAAATTGCGGTAGTTTCATATTTCTCTTTCACGAGAAATATCCAAGTTGTTCGAGTATGATCATCAATAAACGAGACAAACCATCTTGCACCTGTGATATTGTTGACTCTAGATGGTTGCCAGACATTACTATGTATGATTGAGAATGGATGAGATGCTTTATATGGCAGACTTTTATAGGAGTTTAGAACGTGTTTAGACAACTGACATATTTCACATTAGAGAGATTTTGGATTTTTATTATTGAATAATGAGGGAAACAATTTTTCCAAGTACAGAAAAGTAGGATGACCCATTCTATAGTGACATAATATTATTGCACTATTAAAATTATTAACTGAAAAACAATTCCTATTTGACTGACTTATTGAATAAACACATGCACTTTAGTTTTTTCTTCAAGAAGATCATTATCTTTGAGAAGATAGAGCCGCGGACATTCCTTAGCATTGCCAATCAACTTCCCCGAATCCAAGTACTGAAATTCACAATGAGTAGAGAAGAATTTAGTATCACAATTAAGGTCTCTTGCAATCTTGCTAATGGACAACAGGTTACAACTCAAATTAGGAACCAAAATCACTTTTCTTAAAATCAGGTTCTTAAAAATAACAATAGAACATGTCCTGGTCACATGGATAGAGATCCATCAGCAATACGAACTTTATTTTATTCAGAACAATGTTTGAATGTATGGAATAATGAAGCATCTCCTGTCACATGATCCGAGGCTCCAGAATTAATAATCCAGGGCCTTAGATTCTCGGTCCTTACCATTAGTGCACATGAAAACTTACCTTTTTGAACAGGGGAACCAGTGCCAATGGTTGGGCATGTAGAACTCGACTGGGATTGAGAAAACAATTTTTGTAAGAGCTCCATTTTCTCTTTTCTGAAGAGAATTGATTCTGTAGTGGAATTTTCTCCCATGGTAACCATGTAGCCTCGGTTTTCACGTTCAGGTGGTGGTCTTGAAGACTTCCAGTCCTCATATGTATCGTGTATTTTCCAGCATGTTTCTATCCCATGTCCAGGTTTTCTGTAGTGGTCATACCAAGGTTTGCCTTTTCTTTCTCTATTATCATTGAATGAGGTGTTGCCCCTCGAGCAATGAGGGCAGAACTTTCTACAAAAATGGAATTGATTTGGCTTCCCAGCATCACTTTCTTCCTTTTTTCCTCCCTTCAAACCTCTGAAAAAGCCTCTCGAATAGTTGGTAGAGGTTTTGTGCTCATAATTCTTCATCGGACTTCATCAAGGTTTTTATTTAGACCAAATAAGCACTTGAAAATTCATTCTTTTTCATCGAGTTTCTTGTATTTGGTGTTGTCCTGAACGCTGTCCCATTATATTTCTTCAAAGATATCAAGTTGCTGCCAATGTCTAACCAAGGTATTGAAGTATTAAATCACAGAGAGATCACCTTGCCTTAGATAATGAAGGATGCCTTTGATCTCAAAGATTTCTATTGTATTATCGTTGTTAGAATAGGTTTCTTTTGCTGCCTCCCATATCTCTTTTGCCGTCTCATAAAACGTGAAATTTTCACCAATATCATTGGTCATTGAATTGATTAGCCATGACATGACCATGTTGTTCTCCTATTTCCAGACTTTGAACTTTGAATCTTCCTTCTCTTGAGGAACAACAACATCTGTAAGATAGGTGTCCTTCCCTTTTCCACAAACAAACATCATAACGGATTGAGATTATTGGAGAAAGTTATTTCCGTTGAGTTTGTGCCCTGTGATTGGAAGAACCGTACCTCAGCACCACCAGAATTTCTAGAGATGACAGCTCCCTGATCAGATGTAACATCCGAAGTCGAGCTTTCCCTGGTTCCAGCCATGTCGTGTTTAGTCATATGAATTTTTGTTGTTCAGATTGTGTGATCTGATACCATGTGATTTGAGAAGGAAAGCCTTTGGAACAGGTAAACCTTGGTAATTGACTGACTTGCACTTGATTGTTAACAACCTCTTTGGTCCAATGCCATTAACTCTGGATTTCTTGAAAAATTTAACCGATCTAATGCTTGCTTCAAATCAATTCAACATTCCTATACCCTCTGAATTTTTCTATTTGTGGAGAAAAGATTACAGGGATCTATCACACAACAATCTTTCTGGCACAATCCCCACTAGTCTTTGTAAATTTTTCCAACACTCGGCAATTATATTAACAAAAAATGCCCTAAAGAGACAATTGAATTGTCCAGAAGTATGTAAAGACGATAACAGTAAGATAAACAAAGTCATGCATTTTCCCCCCATTGCTCTTCCAATCATTATTTTCCTTAGCTTCTAGATGCTTGGATCTAGTCTAGTTTCTCGGCATAAGGCAATAGAAAATGTAAGTGAGTCATTAATACGAAAGCATGGTATTATGTGCTAGATATTGAATTATGATGGAAGAATTTCAAATGGAGATATTATTGATGCAACCGATGACTTTGACATCAGATATTGCACTGGAACTGGAAGTTATAGTAGTGCTTATAAAGCACAACTCCCTAATGGCAAGCTAGTTGCCTTGAAGACAGTTCACCAATTGGAATAAAGGGAAGTAGCTTCAACAAGGGTTTCAAGACTACGGTGAAAGTATTATCAAATATAAGGCCTAAAAACATTGTAAAGCTTTACGGGTTCTGTTAGCACAATTGATGCATGTTACTGGTTTATTGAATACATGGAAATGGGAAACTTATTCTTTGCACTATGAGATGACACTGAAGTAGTTAAATTGCATTGGACTAGAAGGGTGAACATTATGAAAGGCATTGCACATGCGTTATCTTACATGTACTATGGTTGCTATCCACCTATTGTTGACATATAAAGCAACAATATACTCCTGAACTCCGAATTGGAATCATTCGTGGTTGACTTTGGCACATCTAAATTGTTGTACCCCAATTTTTGTAATCGAACAATAGTTTCAGGAACATATGGATATGTTGCCCCACGTGAACTATTCCTTTCAATCATCTCTAATATTTTTTTATCTTATATACTTCTTTGTTCCAACAAACAAAAAACTATTTATCTAAGGGGTTTTAACCAATGTCAAGTGGATTTAAAGTCATCAATCTAATTGAATGAACTTGAAAGTTTATCATATGCTAAAACCGATTTGTGAGACCAAGTTTAGTTATTTCATTGAACTAGTTTTTATTTTATTCATTCCCTCTTTCCCAAATCAAGAGCCTCACTTTATGAAAATAGTACATAAAAACATGTCAGATTTCAAAGTTTCTCATGTCAACAAAACTAATGGGGTATATAGCAGGGGTGCGAATAATGGTGCGGGGTAACGGTGCGACGATTCAGAAAAATAAGGAACGGGTGCGATAATTTAGTACGGGTACGGGTTGGATAGGTATTTGGAAGAATCGGTGCTTCCTAGGATGGGAGAATAATAATCCAAGTACATGTGTTGCATTCCCAAGAAAATCATTTTTCATAGGAGAATACATTTGGAGATTTTTTCCATAAAGTGTTTTACTTTCAAACAATGGCCTTTAATTCGGGACGAATGGAGTATTATTTTGTTTGTTCTAATTTGTTTTATTTTTTTGTTTGAGATTTCAATATATTTTCAGAACTTCCCTAGACTTTGGTAGTGGATGAAAAATGTGATGTCTGTAGCTTTTGGATGGTGGCACTAGAAACAATTATGGGAAAGCATCCAGGAGACTTGCTAGTCATCATTAACATCTTTATCTACTCAAAATCTAGTCATACATGATGTTCTATGTCAGGTATAGATTTGAATACAGAAGATAAAAGTGCGGGAGATGCTTAAAAGCTATGAAGCACAAACTCGTAATACGCGTTTCGACACGTGACATGTGATTATTCAAAAAACTAGGATATGATATGCTAGGATAAGTATAATATATAATACATATTTAAATATATATATTAATGAAATGAAACGTATTTTTTCATAAAATACCATATTAGAGCATTCTTAACATGAAATTAAGAAAATGGACCATACAAACCAAAATTCGAATACACTTTAACATTAAAAATCATAAATGAAGCAAAATCACCTGTTGGAAATAATCTTTCAAAGACACTCACACAACTATCTTGTATTTAGCACTCAAATATTATTACAAAGAAGAAAACACTCTTACAACTTAACTTCTCTCTATTACAACTAATAAGCTTTGCTTATTATCTTCCTTGTTGTTTGATGATTCTAAGAACTCAAGGATGATGGCTATTTATACTAGAAGAAAATCAAATGCACTCAATGTGGTTCAAATTAAATTAATACACATATTCATAAGCCACACAATTTTCTTCCACTTATTTAGCCACTATGAAGCACTAAGAATAAATAAACACACCTTACCTAACACCTTACCTAACTTAGGATGCTTCTTAGAAATTAAATATAAACAAGTTTATATTTCAACACCCCTGCTTAAACTTGTTTTGTTATGCCAAGAGAATTTCTTAATCTGACAAAGTCTTCATACTTCAGTGGCTTGGTAAAGATATCGGCAATTTGATCTCGAGATTTTACGTACCTCAGTTTCACATCTTTTCTTGTAATACATTCCCTTATGTAATGGAAACGAGTATCGATATGCTTGCTTCGATCATGAAAAACTGGATTCTTTTCCAGGGCTATCGCTGACTTGTTATCAACACAAATCTCTATTGGCTCCTCTTGTGATAAACCCAGTTCCTTCAGCAGATTTTTTAGCCAAATTGCATGACAAACACATGATGTAGCGGCTACATATTCAGCTTCACATGTAGAGAGTGTGACAATTGGTTGCTTCTTTGACATCCATGTGAAAACGATATCTCCCATGAAGAACACGAACCCTGTGGTGCTCTTTTTATCATCTGTATCTCCACCCCAATTTCTATCGCTATAACCAACAAGCTTGTGATCATTAGAAAAAGAGTATAACAGACTAAAGTCAATTGTACCTTTGAGATAGCGAAGAATTCTTTTTACAGCTTTAAAATGCGAGGTTGTTGGGGTTTCCATGTATCGACTTACAAGTCCAACTGCATAGAGGATGTCAGGTCTTGTACAAGTTAGATAGCGCAAACTTCGAACCCAACTCTTGAAGAAAGGTGGATCTACGTTGTCGCCTTCGTCATTCTTTGATAGCTTAGCTCCGCACTCCACTGGTATGTTAATTGGCTTGCAGTCATTCATCTTGAACTTCTTGAGGATCTCCTTTGTGTAGCCTTCCTGTGAGATGAAAATTCCATCTTTTTGTTGTTTAACTTCAATGCCAAGATAGTACGCCATTAGCCCAATATCTGTCATCTCGAACTCTTTCGCCATTGCTTTCTTGAATTCATTGAACATGTTTGGGTTGCTTCCGATAAAAATCAAATCATCCACGTACAGGCACACGATCAAAATATCTCCATCTTTGATCTTGATATATAAAGCATGTTCGTAGGGACATTTGTTGAAACCATTCTCTTGAAAGTACTTATCGATACGACTATTCCACGCCCTTTGTGCTTGCTTTAACCCGTAGAGAGCTCTCTTCAGCTTCAAGACTTTGTCTTCATGTCCATTTGCTACATATCCCAAAGGTTGCTCGATGTAGACTTCTTCTTCAAGTATTCCATTTAGAAATGCAGACTTCACATCTAATTGATGAATCTTCCACCTGTTTTGAGATGCTAGGGAGATAATTAATCTCATAGTTTCTAAGCGGGCGACGGGAACAAATACCTCATCATAGTCAATGCCAGCTCTTTGACTATATCCTTTTGCGACTAGCCTCACCGTGTGTCTTTCTATTTCTCCCATAGCATTCCTCTTCATTTTGTACACCCATTTGACATTGATAGCCTTCTGACCTTTTAGAAGTGAAGCGAATTCCCATGTGTTATTCTTCTCGATGGACCTGATTTCTTCGTTCATCGCGTCTCTCCACTTCTTGTCTTGTGCAGCTTCTTGGAAGTTTACTGGTTCATAATTGGCAAAGAGGCAGAAGAGTGTAAGATTATCATGTCTTTCGGTTACCTCATATAGATCCTGTAGACTTCTTGTACGAGGAACAACTCTTTCATTGAAACTTTCACTTGACGATGGTGATGAGTCTCCATGAGTTGTGGATGTTGGTGAGGTAGGTGGAGTAGTGGTCATTTGTTGAACTTCTCCTTCTTGCTCTATCATGGTTTTTTTATTCTCTTCTTCAAAGTCGGGAAAGAAGTTGAAATCATCTATATTTGTGCCAAAATCAAAATCTCCTTCTTCATCAAATATCACATCTCGGCTAATTACAATCTTTCCATTATTAGGATTGTACAATTTATAGCCTTTGGAGTTGTTGTCGTAGCCAATGAAGATGAACTTCTCGCTTTTTTCATCAAGTTTGGTTCTTCTATCGTCTGGTACATGTACATGGGCTATGCTCCAAAAAACTCTCAGGTGGGAGATACACAGTTTTCTTCCACTCTATACGCCTTGAGGTGTATTTCCCCAAACACTTCTTGTTGGAGATCGGTTGGACAAGTAGACAGCACACGCCACTGCTTCCGCCCAAAATTCCTTGGGCAGTTTCTTGCTTTTGAGCATACTCCGAGCTATGTTGAGGACAGTTCGATTCTTTCTTTCCTCTACTCTATTTTGCTGAGGGGATCGAGGAACTGTCATTGGTCGATGAATTCCATTTTCTTCACAAAATTCTTGAAATTCACTAGAAGTAAATTCTCCTCCTCCATCAGATCTCATTGCCATGATCTTACGACCACTCTCCTTTTTTACGACAACTTTGAACTTCTTGAATGTTTCAAAAACTTCTGATTTCTGCTTCAAGAAATATACCCAGTTTTTTCTTGAAAAATCATCAATGAAGAGAAGGAAATAATTACTTTTACCAGGAGAGCTTGGCTTGATCGGATCACATACATCTGTATGGATTAGCTTGAGTGGATTCTTAGCTCTTGAGTTTGACTCCTTTGGAAAGCTTTTTCTGAATTGCTTCCCAAGTAAACATCCTTCGCACAGTTGGTCAGGGTGATTAATGCAAGGTAAGACTCTCACCATTTCCTTCTTGGATAATAGCTCCAATCCTCCAAAGTTGAGATGCCCAAATCGAAAATGCCATAGCCATGATGCATCTTTGTAACATACCTTTAGACACTTTGCAACATCGTTTTGAATATTCAAAGGGAACATTATATTCTTTGACATTTGTACATTGGCAATTAAATCTCCTTTGTCATCTCTTATAAAAAGACTACAATTTTTCTTATGGATATCATAGCCTTTTTCTAAGAGTTGACCCAAACTTATGATGTTGCTTTTCATATTTGGCACATAGTAGACATTTGAAATGAATTGGTGACTACCATCTTTTACACGAATAAGGATGTTACCTTTTCCTTTCAACGATATTGTAGAATCATCTCCAAATGAGACATTTCCGCTTACTGACTCGTCCAACTCCACGAACATGTCTTTCCTTCCACACATGTGATTGCTTGCACCACTGTCAAGAAACCAAGAATTTTTTTAGCTACCATCAGTTTCCTTCCATGCTAGAAGAAGAATATTTTCTTTCTCATTTGTCTTCTCCTCCGCATAATTGTCCTTCTCCTCAACTCTATTGTTGGGTGCTCTGCATTCTGAAGCATAATGCCCAAACTTCTGACAATTATAACATCAAACTTGAGATTTATCATACCTCGAGTTTGGATTGCCTCTTCCACGACCTCGTGTTAAGCTTTCCCCTCTTTTGTAGTTGTTATTGGAATTGTAGTTGTTAGAATTCCAACCTCGTCCACGTCCGTAACCTCATCCTCGGCCACGACCTCTTCCACGTTGGCTTCTATCATTGTTGAAACTTTCTTCTTTCTTTATTGGATAGAGTTTCGTCTTAAGAAATTGTTCCATAATTTCTTGCTTCTTCTTCTTCTTCTTCTTCGTATGCTTGTAATGACCCCATTAGTTGTTCAATTGTCAACTCATTCAATTCTTTAGTTTCTTCGATTATCGTAACGATGTACTCGAATTTTGGATCTAACGAGCGGAGTATCTTCTCCATGATCGTCACATCTTCTAACTTCTCACCATTTCTTTTTAATTGATTTGAAACATCTAAGACTCTTGAAACGTGGTCGGAGATAGACTCAGACACTTTCATATGTAGAGATTAGAAATCACCTCTTAAAGTTTGAAGATGAACTTTATTCACTTGTTCAGATCCTTTTAAGAGGTTTGCAGTTTCTCCCACGCTTGCTTAGAGGAGATTGCACTTGAAATCTTCTCGAAACCATCATCATCTAATGCTTGATAGATGAAATAAAGAGCTTTCTTGTCTCTCTTTCTTGAGTCTTTCAAACTCTCCTTTTGAGTTTGGTTTAAGACAACTTCATTTTTTGGTTCACTGTAATGTAATACCCCATAATTTTATTAATTTTTATTTAAGGGATTAATTAAATTAAATAAGAATTAATTGGGAATTAATTCGGATATAAATACTAGCGAGATGTGAGTTAGTATTTAATTATGATATTAAAATTTAATATTTCATGAGTATTGAAAGTATTTAAATTGTCACGAGGCAGAAATACGATAATTTGGAAAACTTAGTTGGGACGCGCGTGTCAGTCGCGTCAGGAATGTAATGATTTAAATTAAAAAGTGAATTATATTTTTATAAACCGAATGGTTATTTTGAGTGCGCCAACGTGTCCGGAAGGGTCGAAATAGTCAGAAAACACTAGCGGGGGGTTTAGTTTGGGTCCCGGGGCATTTTTAGTCCAGACCGGTAACCTAGAAGGGTATTTTGGTAATTTTAAAAATATGAGAATTAAAACCCACGAATTTTAGGGTTAAATAATGTATCACTAATGAACCCATTAAGTCCATTATCAGCATTAGGTAAGTTAGTGGGCTACGGGAGTTAAAGGGAGAGTTTGAAGAGGTTCCAAAAGAAACCTCCAACCACCATCACCATCCTTGGGAGAATTCTGTAGAGAGAGGGGAGAAATCAACCTTCATTCACCAACATCAATTCAGAAGAAACAAATCTAAGGCAAGTGTTTTGATGTTGTTATTTGCAATGAATATTTCCTCCATGTGTAGTGTAGAAAACTATTTATGTCTTGGGAATTTTGATGAAGAACACCCAATGAAATTATTGTGAAACTTGTGGTTTTGGGTAGGAATTTACATGTAGATGATTATGGACGAATTTAATATACAAAACATAACTTTTGATGACCTGAAAACGGATTAATAAGGAGTCTTTTTATGAAATTAAATTATGGGTTCAAGTTCATAGGGTTTGGAACAAGAATTTGGGGATTTATGAGTTTGGCATGTTAATTTGTAAGATTTGACCCCAAAAGCATGTTTAGGAATGATCTAGGATGAGTAAAAATGGCCTACCAGCTTTAAAACGTAGTTGGATAGTCTTAGGGTGGATTTAGAGAAGAGGAGAATAAAGAAAAAAACGAGTTCGGGATTTTCTGGGCGTATTCTGCCATCTTGTTAGAAGACCTGCCCAGGTCGTTCGAACGACCTCGTTCGAACGAGCTTCTAATGAGATGACAGTATCCCTTCTAACGAGTTGGTGGTTCGTTCGAAGCCTTTCGTTCAAACGACACTCGTTCGAACGACCTCGTTCGAACGAGATTTCTAACAAGTTGACAGAATGGCCTTTTAGGCCTGATTTTTATTTTAAATGTCCCGTAAACTTATTTAATGGAGTAATCACCTTCCCTTATTGACTAGTGGGTATAATTATGAGATTGGAGTACATTGAGGAGTAAAACTTAGATTCTTGTAGTAAACCGGAGGACATTTGTGGATTAGGAAACAAGTACCTAATTACGACGTGAGAAGAATTGACAACCTTAATGTACATAAACCGGGGACTTGTAAACGTATAACACTAAATGATGGTATAAGAACGAGAAGTATACCTCTATTAATATTTTGAGATATCTAAGATGTGAGAATGCTTAGTATATGTAGCTATCTGTGTATAACATACCTACCATACTTGCTATCATGGGAGGTCGACGTTCGATCAGGGCCATCTAATCTTTGTGTGCCTACGGGGGGGATTTAGATTGGTACCTCGAGGACATAGGTCAGAGAAAGACTTATTGAGAAGTTAATAAGTCTGCTGATCATGGGAGCGTAGGTATGTGCGTGACCCATGTGATGTGAACTATGTTCGCCTCCATTATATGTGATTGTTGCTATTTGAGAACGATTCCTGAGAGATTCGGAATACGTGGTCCTTATGTACGTGATGTACTGGGATTGGATAGCAGAGTATGTGTGCACCGTAGCTTAGTCCCGGGGTGCTAGTATTGTATATTGATGATGAGAATAATATACTGTTAACTGAAATGAACTGTCATGTATAAATGTGAGCATAAATAGTAGCAACGTTTTGTAAAGATAAAATGGAAGATCTCTAGTAATTAGTATTACTAATATGGGAAACTGTGAAGAAAAGTAAAACTCTCTGTTTAAATGAAGATGCCGAAATTAAATTGTGAATCGTATAGTAATGTTAGATTTTGTATTGGACTAGTTAGATATGGGAATAACTAGAATGGGTACGGGTGCGATATGAGTGCACAATTAGTTGAGAGGTGAGGAACTCATGTGAGTGAACACACTATCATGTACTTTATATTCACTGTTTAACGATATTAAACACTTGCTATTTTTAAACTGTTTTCACAATCGGGCTCTGACCCGTTTTAGGTGCCCAGCCACAAGGACACCAAGCATAGGAGTTCCATTTCGGTGACGTACTGTAGCTGCTGTGGAAGTTACAGGACCTTGACAGTAGGCGCCTCCACTTTCGATCTTGACCCTCTATTTCAGATTTATTCATTTGTAGGGCATGTCGCCCCATTTCTTCTAGAGACACCTCATTTACTCAGTTTTATTTCATATTTTGGGTTGTAATTAAATTAATGATTCAGGCATGTATTTGTTACTTCACTATTTGGATTGTTGTGAGGTGTATTCCTCCAGATTTAGTTTATTCCATCGTTATTTATTTGCGACTGTGATGTGGTTGTGGTATCAGTAGTTTATAATTTAAATGGATTGTATGTTAATCGGATTTAATTAAAATTGACAACTCACTTTTTAAATATTAGGTGGCTAATAATTTTTAAAATATTTTCGACAGTGATGCTATGAACTAAACCAACTTGGCATTCTGTATTAATTTGAATAAAGGAGTAGCTACCCGGTATTTCATTAGTCGGGGTGTCACAGGTGGTATCAGAGCATCAGGTTCTAGTGTCCTTAGGATCTGTACGGCTTATTATGTTTCCGTTGAGCTTTCTTTGATGTAGAGCCCTATATTTTAGGATTGTTGTATCCTTTATATATGTTTAGCTCTTCAGCTAGTTTGAGATAATAACTGCGAAC
Source organism: Sambucus nigra (assembly GCA_949130495.1). Taxonomy (NCBI): domain Eukaryota; kingdom Viridiplantae; phylum Streptophyta; class Magnoliopsida; order Dipsacales; family Adoxaceae; genus Sambucus; species Sambucus nigra. The sequence goes on along the minus strand of OX422214.1, from coordinate 334,071,721 downwards.
TTATAAGACTTTACTCTCATTTCAGATGCCTCCACGACGTGCACAACGAGTTCCTAGGGATGCTCAGCCCGAGCCACAGCCTGCACCAGTTTAGGGCACCATGAATGCCGCATAGGTTGCTGCTATTGTAGCCCAAGCGATAAATGCCGCCCTCGCAGTTGTGCAGCAGGCACCACCCCAGGCGCCAGCAGTAGCGCCAGTTCAGGCTCATGCATTCCCGTCTGCTTGGGAACGTGTTCGTGATGATTTTTAGAAAGCAAACCCTCCAGAGTTTGCAGGTAGCTCCAATGTTGTTGTGTCCAACCAGTGGAAGAAGGACATTCAAAGACATTTGAGGATGTATGAGTGCACGGAGGTACAGAAACATATACTGGCTACTTTTAAGCTAGTAGGATCAGCGTTGCAGTGGTGGGAGTCCATTACCACCCCGGAGGAGAGAGATGCCCTTTCCATACAGGAGTTCTGGGTGCGGTTCGACCGCAAATATTTTCCATCAGCCGTTCACACTGAAATGAGGAGGAAGTTAATGAACCTCAAGCAGGAGGGGAGGACCGTGGCCGAGTATGAGGCCGAATTCACTAATCTCTTGAACATTGGTCCCGATGAGATTCCGACTGAGGAGAAGAAGATTAAAAAATTCATGGATGGGCTGACTTGGAGGATCCGTCAGCACTTGTTGGGAAATCTCTTGTTGGCCACTTATTCTGATGTGGTTAATGCAGCACTGCTTCACTGCCAGGACCACCGCTTTCACATGTCTGAGAGTAAGAGATCAGGAGAGTCCAGCCATCAGGGCAGGACAGGGAGAAATGGTTCCAGCGGGGCACAATCTGCTCAGAGTCAGCATAGGCAGGGAGATCAGGGTTCCCAGTAAGGGAATTTTAAGAGGTTCGGATCTAGGGGTTTCAGAAATGGACAGGGAGGTTTTCGTCAGGGCCAGCAGGGTCAGCACGGCCCACAGAGACAGCACGGCCAGCAGGGCCAATAGCAGCAGTTTCATTAGGGCCAGAACGGCCAGGGGAGGAATGGCAACGGCCACCAGGGTCGTGGGCATCAGGGTCAGAAAGGGGGGAACTTTTCGGGGAAATGTTTCATTTGTGGAAAGATTGGCCACAAGCGACAGGAGTGTCCTGATAGGGGCAGGGCCCCACAGCAGCAGCAGCAGGGTGCTCGACAGGAGCCCCAGAGACCTATGTTTCCCCCCGCCCTCCCAACAGCACCACAGAAGCCATCTTTGCCACCTATCCCAGCAGTTCCAGTCCAGCAGGGACAACTACAGTACGAGAGAGTTTATCAACTCCAGCATGCCGCAGTCCCACATGATCCACCTGCTATTGAGGGTATGTTCTCTATTTAGGGGACTATGGGGCGTATTTTATTTGATACGGGGGACACACATTGTTTCATTGCCACAAGATTTGCACGCACTTTGGGGTTGTTAGACACTGCAGAGAGAACGGTTACTTGTGTAGATTCACTGCTGAGTAGGGGTTCCGTGATTTCCCTTATTTGTAGAGGTGTGGGTATAGAAATAGGGAGATTTACTTTACCCCCTGATATGCTAGTATTAGAGATGACTGAGTACGATGCGATAGTTGGTATGGATTGGCTAGTTGTGTACCGATCCATGATTGATTATTTTAGTAGGAGTATTATTCTTGCCATTCCCGGGCAGGAGATGTTTTTAGTGGCGATGCCTCGCCCCGAGGGAGGATCGTCCACTCACTTGTACTATATAGAGGAGGAGACCTCTAAGGAAGTGGTGATACCACTTGATTCGATTCCCGTTGTCAGTGAGTTTGCTGATGTATTTCAGGATATACCTGGACTACCTCCGAGTAGAGAGATAGATTTTGTGATCGATTTGACGTCGGGAACTCGGCCAATTACCCGTGCACCTTACCGTATGGCTCCAGCGGAGATGAGAGAGCTAAGGGATCAGATAGAGAAATTATTGGGTCAGGGGTTCATTTGAAGGAGTACTTCGCTGTGGGGTGCCCCTGTGTTGTTCGTAAAGAATAGGGATGAATCGTTGAGATTGTGTGTATATTATCGGGAGTTGAATAAAGTCACGATACGAAATAAGTATCCGTTACCCCGAATCGATGACTTATTTGACCAGTTGAGAGGAGCTTGATTCTTCTCAAAGATTGATTTACGATCGGGATACCATCAGTTGCGTATCAGGGAACAGAACGGTCGAAGACTGCTTTGTTGACGAGGTATGGTTCCTACGAATTTCGGGTTATGCCTTTTGGCTTGACCAATGCTCCAGCCATGTTTATGGACTTGATGAATAGGATATTCATAGAGTTCCTAGATCAGTTCGTCATTGTCTTTATTGATGACATTTTGGTTTACTCCCAGACAGAAGAGGAGCACGCCGAGCATTTGAGACAGGTTTTGTAGACGCTACGTCAGAATGAGCTATATGCAAAGTACGAGAAATGTGGATTTTGGCTGAAAGAAGTTCAGTTTTTGGGGAATATCATTTCAAACCGGGGGATATCTGTTGATCCGGGGAAGGTATCCGCGGTGAGGGAGTGGGGACATCCCACGACACCAACTGAGATCCGTAGTTTCTTGGGCCTAGCAGGATACTACAGGAGGTTTATTCGGGGTTTCTCAAAGATAGCGGGTCCTTTGACACATCTGACTCGTAAAGGTGTGCCATTCATCTAGATCGATGCCTGTCAGTTGGCATTTGATGAGTTGAAGGAAAAGTTGACTTCAGCGCCTGTGTTAGCATTACCTAGACCGGGAGTTGAGTATCTAGTCTACACCGATGCATCCTTACAAGGACTTGGAGGTGTGCTGCAATAGGAGAGTCAGGCCATAGCTTATGCTTCCCGTAAGCTTAAGCCTCACGAGAGAAATTACCCCACACACGACTTGGAGTTAGCGGCAGTCGTATTCGCTCTTCGAATTTGGAGACACTATCTCCTGGGGGAGAAATTTTGTTTTTTCATAGACCACAAGTCTCTACAATACCTATTCACGCAGAAGGAGATGAATGTGCGTCAACGTCGGTGGCTTGAGTTTGTAAAGGATTATCAGTTCGATATCCAATATCACCCAGGGAAGGCTAACGTGGTAGCAGACGCGTTGAGCCGTAGGCCAGTAGATGAGGTGGCCGATGTGTGGAAAGCTAAGTGGAAGGAGTTGGGACACCAGGATGCAGTGGCCCGATCATTCATGTCTGTGATGACTATTACACCTCAGATTGTTACGAGAGTGGTAAAGGCCTAGGCAAATGACTCGTTATGTCAGGAGCAGATAGTTCGATTACTAGCAGAGGGAGCTGAGTCCTACACTATAGCTCAGACGGGAGATTACGCTTCAATGGGAGACTGGTCGTTCCGGAAGGGGAAGACTTGCGACACGAGGTAATGACAGAGTCGCACGGCTCACGGTTCGCGGTACACCCTGGTGGGGATAAGATGTACCAAGACATGAGACGACAGTACTGGTGGAGCGGGATGAAGAGAGATATCGCCGTGTTCGTTTCTAAATGCGCCACTTATCAGCTAGTAAAGGTGGACCATCAGAAACCGGCGGGACTTCTACAGCCGTTAGAGGTTTTGATGTGGATATGGGAGAGCATATCCATAGGCTTTATCACGGGGTTACCTACGTCACAGAGGGGTCATGACTCCATATGGGTAATTGTGGATCGGTTGACCAAAGTTGCTCATTTTCTACCCGTAAGGACAGATTACACTACAGGACAGTATGCCCATATTTTCATTGCAAAGATAGTGAGACTTCATGGGGTGCCTCTAAATATTGTGTCTGACCAAGACAAGATATTTGTTTCACAATTTTGGGAGAGTTTCCAGGAGGCCATGGGTACAGAGTTGTGGCTGAGTACGGCATATCACCCACAGACTGATGGGCAAACAGAGTAGACAAATCATATGTTGGAGGATATGTTGCGTATGTGCATCTTAGATTTTGGAGGTGGTTGGGAGCAGTACCTTCCACTGGTGGAGTTTGCTTATAATAACTCCTACCAGTTCACCACTGGAATGGCTCCATTTGAGGCGTTGTATGATAGACCTTGGCGTTCCCCAGCATGTTGGTTAGAGGTGGGGGCTAACAAACTCATTGGGCCGAAACTGATTCAGGACACTTCGGCAAGGATAAAGATGATATGGAGCCGTATTCGGGTAGCCCAGGACTGGCAGAAAGGCTATGCTGATGCCAAGAGGTTCTTCAGAGAATTCAAGGTGGGGGACCAGGTGTTACTTAGATGTGACACCCCGCCTAATTAAATACCGGGCGATCACTCCTTTATTAAATTAAAATCAAGGTGAACAGTTGGTTCATTCTTAGCATCACTGGCGAAAAATAACTTTTCCAATTTAAACACCCTAAATAATTAAGCTAAGTGTCAAAATCATTTTTAGACATTATTTTCCAAATTTTATTTTATAAACCAAGATTTAAATCTTAACATAATTCAATATTAAAGAATCACACCACAATTATCCTAGAACATATAATCCAAATAATTTAAACATTCAACAACTAACTCCCAACATTTAAAACTTAAAGTAAAACATCCAGACAGTAATAAATCCCAAAGTGACAATACTAGAAATAAATAAATCATAATGTCCAATAAAACAGCTGGATAATGGAAATGGGCGACACATGCCCAACTGAATAAATATGATAAGAGTGGAATCAAATGAATGAAGTCGTCTAAGCTGGATAATGGAAATGGGCGACACATGCCCAACTCCCACCTAAGCTGCAGCACGTTCCTTCCAAAGGATCCTATGCAAGACGCCCCCGTGGCTGGGCACCTGTAATATGTACATATATATATACAAGAGAGAAGGGAAAATAGAAGCGGGTCAGAGCCCGATAGTGTAAATGATTTAAAATTTGTTTAGCAAGTATTTAAAATGTTTACATGCTAATGCAACAACATATTAGTGCGGCACTCTCTTGAGAATTTCTCACCTCTCCTCTAATATGCATGCCTATCGTACTAACCTTCCCAACGGTTTAACTTATCTTATCTTAAGTTTCTCGTAAGATTTAAACTAAACAATTCAACTCTTTAAGAAGTAAATTTCATTTAGTAACAAAGCTCTCATCTTAACCTTATTTGCTAATAAAGTTTCACATTACACTTTTCAAAGCAAGTATTTCCAAATTGAAGTCATTATTCATTTCTTACTTTCCATAAACACAATAGGAAGTTCCAAATTTCAGAAGTTCATACATATATTAAATACTCGTATAATATATATATATTCTAACATCACCCCACATAAAAATTATGGTGCGGGCATACTCTGCTATCCAATTCCTGTATCACTCGTACTAAGGGAAATACAAGTTCGGAATCACTCTCGAACAGTATTAATACATACAAAAACAATATTGAGGAGAAGCATAGTTTCCAAGTCCAAGAGTTCAGCACATACCCTCGCGTCTCTTAGGACCGTGACTATCGATTCGATAGCCTGTACCTAGGATTCCTATCTTCTTGGGTACAAGTCAATATCCCCCGTAAAGGTCCCATCGAGATAAGACTGTCCCAGCGCGGTAACCTCAGGGATAGCAAGTAGCGCGGGCATGATTTTCACATGTATATAATATATGCATTCACACAGTCATATAAATATACTACTTTTATCATATCAATTTAGGTTCATCTCATAACCCATAATTACGACATTTATCCTTATTTTCCCATTATTAGTTATCACGTATAACGGTTCGTCTCTAACTTTAATTTGAGGGATTATTCCAACTTACTACGTAACACTCATGGACTCTATCCTCCCAAGTGTAAAATTCAGTAGATATTCATCTATTTTCCATCGTAACTATTTTACGTATCTCTTCCTTTAATGCAAAATTCCATCGTCTCTTATATATAAACACTCCAAAAATGCAAATCTCGCCTTACATTAAAGGTCTTATATTCATTAATAAGTCCTACTGGTCATCTATATCTCCCAAAATATTTTAATAAGGTTGTCTAAGGATTATTTTTCATTTAGAATTAATTCAACTGTTTAAAAAGAGGGAAATCTAAGTCTGCCAGAAGGGGTCGATCGATCGAGGGCTGGGGCTCGATCGATCAAACCTTCGATCGATCGAAGCTCTTGGCTCGATCGATCGATCAAGCAGGTACGTCGAATTCTGCAGGAAACAAGTTACGGATTCTATCACACAACCTCATTCAAATCCAAATTTTTCATTCCCAATCGCCCAAAAATTTGTACTACTAACAGTATAAACCCATATTATACATCTTCTACGTAAAGCATGCAAATTTTCATCAACAACCATGGATTAATAGGCCAAAAACTCATATTAATCTCAAGAACCCTAGAATTTCTTTAACCTTGTTCTAATCAATCTTTTCCAGAATTTTCTTCTTCTAAAACATCATAAATTCGTGGTTTAACCTCTACATATGCAGGGGGATTTTCAGATTTCCATTTATATCATTACTACATGCAATTTCCTATCTCCAACTTGGGTTTTCTTCCATGAAACTCATCGTAATCAACCCTAGACTAACATGAGTGATGCATTAACGAAAATAAGAAAGATAAACACTTGCCTGGAAATTTCAAAATTCTGATTTGCGGACGATTTTGGTGTGGTTGCGTTCCCCGTCACGCGATCTACGCGTTGGTGGTGGTGGCGGTGCAATCGGATGACTTTTTGGCCTTGGATTGCTTGGAAAGCTTTCTCCTTCCCTCTCCTATGGCCGTTCTAAAGTTTTGAGTTTGATAACCCTAAATGACTCTTCCAAATGGCTGATATAGCCTAATAATTTTCGTGAGTTTAATTACCCAAAAATGCAAAATGTCCAAAATGCCCTCCCGGGGTGTTAAATAGGCCTAAAAACGCCCCGAGACCCAAACTAACCCCCCGAGTACACTTTTCTGACTATCTCGACCCTTCCGGATACGTTGGCGCACTCAAAATGACCATACGATTAACTTAAAAATATTTCACTTTTATTAATCAACATTTATTCCCGACGCGACACAGGCGCGTTCCGACTTAAATTTCCAAAATTGTCATTCTATTCACTCGTGACATTTAATAGAACCAATATTATATATTACTTTGTTCATTAGTAATATTCAAAAGGTTTCCCATAATTACTAACTCACATCACGTTAATAATTATAAAATAATTAATTTCCAGATTTATATTAAATAATTAATTCACATTAAATTTAATAAATCCCCAAATTAAGAAAGCATAAAAATATGGGGTATTACATACTTCCCCCCCTAATAACGGATTTTTGTCCCGAAATTCGGAAAATAAGGCCTAACTGGTAGAATAATTCTGGATGTCTCTTTGTACGCAGACTATCTAGATAGTAAGGCGCTTAATCACTATAGTCCTCGCCTCACAGCAAGCTTGATTAACATTCTTATTGGAGACACTTTACATGGTGCTCCTAACCGACAACATTCGCATAGGTTGCGCCTCATTACATGGCAGCTACTCGGATTTATCTATATACAAAACTCCCATTCTGAGAAAACCATACAAACCTTTGACCACTCTTGTTCGCCTAAAACAGTCGTGGAATTTCACCATAGTCATCGGAGTATTCCCGACCGATTCAAAATTCTGAGTATCCACTCACCTCTAAATATACGAAAGGAGAATATTCGAGGTTCTTCCATACCAAAACCTTAATAAGCACCTCATATGCGATTAATAGGTACGAGTGCCTTTTCAGAGCACTCCTGAAAACATCGTACTAAGATTCCAAAATTTCCTTCACGTGGTTCCACTAATTTCTAATCACCGTGCGCCTATTTCCTGGTTAGGGGTGATACATCCTTCTCGAAATGAAACCTTATCTCCGTCGATTCCTGAAATCCCATATTAAAGGTGGGATTCACAAATCTCATCCCGATTCACGAATTAATACTGCGCCAGACCATGCACTGGCGTGATCCGTCCTTTCAAAGGAAGTCTGGGGCGCACTAGTTAACATTGCCTTGATCTTGTTTTGAGGGTGGTAACCCATCCAAGAACTTTATCGACTTTACCGACATCTTCCCATTTCAGGAATTGTCGATAAACACAAAATTCTCAGGTCGCTTTTCCTCTTCCAACCGAACCCTACCTATGGGCGGTGCATGTAGGGACTACTTACTACGTCCCGCTAAACATCGATCTTTCCTTGAATTGTCTCACATTATGTGACACGTAACATTCCCTTTTCTTCCTTGGTGTATGCCGAAAGTTCCGACCCGTGCTATTTTCCTCCACGAAGCGCACTTCTGAATCCTTTACACCATACTAACATCATCACTCTTTGCATGCGCAAGTTCGCTCTCATACTTGACTAATAACTACTCCGCTCCGAGGGTTCTTCATAATAAATAAATTTCTACTCTATTCAAGGTATATCCTTTCTTAAATGGCTTCCCACAGCCTTCCCATCAAATTAGGTTGTGCTATTCTAATTGCACACTTACGTATGGATTATCTCCCCTCATGTGACGTTTAATCCACTCTATCACTTCCACTTCGTTCTGTTAGCCCCACAAACACATTTTCCACATGTCCATTACCATGCCCCTTCATCTCGGACGAGTTTTAACATCAGTTAACCAGGATGTCTACACACCCTATAAACCGTGCATACTAGCGTAAGCATCACATACGCTCCATACTAATAAACAAATTCTTTGTTTTCCCTGGTGCTTGCAACGTGATTATAACACTTTAATCACCCTAAAGATCAAAATTTTAAATCTTCCTTATTATCATTCCTCCCCCTTAACTCGTGGTGACAAAGCAAAACTTTCAATGCTTTCTTACCACACAGCCGGGTCCACTGGCTTTAAATCAACATTTAACTTCCCACTTAAAGACATAATTACTTGATCCCCTTTCGATTGGGGTACCGAACTCATGGAATAGTGACCAGACGTCTCCCTATTTCCAACCTTACACTAAGTTTCATGCGTGGGATGTCTCGCAAAGAGAAATCCAAACAAGGAACCCTCCCGATACACTACTACCTAGTATTGTCGGTTATCGAGATCTGTTAGGTCCTCCGTCCATAGCATTTACCCCTTTACTCCGTCTTTTGACAGAAAAGTTACTTTTCCTCCCGTAATTACACTTAACAAAGAACATCTCACCAATTGTACTATTGTTCAGAATTGGGTGTTGGAAATTGCGTTCCATGAATCTCGAATACATACAATCGGAATTTTTTGAAACTCCTTCCCCTAATAATAGGGGTATCACTCTTAATGCCCTCCTATCTAAAGGATATATATAATAATGCACCATTTCTATCACTAAGTCTTGAGCGCTACCCATAATACTGAGTTAAAACTTTTCGCTCAACCGTAAACCCGATACATACTGAATCATAACAACCAAGTCCCCTCGCGCCGATATCGAACATCTTGAACTAAATATCCCCTCCGAAGTCTCTAGGTTAGATAATATATAAGTGCGGGTTCAACCCTCTTGCAGGAGAGGCCTCGCCAAAACAGAACACGTTGCACTAAAGCAACCACTCCAATAGCCTTGCAATAACTGCCTACTATTGTACTGACCATTTCTATAAAGTTGTAATCAATACCATACTGTACTCATATATCACATCACTAAAACGAGTAACCTTAATAAAGCATATAACACTATTAATATACTAATTCATCCTCCGCGGATAGCATTATGGAAAATCCCGCTACACTAGGAAAAATATTCACATGATAATATCGCTCGTAGTTATACATATTAAACCCGCCTCACATGCCAATTTAGTAATGAACATAGTACAATGACTCGCTTGTGTCACATAAAACATGCTTCACCCTCTGAGGATAAAACCTATAATTCTGCCTTGCCAATCGTCTTGACCGTACAAATTGACTCCGGATGTAACATGCCTGCCCAATCCAAAACAAAAACTTCTATAATCGTTGTCCCTTACTAGACACCACACTCTGTCTCCATACTTGCTTCAGAAAATATTTTAGCACATGTGATCTCACTCTCCGCAAGATATTTCGATATTTAATCCACTTACCATTTGAAATACATTTGAAAACTCACGAACTACTGGAATCGAATCCAGGAGAAATACAATTTCCTTAGAGGTATCCTCCATTATATAATAAAAATAGGTGTAAGATCCCCCTTCTGGGCGAGGTATCGCCACTCAAACATTTCTTGCTCCGGAATGGAAAAGACATTACTCTCACCAAAGCAATCTATCATGTCTCTATAAGCTGCGAGCCAATTCATACTGATAATAACGTCGTGCTCATGCATATCTAATACTGACATGTCTGCTGATAATACTAAGTTACCAATCTCTACTCCCACACCCCGGTATATAAAGAAAAATAAGTGAACCATTTCCCAGTGGTAAGTCTACACACGTCACAGTGCTCTCTGCTGTGACTAATAACCTTTAGGGCTTTGCAAAATTAGTAGCTATAAAACAGTGCGTCGCCCCAGTATCAAATAAAATTCGACCTATAGTACCATGGATAGGAAACATACTTCTTTTCTCGGTTGGGGCCTGAGATGCTGCTATCTGGTGGATGTTACAGACACGTCCATACTGTAACTGTCTCTGCTGAACTGAGGCTGTTAGAAAGGGTGGTGGAGCTGGCTTCTGTGGTTTATTACTAGCACCTTCCTGCCGTGGGGCCCTATTCTTCTCTAGGCAATCCTGACGCCTATGGCCATTTCTGCCACATTAGAAGCACCTCCCTCGAAACTGCTTCACTTCACTACGTTGTTGACTAGTCTCGCTTTTTCCCTGGTCTTGTTGGCCTTGGTGGGAAATTTACGAAAAAACTATGTCAGGGTGAGGACAATCCCTCCACTTATGACCTGGCTTTACACATATATAGCAGAGTCCCGAAAGTTCTCGCTGGTTAATTTGGAGTTCCTTTTTAGACTGATTCGGACAATTTTGACGTTCATGACCGTCCATTCCACATCTGAAACACTCCTTTGTGACTTCACTCGGACCCTGGCTTTGTTGACCCTGACGCTTTTGGGCTTCCCCGCACAATTCGTTACCTTCGTGGCTTTTACGGGCCTGAGGAGCTTGTTGTTGCGATTTTTGTGTCTTCACACACTTGTTATTTCCAGCCATGACAGACTGACTGTACTCTCTAGATCTTTTGCCCCCCATGAGCTGTGTGCTGCGTTCTTGATACTGCAAGACCGCAGTGGTAACTGCCTGTGCCACAATACCTGCTAACTCGGCGATTGATATTCTCTCTGGAGATACCTGAGGTGTGAGTCGATCTTGCTCGTTCACTCCCCTAACCGTTTTAGCTTGTTCTTCTTGACGATCCATCTGAAAATTTAAATGAATTTGGATGAGTTCATCATTTGCATAAACAAATCGCAGAAGCACGAATTCCCAATGTATAGAGATGAACACAACATTCCTAGTATTAGGGCTCTATATCAAAGATGCTAAGATGGAAACAAAATAAGTTGTACAGATCCTAAAAGACACTAGAACTTGATGCTCTGATACCACCTGTGACACCCCGCCTAATTAAATACTGGGCGATCACTCCTTTATTAAATTAAAATCAAGGTGAACAGTTGGTTCATTCTTAGCATCATTGTCGAAAAATAACTTTTCCAATTAAAACACCCTAAATAATTAAGCTAAGTGTCAAAACCATTTTTAGACATTACTTTCCAAATTTTATTTTATAAACCAAGATTTAAATCTTTACATAATTCAATATTAAAGAATCACACCACAATTATCCTGGAACATATAATCCAAATAATTTAAACATTCAACAACTAACTCCCAACATTTAAAACTTAAAGTAAAACATCCAGACAGTAATAAATCCCAAAGTGACAATACTAGAAATAAATAAATCATAATGTCCAATAAAAGAGCTGGATAATGGAAATGGGCAACACATGCCCAACTGAATAAATATGATAAGAGTGGAATCAAATGAATGAAGTCCTCTAGGCAAGAGGCCTGCAACTCCCACCTAAGCTGCAACACGTTCCTTCCAAAGGATCCTATGGAAGACGCCCCTGTGGCTAGGCACCTGTAATATATACATATATATACAAGAGAGAAGGGAAAATAAAAACGGGTCAGAGCCCGATAGTGTAAATGATTTAAAATTTGTTTAGAAAGTATTTAAAATGTTTACAGGCCAATACAACAACATATTAGTGCGGCACTCTCTTGAGAATTTATCACCTCTCTTCTAATGTGCACGCCTATCGTACTAACCATCCCAACGGTTTAACTTATCTTATCTTAAGTTTCTCGTAAGATTTAAACTAAACAATTCAACTCTTTAAGAAGTAAATTTCATTTAGTAACAAAGCTCTCATCTTAACCTTATTTGCTAATAAAGTTTCACATTACACTTTTCAAAGCAAGTATTTCCAAATTGAAGTCATTATTCATTTCTTACTTTCCATAAACACAATAGGAAGTTCCAAATTTCAGAAGTTCATATATATATTAAATACTCGTATAATATATATATATATATATATATTCTAACAGCACCCCACATAAAAATTATAGTGCGGGCATACTCTGCTATCCAATCCCCGTATCACTCGTACTAAGGGAAATACAAGTTTGGAATCACTCTCGAACTGTATTAATACATACACAAACAATATTGAGGCGAAGCATAGTTTCTAAGTCCAAGAGGTCAGCACATACCCTCGCGTCTCTTAGGACCGTGACTATCGATTCGATAGCATGTACCTAGGATTCCTATCTTCTTGGGTACAAGTCAATATCCCCCGTAAAGGTCCCATCGAGATAAGACTGTCCCAGCGTGGTAACCTCAGGGATAGCAAGTAGCGCGGGCATGATTTTCACACGTATATAATATATGCATTCACACAGTCATATAAATATAATTATGTATTTAATTATGATATTCCCCAAGTGTGACCTCGGCTCAGAGACACCAACCTCGGCCGAGATTATGGCCGACACTGGAAAAGCCTTGGGCACGCGACATCAGCCCTCGGCTAGAGCAAGGTCAGCCTAGGCCGACACTACCACCAACCTCTCCAAGGGACAATGCACGTATCATAAGGGTCAGCAGCACTCCATTACACCTGGGAACGACAACCTCGGCCAGATGTAGGCTGAGATCGCAATAAGCCTTACTACTACCAAGGTCAACATCATCAAGATATCAGTTAATGCTCCAAGCACATGCCAGCTCAACCTCGGCCCAAGCCGACCCCTATCCATTATCTCGGCTGAACTTAAGCCGAGACCTTCATGGCTCATCTCGGATGGAACGAGCAACTAGACTTATCAACCTCGGCTTCTCCCAGGCCGAGGTCATGACCAAGCACGATGGTCGAGCACCTATTAACATGGATAAGGACACGTGGACACAAATTAGTTATAACAAATCATTCCCCACACGTGGGGAGAATATTTCATCATCATTCTCTACATGTGACAGTGACAAATGTCTTCTCCATATTGGCTAGATCAACACACACATGCTCATTGCATGCATGGTGGGCACATTACACCCCCTAGGGACTATATATAGAGGTCATCCTCTACCTTATAAAGGACCCCAAAATTGGCAACCCTAGTTGAAACTCTATCTAAACACACAGTAGAGAGAGAAAGCTTGAGAGATTGTAACTATGGCCATTAGAGCCCTCATACAGTGATACATATCATACACTTGCACAGTGGATGTAGGCCTAATTGGCTGAACCACTTATATTCCGGTGTGAATCCTCTTCTCCTCACCTCCTTCTACTATACGCGTATATACCCTTATGCTGCCATTGTTAACATTGAATTGAGCTCACAAACACCTTGAAGGGTGGTGCTATTTCCAGCATCATCATTTTGGCGTCGTCTGTGGGAACGAGAAGATATCTCTTCCTCTTCTTCAGCTTAACCTCACCGGAGACTCTGGTGGTCAACCAGGCACCACCCCTCGCGTGGAGATGTTTCACCATTGAAAGAGGTCCTTTAAGGTATTAAGCCCACCTGATACTTAAGCTCTTCACTAAGCAACACATAGCACCAGAGTTGCCACCGCCTCTTCTGCCACCTGGTGGTGGGGGGCCTAGTTCTAGTCAGGCGCCGTCCCAGTCCGAAATGACGGAGGTAGCTATAGCCTTGAGGTCTTTGGCTGCAGCACAACAGGCTATGCATGAACAATTTGCACAGCTCAGCCAAACTATGATGAGGCCACCTCGAGTCTCACCGAATATGATCACTCCGGTGGCTGTCCAGCCTCATCCAGACACCAGGGGACCACCCCAGGCACCAATGAAAAACCAGCCTGCACCCCAGCGGAAAAGGGACGTTGCTGACCCTAGGCGCTTACGCCGGGGGAGGCAAGGAAACCCTTGCCCGGAGGACAGGTATGACGATCTGGAGGTAGAAGAGGTCCCAGAAGACTACTGGGAGCCGTATGAGGTGTCCAATAATACTATATGACCTCTTCAGCAAAGCCGAGGTTGTGTCGGCCGAAGAGGTGAAGAGGCCCAACAAAGAGGGTCAGCTTTTGATCGATTGAGCAGAGGGTCAACCTTTGAGAGGTTAGGCCCAGTGAATGACCTAAGACAGAGATTATCGAGATCGAGGAGCGCAGCAGGCTCTCAGAGAGGAAACAGATAGGGTCGGCCAGACCAAGGCCGACACTGTGAAAGAAGGGGCAGGGACCAGGAAGAGGTCAACAGCCGACGTTGTGCTGTGGCAGAGGAACCCTCAGTCCACCCCTTGGAGGTGGCTGGGGACAACCTCGGCCAAGCCGATGGTAGGAGACCATGGAATGACTCTATCCAACGTCTTGAGGAGAAGATAGGAGACCTCATCAAGGGCAAGGACCCATTACAAAGGGGTTACTTCGAGGGCTCTCCATTTGTGGCTAATATAGTGAGCTTTCTGACCCCTGTTAAGTTCAAACCACCGGTGGTGTCTCCCAAATATGACGGTAGCACAAACCCTGTACACCATATTGAGATGTATCAGTCAGCGGTGGACATCTACTCGATACCTGTTGAGATAAAGTGTAGGGCCTTCTCTGGGACCTTGACAGGAGCAACACACAGCTGGTTTACTTTTCTTCCGAAGAACTCAATCGAGAACTTCAAGGGCTTAGCCGAACGAGTCATCCATAACTTTTGTTTTGGGGTGAGACCTCAAAAGAAGACCACTCACCTACTATATGTCAAGCAAGGCAAGGATGAGAGCCTAAGAGACTACATCACCAGGTTCAACAAAGAGAAACTTGAGGTTGAGCACTATGAAGAGAATATAGCCATGACCGCCCTCATAGGAGGTCTTCGAAAAGGAAAGTTGTTGTGGAAACTTGCTGAAGACCCTCCCAGGTCTATGGCGGAGCTACTGGCGACTACGGGTAAAGTCATGAATGCTGAAGAGGCAATGGCAGCCAAGTTTGAGGATGAGAATCGTGGTAGTATCATGAAGTCCCAAAAGAAGAAAGACGAAAAGAAGAGGATGAGTGATGACAAGTTCGCTCACTATACTCCTCTAACTGTGAGCTGTGAGCACATCCTCAACGAGATCAAGAATGACAGGACTCTAAGATGGCCAGAGAAATTGAAGTCCCCCCCGCATAAGAGGAACAAAAACTTATGGTGTGAGTTCCACCAGGACCATGGCCATGTTATAGACAGATGCTTCACCTTGAAGGATGAGATTGAAAAGATGTTAAAGTCTGGAAAATTGAGGAAGTACGTTGATGGTAAGGCATCAGAAGGGGGAAGAGATGACCCTAAGAAGAGGAAAAGTGGTAGATGCCGTGATAATGCCCCAGTCAGAAGAGACAACAATTTAGAAGGTGACGATGAAGACGATCCGAACCTCCCACCGAAAGATGACAACACCCCAGTGAAGAGGATTGGCATGATCTCTTTCGGTGTTGACACCATATGCGGAGGACTTGCGGGAGGTGGCTCTGAAGTGGCAGACAAAAAGCCCACGTGGAAGAGGCCAAGTCGGTAGCTAAGCTTGAGGTGGTAAATCTAACTTCTTCCGATACAGTGCAGAAGAGAAAGAAGGTGGACATGGACGCCCTTATAGTTGGGTTCTCCGGACTCGACTTCAAAGGTATCTTAGCCCCCCATGATGACCCTTTGGTAATAACAACAAGGGTGCACGGGTGCGAGGTACAGAGGATCCTCGTAGACGGGGGAAGCTCAGCGGACGTGATGTTTTGGCCCTACTTCAGGAGCCTAGATCTTAGCAGAGCAAGGCTGGTACCCTATCATCACCCCTTGATGGGCTTTAGTGGCGAAAAGGTCCACCCATTGGGCATGTATGAGATGGACGTAAGGATGGGTGATGAGTGGCCTAAGAGGTTGACCAAGAAGATAATAATTTTTTCTAGATGTACGAGAACGTCTTCTCGGCCTATAACCTCATCATAGGAAGAGTGGGCCTTAAGGAGTTTGAAGCTGTGCCATCGATAGTCCACCAGATGCTAAAATTCCCGACCCCCTATGGGGTAGGGGAAGTGCAAGGTGACCAGACCATAGCGCGCACTACAGGAATATTGATTTTTCCCAGCATAAATTAAATGCCGAAAAAAGCACTAAAAATGCCGGTAACGCTTTTTACGGCACTTTTTGCGGCATTTCTACAAGTGCGGTAATAGCCAATGTGGTAAAAGAACAACGGCATTTTAAAAAATGCCGCAAAAAGTTAGCGGCACTTATAGCGGCATTTCCACAAGTGCGGTAGCCAATGTGGTAAAAGAACAACGGCATTTTAAAAATGCCGCGAAAAGTTAGCGGCACTTATAGCGGCATTTCCACAAGTGCGGAAACCAATGTGGTAAAAGAACAACGGCACTTTAAAAAATGCGGCAAAAAGTTAGCAACACTTTTAAGCATTTATATTAATGCTGGTAATAACCTTTTAACGGCATTAAAAAATGTTGATAATAATCTTTTGCAACACCTATTAAATGTTCAACAAACTTTTGGCAGCACTAAAAAAATGCTGAGAATAAATATAGCAGCATCAAACAAAATGTTGACATTATTTTGTAATATATGACTGGGAAGAGGTGTTAAAAAAATCAATTATAAGAAGTATTGTATTTATGTGAAAATACATTACCATAACATTAAATTCAGAGGGCAGTAATCAAATTAAAACGTCATTAAATTAAAACCAATAGTATTCATCGTAAATAAATATATTTGTGCTTGGAACAATTATCCATTCACAAAATAAAATGTATCACTTGTCCAATAAGAAAAAGGGGGGAAACAGGGAAACTAAATTTTATATAATGTACGATCCTTCTTCATTAAAGTCAAGCATCCTCTTCGACTACAAAATAAAAAAGTCAATTGTTAGTCATTGATACTTATTCTTTAGTATTTTAATTAAAAAATTAAAATAAAAAATTAGTACATTAGCAATATGCCACGCTACTGTTGAATGATGTGCATCACCAATTGTGGACTTGTTTCCATAAGGTCTAGGCAATGATTCATTTGTTACAAATGTTTTCTCAATATATACTTCCCAAAAGTCTTCACCCAGTTGCGTACCCCCTACTTTTGTTGAAGGGTCCTTGCTCACAATGAATCCACGTGCCACAACCACTTTTGGAAGTCCGGAAGTAAGAAGGTCTACAATTTTAGGAAGTGCATTATTTGAGACCCTTTGTCGTGGTTGATGGTGCTTCTTCTTCTTCTTTGATGGTTCTTTCTACAAACAAGATGAATATGTCATCAACCATATATTTCTGGAAAAAAATCGGCAGAGTTTTATTTGTTTTTAAGGCATCCCAATAATTTTAAGACTATATACAACCAAATATGCCAACAACTTAATGTCAAGTATACATAAACTCTCCAAGAAAGCGCAGATATATTGTTCCCTTTAAAATCCTTTAAATTAGTAACATACCTGAATTGAAGTAGCATTCGTTTGCTCACTAACACGAGCAGCGGTCTCGGGGGCATCCAAGTGTTGAGAATTTGCAATCTACAAAAAATGAATTATTTCAGTCATGAACACATATAGTCATACATTATGATTTTAAAAAGTAGTTATCTACTTGCCTGTTGAGATGGAGTTAAATGGTGATTTGATTGTGGTACCACTACAGATTGAAATTGGTTGGTTTCTTCTAATTGTTGCTCGGGTTGCAAAATAGACCTATATGATGGTATGTTTTGCTCGTTGGAGGATTGAGGAACCTGTTAATAGCATAATCTAATACTAGAACATACATTTATATAAATACACGATAATTAAGCACAAAAGATAAAAGTGTGTACTTATTAACCTGTTTGGATACAATGGAAGGTCAAGTCATCATGTGTGTGCGTATCAACTCAAACTGAGCCTCTAAATTATCAAATTTATCCTGAAATTCAGATCGAATCTCAGATATTAGTCGCTCATACTCTTTTTCATTAACCTTCGGGTGCTTAGTTCCATGCACATCAGTTGGAGATGGTCCATGCCCATAAGCTCGACAATGACCGTGTTTATCAGGTCCTAGGACTTCATAAAATATCTCATCTTTACGACTGACGGATTCATTACAATCTGATGGAAGTTGATCTACTTTTTGCCTCATTTTTGACTGAAATGAAACGATTCTTATTAACATAATAATTTCATGCATAATTTTAAATTTCATAAATAATAATAAACTTATTTAATTGTTAATTTAATCCTCATCCGTGTATGATATATATTATGCTTTTAATAATATGACACAATCTCCTGCATGTTGCCTTTTATAATGGTTGATAAATAGAATAAGAATTTTGATTAATAGGTAAAATGACGTCGTTGAGATTTTCTAAGAAATAAGGGAAGGAACATGGATGATATTTTTGTACCATTGCTTCAGCGGAATCCTTATCGATGGCTGAGCCATCGCTCCTCTCATGTGTTTTGATGTAAACATCAACTAACGAAACCTTTTCCCCTTGATCAGCCTCCATCTGCATAAACCCAATGACTCGTAAGTCGTTACATAAATAAGTTTGAAAACCTAAAATAATATTCACAATCAAAATCTTTTATAAAACACCTTATGAGCAACATTCGCATGACTCTTTCTTCCAGAAGTATGTGGTGTTCTTTGCTTCTTACGAGTTCGACGATTTCTTCGACTCGTTTTCTGTTACAAAAATATATTTAAAATATATGTTTAACTTGAATTTATAAAACTTTATCGGTAGTAAAACATTCATACCCTTGCCTCGCAAGTTCCCCAATACTTAACAAGTTGTGACCACTGCTCTAGCTTTACTCTAGGTGGACAATATTTCAATCTCTCTTCGTCAGTATCAAAGGCACGATAATGTTTCTTCACCTCTGCTTTCCAATTATTCCATATCTTTCCAACCTTCTTCATGCACATTTTTTTGAATTCTTCAGGGGCATCAGTGTTCTCCTATATAATTACAATGTATAGAAAAACAAGTCATCTACTACACATGAGTTTAGTTTGAATTATATTTTATCATTTTCAAAGTTATGAGTTGAGCTATTATTGACATTGTTGTGATTGGCAAGACAACCCATGCATAGTTGACTTTTACCTAAAGAATTCAAAATTTTCATTTTGCCACAAATTATGGTATCTTTTGATTTTACCTTCACCTCTCGCCAAACATGTTCCTTGTATGGGTATAACTCCTTGCATCTCCAATCTTTGAAAGCCAACGGTAACCTGTTCAGCATCGATATAATAATAAATTAGTAACCTTTTACATCGATTAAATAATCATCTTTAAATTGTCAATAGATAACATACAGTATTACAAAGAGTATTCTAATAAGAGTTGTGTTATATAGAAATTTACAAAACAAACTTTACATGTTCCCATCACAAACTAAAATGCCTAAATGGGTAGATAGTCTATCTGCGGTATCTCCGACTAGCTGATAGAAATCGTTGAAGTGAAGCTCTAAGCGTTTCCCCGTACCCCATAATTCACCCAACTTTGCAATGCCTCTACGTTTAGTGGCATCTTGTGCTGAAGCTAAACCGTTAAAATTGAAAAAATAGGTTAACTTCAATCTACACAGTTAAATAAGCACATATAAATCAAATAACTTTGATTACCTTCTTCATGTGAATGGGCATCTTGGTTATGTAACGGCTCACTCTCCGTCGAGCTACTATCGCTTTCACAGTCACTTGAGTTTGATCGTTCGGTCGAGCTAGAATCTGAAAGGGAATGAGAACTGGGCTGAGATTGTGGTTGAAATGGTGGTTGGAGATTGGATTGTGAGTGCAATCATGAACGGGAATGTGCCCGTGAGAGGGATTTACTGTGCCTCTGTGATGTCATAGCAACCTGCAATAATAAAAATTCACCACTGAGTTTACAAGAGTTATATATATACTAGGGTATGCCCGTGCCTGAAGGCACGATGATAATTTTCCAAAGTATCAATCGTGATCAAGTCATAAAGTTTCGTATTATAGTATCAATCGTGGTAAATTTTCTTGAAGGCATGACGAATACTTTCAAAGTATTTAATCGACTATTTTTTTGTAAAATATTTTAGATTATAATAAAAAAATGTCCTTTAATTTAGAAATTTTGGGCAAAATTTCATTTGTTTATAGGACTGTCCCATCGCTAAAACAAGATAACCACAATTATTTCTTATCTGACAAACAACTCAAAAGCTATCAAACACGTTAACTACACAAATACGCGTCCACGGGATCATCAAAAAATAGGTAAAATGTTCACATACAACAAATGAAAATTTACAAATTAGTACAAAACACAAATCCAACAAAGCTTGTAACGAAAATTTTAGTATAAATGGACTAAAATGGAACCCAATCCTTGGTGGCTTGTAAATATTTATCTTCCAACCAATTCCAAACTTCACTCGCCATAGTCATGCCAACTTCACAACTTATAGCAGACTGTTTTACTACTCGAAAAACCCAAAACAAAAACTCAAACACAGAGCTGAACTATTCAGTTTTTGCAAAAAGAAAAACACACCATTTGTATAGCTCTTTTATACATAAAAACATCCAAAATAGTAAACAAAACATATGATAATGTTAAACATCACATCAATTGGCGCGATGAATGCGGACCAATTTTTTTGGTCGGTGAAAGGTAATTGTTGTTCTCAATGCCTACCTTTTATCAAATATGCAGTGTATTTTACTGTGAATTACATTCTCTTATTAGACATGTGTTTGGTGTATAACATGCCTGACCTTTCAAATGATATTAGGTAGCAATTAGTATATTTAGAATCTGGTTTCGATATTTCAGAACTCTACACACTGCCAATTGCTTCAGAAACCAACGAAATTATATGAGTCTGCATTAATTTTGGGGCAGAAAGCATGATGGGGCTGCAAAGCAATGATATAGCTGCAGTCAAACTAAATTCTGGAGTTTTAAAATCCTTTATATGGGGCATTTATAATCTGTTGAGGAATGATTGATAATCAAAAATGGATAAGGAGATACTGGAACACATCGGCTCAATCACAATTTCGATATTATCGTTACAAGAGTGGTGCACAAAGATCATTTCACTAGTAAAACAATAATTAGTATTAACTTATATTCTAAATATACATATAATTGCTACCGATTATCATTTGAAAGGTCAGGCATGTTATACACCAAACACATGTCTAACAAGAGAATGTAATTCACAGTAAAATACACTGCATATGTAGAATTACATGTCTAATAAGAGAATGTAATTCAGAGTAAAAAATATGGTCTAAACAAATAATAGACTCTCATACTGTGGCACTGTTGCTTGGAATGTAGATCACTACGGTGTTTGAAAGGCTATGGGTACGTGGTATGTCTCTGCTACATATGTAGAATTATTTTACTGTGAATTACATTCTATTATTAGAATTATACGTATATTTAGAATCTGGTTTCGATATTTCAGAACTCTACACACTGCCAATTGCTTCAGAAATTATATGTCTAATAAGAGAATGTAATTCACATTTTTTACGTGGTACGTCTCTGCTACATATGTAGAATTACATGTCTATTAAGAGAATGTAATTCACATTTTTTACGTAGTACGTCTCTGCTACATATGTAGAATTACATGTCTAATAAGAGAATGTAATTCACAGTAAAAAATGTAATTCACAGTAAAAAATATGGTCTAAACAAATAATAGACTCTGATACTGTGGCACTGTTACTATTCCCCCTCTGCAACTAGACTTCCCATAATCATGTTTGCTCTAAACAGGTGATTAGCTTAAAGCAGAGTTGGGAGATATTAACACAACCATCCTGTGCCTATCTAAATGATAGATTCCAATTCAAATGTACTGGTTATGCCTATAAAATCTCCTATGTAGTCTCATTACAGGTATGGCATAGTTTCTGACCATTTCATACTCACAAATCTAAAAGAGCTTGGAATAATTAAAGTTTCCGGATAATTAAAGTTTTTCCATACGCAACTAAAAAGATCCAATATATGACCAGAAAAGAAAACTAACAGAAACAAAACTGGAATATTTCAAAACTAAACACCTAATTATTAGTCAGAGTATTTGCTTGAAATGTATAATGGAATCTATGATTGATGTAATCGCACATTTATGTACTGAAATGTGTAATGGAATCTATAATGCAATCCATGATGCAATCTATGACGACATCTTAGGATGGAATCAATAAACATAACAGTTATAATGAATTAGTTATAATGGATCCATAAGAGTTATATGGATCATTTATAGCAGAAATCCTCCATAACATTTAAACACCGTGGAGTAGTATAATGCAGTCTATGATGAAATCATACGATGGAATCTTTTAAGATAACATTTATGAAAAACTGTTGTAATGGATCAGTTATAAGGGATTTATAACAGTTATATAGGTCAGTTTTAACAGAAATCCTCCATAACATTTATATGCTGAAGTATATAATGGAGTACCCCAAAATACACTAAAGTATATAATGAATCCGTAACTGTTGTAAGGACACATTTATAAGCTATAGTACTCATAATGTATATGCTAACTGACTCAGATTATACTGAAGTACACACTTTTATCCACCACCAAACACATGTCTAACAAGAGAACGTAATTCACAGTAAAATACACTGCATATGTAGAATTACATGTCTAATAAGAGAATGTAATTCATAGTAAAAAATATGGTCTAAACAAATAATGGACTCTGATACTGTGGCACTGTTACTTGGAATGTAGATCACTACAGTGTTTGAAAGGCTATGGGTACATGGTATGTCTCTGCTACATATGTAGAATTATTTTACTGTGAATTACATTCTCTTATTAGACATGTAATTCTACAACTATAGCAGAGATGTACCACGTAAAAAATGTGAATTACATTTAGAATTATATGTATATTTAGAATCTGGTTTTGATATTTCAGAACTCTACACACTACCAATTGCTTCAGAAATTACACGTCTAATAAGAGAATGTAATTCACATTTTTTACTTGGTACATCTCTGCTACAGATGTAGAATTACATGTCTAATAAGAGAATGTAATTCACATTTTTTACGTAGTACGTCTCTGCTACATATGTAGAATTACATGTCTAATAAGAGAATGTAATTCACAGTAAAAAATGTAATTCACAGTAAAAAATATGGTCTAAACAAATAATAGACTCTGATACTGTGGCACTGTTACTATTCCCCCTCTGCAACTAGACTTCCCATAATCATGTTTGCTCTAAACAGGGGATTAGCTTAAAGCAGAGTTGGGAGATATTAACACAACCATCCTGTGCCTATCTAAATGATAGATTCCAATTCAAATGTACTGGTTATGCCTATAAAATCTCCTATGTAGTCTCATTACAGGTATGGCATAGTTTCTGACCATTTCATACTCACAAATCTAAAAGAGCTTGGAATAATTAAAGTTTCCGGATAATTAAAGTTTTTCCATACGCAACTAAAAAGATCCAATATATGACCAGAAAAGAAAACTAACAGAAACAAAACTGGAATATTTCAAAACTAAACACCTAATTATTAGTCAGAGTATTTGCTTGAAATGTATAATGGAATCTATGATTGATGTAATCGCACATTTATGTACTGAAATGTGTAATGGAATCTATAATGCAATCCATGATGCAATCTATGACGACATCTTAGGATTGAATCAATAAACATAACAGTTATAATGAATTAGTTATAATGGATCCATAAGAGTTATATGGATCATTTATAGCAGAAATCCTCCATAACATTTAAACACCGTGGAGTAGTATAATGCAGTCTATGATGAAATCATACGATGGAATCTAAATATACATATAATTGCTACCGATTATCATTTGAAAGGTCAGGCATGTTATACACCAAACACATGTCTAACAAGAGAATGTAATTCACAGTAAAATACACTGCATATGTAGAATTACATGTCTAATAAGAGAATGTAATTCAGAGTAAAAAATATGGTCTAAACAAATAATAGACTCTCATACTGTGGCACTGTTACTTGGAATGTAGATCACTACGGTGTTTGAAAGGCTATGGGTACGTGGTATGTCTCTGCTACATATGTAGAATTATTTTACTGTGAATTACATTCTATTATTAGAATTATACGTATATTTAGAATCTGGTTTCGATATTTCAGAACTCTACACACTGCCAATTGCTTCAGAAATTATATGTCTAATAAGAGAATGTAATTCACATTTTTTACGTGGTACGTCTCTGCTACATATGTAGAATTACATGTCTATTAAGAGAATGTAATTCACATTTTTTACGTAGTACGTCTCTGCTACATATGTAGAATTACATGTCTAATAAGAGAATGTAATTCACAGTAAAAAAATGTAATTCACAGTAAAAAATATGGTCTAAACAAATAATAGACTCTCATACTCTGGCACTGTTGTTATTCCCTCTCTGCAACTAGACTTCCCATAATCATGTCTGCTCTAAACAGGGGATTAGCTTAAAGCAGAGTTGGGAGATATTGACACAACCATCCTGTGCCAATCTAAATGATAGATTCCAATTCAAATGTACTGGTTATGCCTATAAAATCTCCTATGTAGTCTCATTACAGGTATGGCATAGTTTCTGACCATTTCATACTCACAAATCTAAAAGAGGTTGGAATAATTAAAGTTTTCGGATAATTAAAGTTTTTCCATACGCAATTAAAAAGATCCAATATATGACCAGAAAACAAAACTAACAGAAACAAAACTAGAATATTTCAAAACTAAACACCTAATTATTACTCAGATTATTTGCTTGAAATGTATAATGGAAACTATGATTGATGTAATCGCACATTTATGTACTGAAATGTGTAATGGAATCTACGATGCAATCCATGATGCAATCTATGACGACATCTTAGGATGGAATCAATAAACATAACAGTTATAATGGATCCATAAGAGTTATATGGATCATATATATGATATGAAATAAATAAAATGCATTCAGTCATTAGTCATTTTTAAAATATTAAACTAAGAACATCTAAGCATCCTTACAAATAAAACCATTCATAATTGAAAAATTCGCGTCAATTGTCATCTTCATCCATGTCAGTATCATAATCATCACTGGTCTCCTCATTTTCATCACTTTCATCTATATCACTCTCATTAGCTTCCTCGTCCGCCTCTGAATCATCTTCATAAGTCTCTGTCTCAGAAGCATCCTCATTAATATCAACACAAATATCATCACCGCCATCAATGTCAACTATATTGTCAACAGTCGTTCCCTCCACACCAGCCCTAACCCATGTAATATCCCCATCATGGTTGATTAGAGTGTCATCCAATTGTTGGATATTGTATGGCTCAACTTCTGCGTCTATTGTGTCATCTCCATAAGTATCTTTACCATACACGTCATAAAAATCTCTCGGTGTCATCTTCACGACAACATGCCAATCTTCTTCAATCGGGTCTCGCACATACCAAATTTGTTTGGCCTGAGATGCTAATATAAACGGTTCATCTGACAGTCGATTATGCTTGTATAGTGAATGTTTGAAGTTCACTAATGTGAACTCAAAATCATCCTTGGTCGTCCCCGAATGCGTATCAACCCAATCACACTTGAATAGCACAAACTTGAAATCATTTGAATAGCGCAATTCAAATATATCTGTTAATACTCCATAATATGTTACATCCCCGGAAATAGGTCGCTTGTCCTTTGCACTTGCAAAACTTTCGGTGGTGGCATCAAGCATAACTCCAATATTCTGAGTATTCAATCTTCTCTCACGCTGCTTTGTGCAAAACCTAAACCCATTTACAATATATCCCGTATATCTTCTAGCCCATTGGGAGGGGCCTGAAGCCAAAATTGTAACTTCCTTTGACACCTTTCCCTCACTTAGATTCCGTACCTAATTTTTTCATATGATTGAGTAATAAAAATTAGATGTGCAAAAATTAAATGTGTCATTAGAATATTAAAATGTGGTTACATATAAATACAAAGATGACTTACATGATCCCCAAACCACTTGTGAAACATTTCGTTGTGAATGCGATTAATTTCGTAGTGTCCCACACGAGGTCTCTCTTGTTTTAGAATTGTTATATGTTTCCTGTAAAACATGTATGTATAAATTGTATAACGTAGAGGGATATTTAATTACATAAATTTTAAAATCCATTCAAATGTTATCTTACTCGCGAAAAGGCTTCACTACGGCGGAGTCGAATAACACGTAACAATGTGCTTGGGAAAACGAAGTGTCATCAAGCATAAATGCTACTCCTTTACCTAATGTACGACCTATTGAACTTGAGTTTTCATCGGCTTCATCATTTCATAAAGTTCGATTTAACTTACTCTCAACATCACCCAGGTACCTCGCACAAAATGTTGTACATTCCTCTGCTAGGTATCCTTCAGCAATTGAACCTTCTGGACGACTTCGGTTACGAACATATTCTTTTAGTGTGAATAAAAACCTGTTCGTCATTGTAAAAAAATTATAGTATTTATATGCATTAATTTAGATGACACATACATAATGCATACACGAAATATACCTCTCGATGGGATACATCCATCGAAATTGTACTGGTCCAGCAATCATTTCCTCCTCAGCTAAATGGATTGTCAAATGCTCCATAACATCGAAAAAATTTGGGGGGAATATTTTCTCTAGATGACAGAGTGTAAGAGCAACACGATCTTGCAAATATTCATAATCTTTGAAGGTCATTGTCTTTGAACAGAGCTGCCGATAAAAATTACATAATTCGATCAAAGACTTTGCTACATTCGTAGGCAATGATTTTCGTACTGCTAACGGGAGTAGTTGTTGCATTATAATATGATTATCGTAGCTCTTAAGTCCAGAAATATTCTGGCCTTTAATGTTTACACGCCGTAAAATATTAGATGCATAACCATCTGGGACTTTGATATTCTTTAAAACCTTACAAAATATGTCTTTATCACTTTTACTCATTGTGAAGCATGCTGGTGGTAAATATACTTTGCTATCTGGCAAGCTCTTAGGGTGCAATACTTTTCGAATACCCATGTTCTCAAGGTCTCGACGAGCCTTTATATTATCTTTTGACTTTCCATCAACATTTAACAATGTCCAAAGTATGTTATCGAACACATTTTTCTCTACATGCATAACATCAAGATTGTGACGAATCAAGTGATCTTTCCAGTATGGCAACTGAAAGAATATGCTTTTTTTCTTCCAATTTAGAGAACTATCACAATTCCCTTCACTGTCGATACTCGTTTTTCTCTTCTTCGTTGTCGATGAGTGACCCTTCTCATTATTTCTTTCCATTGCCTCTAATTGCTCCAAGATATCACCCCCGGATACTTGAGTGGGCTTGACTTCTCTTTCAACTTTCCCATCAAAAGCTACGGTATCATTTCTAAATTTATGGTTGTGATCCAACCACCGACGATGACCCATATAGCAAAATTTCTTCCCATTCTTTAACCACTGTGAACGAGTGTTCTTGTTGCAACAAGGACAAGCCAATCTCCCTTTTGTACTCCAACCTGACAAGTTTGCATACGCAGGAAAGTCATTAATTGTCCACATTAACGCTGCACGCATACAAAACATTTTTTCAGACGATGCATCGTAAGTAAGTATGCCATCATTCCACAATTCCTTCAATTTGTCAATGAGAGGCTGCAAGTAAACATCAATATTATTTCCTGGGCCGCGTGGACCATCAATCAACGTAGACAGTATAAGATAAGGTTGTTTCATACACATCCACGGAGGCAAGTTGTATATCATCAAAACAACGGGCCACGTGCTATGAGATATGCTCATTGTTCTAAAAGGATTGAAGCCATCGGCTGCTAGTCCGAGCCTAACATTGCGCGAGTCACTAGAAAAATTTGGATTTTGTTGATCGAAGGTTTTCCATGCTTTAGAATCAGCCGGGTGTCTTAATATGTCGTCGTCATCGCGTTCCTCCGCATGCCATCTCATGAGGGAGGATGTTTTCAATGACATAAAAAATCTCTGAAGCCTTGGTTTCAGTGGAAAGTACCTAACAACCTTTGCGGGAATTTTTCGACCCCTAGCTTCTTCATCATCAGACTCACCCGAAAATTGCTTCCATCTTGATGTATGACATACTATGCAGTCCTCACGATCTTTGTTCTCTTTCCAATACAGCATACAATCATTTGGACATGCATGAATTTTTTGATAATCAAACCCCAAATCATTAACCATCTTTCTTACTTGAAAGTATGAACCTGGTAGTTTCTCACCCTCCGGAAGTGCCTCTTTTAAGAATTGAAGCAATGCTGTAAACGATGTGTGGCTCCACTTATAAAGTGTTTTCATATGAAATAGCCGAACAATAAATGAAAGTGATGAGAAAGATTTGCAACCAGGGTACAACTCGCGTTCCCCGTCTTTCAACAACTTGAAAAATGCTGATGCATTTTCATCCATCCCATCCTGGTCTTCGTACGGGTCGTTACATCGCATACCCTCTTCACTTCGATTTTCGAATATATCATGTAGTAGTCCACACATATCATCTATTGTATTCGAGTCATGCACTTCATCCGCTCCACTAATTCCCATTGTGTATGGAGCACCTTTTACGTGATAAATCCACCTAGTGTAATTCTTAACAAACCCATGTACGATCAGATGCTCATAAACAACTTCTCTTTTATGGCTAATGGTATTTCGACATTTCTTACACGGGCACTTGATCACTAGCTCGGGGTATTTATTGGCAAATGCAAAGTCAAGAAACTCATTAACTCCTTTAATATAAGGCAGAGAAACTCTTGACAACTCCATCCAACTCTTATCGCTATCCATTTGAAAAGATTATTGATTACCTCACACTATCCCTAAATTGTTGTTAGATTCATTAGAAAAAATTCATAAAAAATACAATAATAAAAAAAATGTTAAACCATAAATCATTAATATGCTCCTTCAAAACTATGTAAATTTACAAATAGTAAGACTCTAATTTTAACACCATTTGGATGTGGCCTTATATGAAAACTACCAATATTTAGTGATATAAAATGAAGAAACTTAACTATCAATATATTTTAAGCTTAATTAGTTAACAACAATTAAAAAACTCACTCATAACATAATCAATTACTAAACGATATTAATGTAGCAATGAATCATGAAACATTAAGAAGAAGACTACGCCTAATGCCTAAACATTTTAGCTTAAACGAAAACAATGTATAACGAATGAATACCCCAACACAACAACTCACATCAAGACTTAATTTTCTAAAAGCTAAAAAGATTAAACACAAAATAATCCATAAGGCCCTCGCTTAAAAAAACTTTAGTAAAAAATAATCATTACGAAAAACAAATCTCCTTGTCAATAATGAGATAGCATAATTAAATCATAGAATCTATATGAAAATGTTACTAAATCAAAATGTCCAAAATAGAAAATAATATTAAAACTTGTTTGTTATCTTAAAATTCAGCACGTGTTGCATGAATAAATAACGGGGCTTACTAAATTCAACTACAATATAAAAAACTAATTTCGTAAAGATACCATCACAACAACATTAATTACAAAACGGAACATATACAAACTAAGTTGAATGACTGAAAACATTGTAAAAAGGTTGTTACATTTGTTCGCGCAATAAGTATATTGTCGCACTCTGGCGATTAGCTCTAGCTTGCAGTTTAGACATTATCATATATAAAAGTAAGATGAATTAATAAATCTAAAATAGTTTAAAATAAACGAATAAAGACATGTAGACCCATCTAATTTTCATTTAGAGTTGGTAAGTTTTGTAATATCAAACTAAAAGGCTAATGTGATACATATATACCTGCACACATGAATACACACATACATATAAATGAGAAATAATATGTATATATCAAACTAAAATGAAAATGTGACACATATATACCATCACATGAATGCACACATACATAAACATGAAAAAAAATATGTATACAACCCCCTATAGTAAAAAAACACGTCGATTTAGATGGTTAAAATAATACTAATCAATTAAAACAGTGGTATTAGAGTTGCACAAAGATGATATCATAGGGAGTGATTTAAGTTTACGTTGAACTGGACTTTTTTAATCAATTGAAATAAATGAAAGAGTGAAAAAAAATTGGTAGTTACCAAAAATAGATAAGAAAATCCAACTGAATACTTCATCTAATTATATAAATAGAACCAAAAACACAGCAACAACTAACAAATTAAACATTTCTAACACTTTTCTCTCGCACATCAATTAAAATTAAAAAAAATTCAGTACTTTTTTCTCTCACAAAAATACAAATTATAACAAAACAAAGATTACACAACAATACTTACCATAATAACACCCCCTACCAATTTTGTACTAATTTTTCCTTTCGAGTTTCTTGCACCCCCGCTATATCTAATTTTTCCTTATTTAAAGTGTCTATCATAACCATTATCTATATGCATAAATTTTGTATAACACAAATGTTACGAAAAAATAAAGATTACACTATTTCATATACATGATTATATAATATCAAATCTGGAAAAAAAAGAGTTAAATATTAAAGATGTCAAAATATTATTGATTCGTGACTAATGAGACTGGTATGGATTTAAAAACTCACAGGTACATATCATGAACAAAAGAAAATATTACCTTGCTTCTGGGATTTCTTCTTTCTAATATATCTTTCTTGTGAAAACTCTTTGCTTCTATTGCCAGTAACAAATAGAACCCAATCAAAAGACAATATATGCAAGAAAGTGATTCTCTGAGCCAAAAAAATACATAGAAATAGGAAAAATACCCTGAAATACACAGAAATAAAAAGAATACACTGGAATAAACAAATTAAAATGTAACTTACCTCAAAGTTTCAAAGAACAAAACCGTTCTTCTAACAGGGAAACAGCAAAAATCGTGCAAAGCTTCAAAGATCAAAATCGTTCAAAGCTTCAAAGAAAAATACACCGAAATAATGAAAGTGATTATCTGAGCCTCCGAAAATTGAAATATCGATGAGATGAGAGCACCGTCATCCTTCTTATAACAAGGGACCAGCAAAAATCGTTCTAAGATGGGTGAGATTGAGGCAAAGTGATTGGGTGAGATTGAGGTAGATACTTGATAAGGTTTGTTGAGGATTAGGTTTAGGAGATTGAGCAAGATACGGGAGAGAGGAGAACATGCCGGGAGAGCCATCCAAGCTACGCGACTTTACCCGCCAAAAACTAGGGCAAAAGTGATATTCTTTTAAAAGAAAATAAGACCCGCCATATTTATTTAAGTGAAGGTAATTTTTTTCCCAATTTTAGTGGCATTAGTTATGAAATGCCTAAAAAATATTACATTTGTTTGAGCATTAATTAAAAAATAATAAGATTTTAAAAAACGCGGGGCGTGATCGAGGGGTAGAGGCCAAGCCTTAAGCATTAGACGCCTAGGCGAACCTTAGGCGTAAAAAGGCGTGAAAAAGCGTTTAGGCATTTTTTTAATATATTTTAATATTTTTTGACTATGACAACGCTATTAAAAATACTAAAATGGTACATACCTTAAAAATATGTCGAAATCTTTGTAAATTAAAATACTATTTTTGTAAAATACAAAAAAAAAATTACATTTTTTCACGCCTTACCCTAAAAAATGTTGACTATCGTTGACCACGCCTTGATCCACACCTAGGGCCAAAACTTGGCGTATCTAAAAAGCCTCGCGCCTAGGCACGTTTTTTAGAACACTAAAATAGATTATGTATTTTTAGGACTTAAAATACTCTTGATTATGTATATAGGACAACAAATATTTCGTTTCCATTTTTAGTCCCTATTTTTAAATTAAAGAGACACGTGGCAAGTTGTGATTGGTTGGCGTTTTATGAAAATGGGTCAGCGCCAACACCTTTATTAAAAAATAGGGACTAAAACTATAAATAAAATATTTGTTGTCCCATTTTCAAAATACATATTACAATAGGTCCTAAATTTACAAATCGCCATTAAAAAATGCTCTACTTATACGGCACATCAATATAAATCCCGTGAATTTTCTATACTTATAAATAAATGCTGGTAAAAATAAAATTCGCAGCATTTTTGAATAATACCGAGAAAAAAGTGTCGAAAAAAATTAGTTTTCTTGTAGTGGCGAGAATGTTACTTCAACTCAGCCGAAGAGAGAGAGGCCCATAAGAGGGCAACCACCACTTACAGCATTGATACACTTGACCCAAGAGATGAGACAAAGTTGAAGAAGGGAGAGGCCGCGGAAGAGGTAGAATCCATCGTCCTCAATGAGGACGAGCTGGAAATAACCATCCAGGTCGGCAAAGCCCTAAAGACAGAAATCAAGGAAGAGATGATAAACTTCCTCAGGAGGAGGCTGAGTGTCTTCGCATGGAGTCACGCAGACATGCCCGGCATCGACCCTGAGGTTATGAGTCATAAGCTCAACGTGACCAAAGATCCCAGGCCTATCAAACAGAGACGAAGAGTCTACTCCAGGGAGAAGTACAACGTCATCCAGGAAGAGGTCAAAAATTAGAAGAGGCTGAGTTTATAAGAGAAGTCATATACCCGGAGTGGTTATCGAATGCAGTCATCGTGCCCAAAGACCAATGGGAAGTGGAGAATGTGTGTTGATTTCACCGACCTGAACAAGTCTTGTCCAAAAGACAGCTATCCCTTACCTCAGATAGATCAGATGGTGGACGCTACTGCAGGATACGAGCTCATGAGCTTCATGGATGCGTATTCATGCTACAACCAGATCTTCATGGATGCAGAAGACTCAGAGAAGACAGCCTTCATTACCGACAAAGGGACGTACTGCTACAAAGTGATGCCCTTCGGCTTGAAAAATGCAGGGGCAACATACCAACGTCTTGTGAATAAGATGTTCGAAGAGCAGATAGGTAAGACTATGGAGGTGTATGTAGACGATATGCTAACAAAGAGCTTGAAAGCCTGCACTCATGTGGCAGACCTAGAAAAGACCTTCGATATTATGGACTCATACAGAATGAAACTCAACCCCGCGAAGTGTGTCTTCGGAGTAGGAGCTGGGAAGTTCCTGGGGTTTATCGTCAACCAGAGAGGGATCGAAGAAAATCCAGAGAAAATCAGGGCTTTGCTTGATATGAAGACGCCAAAAAGTATCAAGGATGTTCAAAGGCTCACCGGAAGGGTGGCTGCACTCAACAGATTTGTCTCGAGGACAATAGACAAGTAACTTCCATTATTTAAAGTGCTTAGAAAGGCCTTCCAGTGGGACGAATAATGCGAAATAGCCTTCAACCAGCTCAAGTCTTACTTGGGGTTTCCATTATTGCTATCTCGGTCTGTCGCAGGAGAAAAATTGTATGTATATCTGGCAGTCTCCGAATCAGCCGTCAGCGCAGCCATAATACGTGAAGACAAAGGGATCCAAAGGCCTGTGTATTTCAACAGTAAGGCCCTTCAAGGTTCTAAACAAAATTATCCTCGTATGGAAAAGTTAGCTTACGCCCTGATACATGCTTCAAGGAAGATAAAGCCTTACTTCCAAGCCCACTCCATGGTTGTCCTCACCAACTCCCACTACACCAAAATGGGCAAATTGTCACCTTTCAGCCACCAGCCTTGTCAAGGTCATTGACCGTGACAAAAAAACACGCGTTTTATGTCACGGTCATTGACCTTGACACGACCGTGACAACGAATTGTCACGGTCAAAGACCTTGACACGACCGTGACAACTTTTCCAGCAAAAACCCTACCCCCCCTTCTTTTTTCCCTCCCGCGCCCTTCCCTCCCTCTCTCTCTCTCTCTCTCTCTCGACGCTGCTCTCTCTCTCTCTCTCTCAGGTCCAATTTCTCTCTCTCTCTCTCTTCCATTTATATATATATATTTGTCTGTATATTTATGTGTGTATGTGTATATATATATGTGTGTATGTGTGTGCGTGTGTGGGGGGTGGGGCGGGATGGGGGTAGGGGGTGGTGGAGGGGGGCAGGGGGTGGGGCGGGGTGGGGGAGGGGGTGGGGGGTATGTGTATATATATATGTGTGTATGTGTGTGCGTGTGTGGGGGGTGGGGCAGGGTGGGGGAGGGGGTGGGGGTGGGGCAGGGTGGGGGTGGGGGTGGGGCGGGGTGGGGCAGGGTGGGGGAGGGGGTGGGGCGGGGTGGGGCGGGGTGGGGGAGGGGGTGGTGGAGGGGGGCAGGGGGTGGGGCAGGGTGGGGTGGTGTGTGTGTGTGCGTGGGCAGGGGGTATTTTTTTATATTAACTTTGAAATCCTTAGAGAATAAGAAGGCCTAAGAAATGATTACAAAAATCAAATTGTATACTCATTATAATGATAACAAGGTTAATATGATAATTGTTCAAGATTTGGAATCCGTGCCTCATGATTTTTCATTGAGAATTGAAAGATGAAATATGATTATGATTAATCAATCCCGTGGAATTGTATTACAAAATTACTAATAGTTCTCTTGGGAAATTTTTAATTGTTGGGTAACTCATATGAATCCCACTTTATATACGTATAAATTAATGTGTTATGCTACAATTGAAATCTTGGAAATTTGGCTAATACATGAGAAACTGATAATCGTAAATATTATGAATAAAAATGGTACTTTCTTGGAGACTATAAATTATTATGTACAAACTTTGGTTCTAGACCTATGTTGTTGGATTTGGATGTTGGGTGTTGATTAGTTGGTATTATTGGGAAGATTGGGTTAAGTTGAAGCATATGTTGTTGGAGTTGAAAATTATATGTTAATTCATTATTACTATTGGGGGATACAGTGTTGAAAAATATTGGTATTTATCGTAGATAGTAGAATTGTTTAGTAATTGGTATCGTTGAATGTTAAAAGATTACGGGTTATGATATGTGCAAAAATTATGGTTGGGTGAATAGTTACATATTTGTTTGATGGATTTGTTTTTGGTGCTTATTATCGATGGGACTTAATTTGTTGAATGATAATATTTGTATTAGATACTTGCGTGGTTTTACCTAACTTGAATGAATTAATAAATGTTTCAGTAAAGGTTGAAGTGGACAAAAAACGTGTGAATTGATTAATATCCATAATGTAAATAAAAGGTAAAGTAAGTGTGTAAATGGGTGGTTGAGCAAGCTAAGAGGTCTAACCCATATTTAATACATAGGTGTGTTATGAAAGGTTTTCAAAGGGTAATTAAGTATTTTCAAATAATGACCCCGAAACATAGAAATTCAATCTCAAGCAATTTAATTTCAATCTCTACAAATTTATGCATGTATTCAAGGGATTTACGAAGGATTAATATTAAAATTCAATTCCTATACATAATCTAAAAATTATAACTCAGATTCAACTAGAAATAAACCAAACCAAAAAGGTTAGAATCAATAAATTATAACTTGCCTCAAATTTGATGAATAACAAGGGCTAAAAGTATTGTTCATTTAATTCAATTAGGTAAAACCCATGATAATGAAATTTATGCTACAATTATAATTATCTCACGTCATAATTTTATTGATAAACAATATATGTAGTTGTCACGGTCGTGGTGGGGGGAGGGGGTGGGGGTGGGGTGGGTAGGGGTGTGTGTGTGTGTGCGTAGGTGTGCGTGTGGCGGGGGGAGGGGGCAGGGGTGGGGCACCCATTTAATAACTCTTTAAATATTTGGAAAAAACATAATATTACAAAATTGAAACGAAATGGTATTGACGGAACTTACACATACGTTATAATATAGACGGAACATTTTTTTATCTGTACTAATAACATTTTTTTTATCTGTACTAATAACATTTTTTTTACAGCAAAAATGTCTCCTTCAGATGTTAGGGCGAAGATGATGATGTTGTTTATGATGATGTCGTCGTCTGGGTTCGGTGGTAGCGGAGGCGACGAGGGCTCCTCCGCCCCTAGGCTCCCCAAATATGGAAAATTTGGGATTACCGTCGAAAACAAGTCGGAGCTTTTAGCGAGATCCCTCGAGCTGCTAAAGACGGTCATCGGCCCGGGGTTTATGAGTTGGAAGGAGGTGCCGTATGAGCTCAAGTTAGCTGTTTGGGCGGCACTACAGGTAATATTTATATGAATATTTCAATTTCAATTTCAATTTATATTTATATTTATATTTATATTTATATTTATATTTATATTTATATTTATATTTATATTTATATTTATATTTATTCGCAACTAACATTGTATTTGTTGGACAGGAACAATTCAACTTGGATCCAAAGCTACGCGATTCCGTCTTGGAGCAGTTGAGGGAGCAACACAAGACGTGGAAAAAAAATATGCGGACACGGTACTTT
Organism: Sambucus nigra; assembly: GCA_949130495.1. Taxonomy (NCBI): domain Eukaryota; kingdom Viridiplantae; phylum Streptophyta; class Magnoliopsida; order Dipsacales; family Adoxaceae; genus Sambucus; species Sambucus nigra. The sequence goes on along the minus strand of OX422214.1, from coordinate 334,034,874 downwards.
GGAAAAACACGAGAGTCCATTTTACAATGGCGCGGATCCGTCCCGCCCAAGGAGCCGATCTCATTGGCACAATGGCAAAAGTTCATTGACAATGAGATCGAGGATCGACAATTGGCATCTCGCCAATCGAGGAGGGAAAATCGGGCTAAAAAGACGGACGTGCACTACTCCGGCCGGACCTCTTACGCTGAGGTGGAGCATATGATGAAGGTAATATATTATACAGAAATATATTATTGGATATTATTTTACTTTGCGGGGCCGATACTAATTTTAGTTTACTTTATTTTATTTCAGGGGGTAGGGAGTGGGCCAGGGGGTAAGCCACATAGGCTCGATACTTATGTGGCTCTTCGGACGAAGAAGGGGAAGGACAAGGAGGTGTCCCCGAGCGTCGCGGCCACGATTGTAAGTAATCCGACAGTTTAATTATTTTTAATTACGTTATAATTTTTTAGTTTACTTATTTTACTAATCATGTGCTTTTTGTCGTTTCAGGCAAAGCTTAAGGAAGTGCATGAGTCGCAGTCTGATGCCGACAAGGCATCTTTGTCCACAGACGCACTCAGCCAAGTGCTTGGCTCCGATCGCAAGGGGAGGACAAGGGGAGTGAGCTCGCGGGTGGCCAAATCTAGGATCATCGTATTGGAGACGAGCGACACCGGGTTGGCTCGAACGGTGGATTCACACGACGCGAAGCTGTCCCGTTTGGAGGCGACGGTCCAAGATATGTACGCATTCATGAAGCGTACGTTGGGTGGAGACCGTAAAGAGAAAGGGAAAGGGAAAGGGAAAGGGAAGGAGAAGGCGGTGGAGGAGGAGGTGCGGGAGGACGAGGCGCAGGATGACGAGGATGTGGACCTCACTGCTTCATCACCGACACGTTCGTACTTCGACGATCCACTTCCCTATTTGACGCCCTCCAACAGACCATTATCGACAATTGGTTGGCCGAGCGTGTTCATATTGGACATATTTGATGGCCAGCGGATAGGGCGGGGGTTGAGGGACCCGAATATCATCGAGGGTGGAATAGTCCATGGACGTGTGCTTCAACAGATGGAGTCCAGGGTGCTCGTCACGCATGTCATACCCGGGAAGGAGAACTCCCTATTGTGGTTGCGCGAACAATGCGGCACGACGTATATTAGTGGGTGCGTCAATTCGTATGTCGTGTGGCCTACTCACCTCCTCAGTTTTATCCAAGACATGTAGTAACATTATTTTCTAGTTTGTCCATTTTAATTATATTTGGATTATATCGTCATGTATATTATTTTTACTTTGAAGATTTGGATTATACTGTCATGAATATATATTTGCATTATCTTTAGTTTGTGTTGGATATATGATGTTTGGAACAGGTACAACGTTGCTATAACAGGTACAAATATACTGCTGGGCAGTGGCAGTGGCCATACTGCCCAGCAGATTTTTTTTAAATTCTGCCCAGAATTGTCACGGTCAATGACCGTGACAATTTTTTTTAAAAAGGGTCACGGCTTTGTCACGGTTATAAACCGTGACAAACGTGTCACGGTCATTGACCTTGACACAACCGTGATACAAAACGCGAGTTTTTTGTCAAGGTCAATGACCGTGACACGACCGTGACAAAAAAAGTTGTCTCGCCTCGAAATGTCACGGTCATTGACCTTGACAAGGTGGATTTGTCAAGGTCAATGACCTTGACAAATGGGCAGATTTGATGTAGTGTCCCCACTAAGACAGGTCCTACATAAACCTGAGAAGTCTGGGAGGTTGATGACCTGGGCCATTGAGTTGGGGGAGTATGATCTTACCTACCAACCTAGGAATGCCATCAAAGGGCAAGCCCTCGCAAACTTTGTTGCTGAGTTCACATGGGAAGAGGCCGAGGCAGAGAATGGCCTAGAGGGTGTTGAAAAGACAAACCGTGGTGTCTTCTGAAATCAGGAAGAGACGACACCAAACGTCTTTCGAGATTAAGAAGAGGTCGCATCCAACAAGGTCAGGGGAAGAGTAACGGAGAACGAGGAGGATCGGTACCTCTTCAAACAAGGAATCATGTCGGAAGGGGTCTTCTCATCGGATATGGACATTTGGAGCCTCTTCGTTGATGGCTCTTCCTGTGACAGTGGAAGCGGCGCGGGGTTGATACTTTCAGCCCCTGATAGTGCTAACATCGAATACGCTTTGAGATTCAACTTTAAGGCCTCTAACAATGAGTCGGAATATGAAGCCATGATAGCCGGCCTCTCATAGGCAAAGACTCTAGGTGTAAAGTGACTCCTACTCCACAGCGACTCAAGGTTAGTTGTCAATCAAGTACTGGGAGTCTATGAGGCCAAAGATGAAAGGATGGCTAAGTATCTGAAAAGGGTGAGAACGATATTAGAATATTTCGACGAGGCAAAACTGAAGAGAGTGCCTCGACAAAGTAATAGCCACGCAGACGCATTGGCGAGGTTGGCCTCGCCAACGAAGACAAACGTCAGAAGGACCGTTCCGATCAAGGTCTTAGGAAAAGCGACCATCGAGGAAGAAGAGGTATGCAACCTTTGTCACAATTTGAACCTAGGAGACTCATGGATGGACCCCCTCGTCAGATATATCAGAGAGGGAGAGCTACCTGAATCCAAGCTAGAGAGGAGGAAATTAAGATATAGGGCTGCCAAGTTCTCTGTAGTAGGAGATGTCCTATACAAGAAAGGATTTTTGTTGCCTCTCCTCAGATGTGTGCATCCCACAGAAGTTCCCCGGGTCTTACAAGAAGTTCATGATGGTTCTTGCTCCACTCACATAGGGGGAAGACCCTTGGCCAAGAGAATCATCACATAAGGATACTGGTGGCCAACCTTGTCCAAAGACGCTGCAGCTTACGTGAAGAGGTGTGATAAATGTCAAAGATTTTCCGCTATCCCTCATCAACCTCACCAACCTATGACATCAATCACTTCTCCCTGGCCATTTGTGGTGTGGGGGATTGACTTAGTAGGACCCCTGCCAAGAGCTGCCAACAATTACCGTTTCCTGATAGTTACCATTGACTACTTCTCAACGTGGGTGGAGGCTGAGCTGATGATAATGATCACAGAACAGAAGACCTTCCAATTTATCTGGAGGAACATCATATACGGATACGACTTCCCAAACACTCTTATCTCAGATAATGGGACCCAGTTCAAGAACTCCTCTTTAGAAAAATATTGCGTAAGAGTTGGGATAAAGCAGTTCTTCTCATCACCTGGCCGACCTCAGGCAAACGGTCAGACCGAGGTCACGAACAGAAAAATCCTCGATGGAATCAAGAAGAGGTTAGAAGAAGCGAAGGGAAGATGGACTAAAGAGGTTTACGCTGTGCTATGGGCATACAAAACCACGGTAAAGACACCGACAGGAGAAACCCCGTTCATGCTAGCACATGGCTCAGAGGCCGTCATACCAATGAAAGTGGGGCTCCCAACTCATAGGGTTCAGACCTATGACCCTGATAAAAATGGGGAAGAGAGGAGGCTAGACCTAGATTTGATTGAAGAGAAAAGAGAAGACACAGAGATCAGACAAGCAGCTTACCAGCAGAGAGCAGCGAAATTCTACAATCAGAGGGTGAAGTCAAGACCCATCGCAGTGGGAGACCTAGTGCTGAAAAAGACCTTACAGAAAGCAAACAAGCTCCACCCAAACTGGCATGGTCCCTACAAAGTGATAGAAGAGGTTGTGCCTGGAACCTACTGGCTAGAAAACCTAGAAGGGGAACCTTTCGCTAACCCATGGAATGTTGATCACCTAAATAAGTATTACATATGATGTTACAAAGAGTTTATGTAAATGTACCATCTTATTATGAAGAGGTTATTAATAAAAGATCAGTTCCCATAGCGGTTCTTGCTTCATTGTGCACTTATGTCAGAAATTAATAAGGATAACATCTTAGGTGATGACCTCAGTCCCTTATAACATCACTCGGTGGTGACGAGGTCTTAAGTCAGACACCATAATGGGATGACCTCAGACCCCTAACATTATTAATTTGGTGAGATTAATTATGAGGATAACATCTTAGGTGATGACCTCAGATCCTTATAACATCACTCAGTGGTGACGAGGTCTTAGGTCAGACACCATAATGGGATGACCTCAGACCCTTAACATCATTAATTTGGTGAGATTAATTATGAGGATAACATCTTAGGTGATGACCTCAAACCCTTATAACATCACTCAGTGGTGACGGGGTCTTAGGTTTGACACCATAATGAGATGACCTCAGACCCTTAACATCATTAATTTGGTGATATTAATTATGAGGATAACATCTTAGGTGATGACCTCAGACCCTTATAACATCACTTAGTGGTGACAAGGTCTGAGGTCAGACACCATACTTGGATGACCTCAAACCCTTAACATCATTAATTTGGTGAGATTAATTATGACGATAACATCTTAGGTGATGACCTCAGACCCTTATTACATCACTTAGTGGTGACAAGGTCTGAGGTCAGACACCATACTTGGATGACCTCAGACCCTTAACATCATTAATTTGGTGAGATTAATTATGAGGATAACATCTTAGGTGATGAACTCAGACCCTTATAACATCACTCAGTGGTGACGAGGTCTTAGGTCTGACACCATAATGAGATGACCTCAGACCCTTAACATCATTAATTTGGTGAGATTAATTATGAGGATAACATCTTAGGTCATGACCTCAGACCCTTATAACATCACTTAGTGGTGACAAGGTCTAAGGTCAGACACCATACTTGGATGACCTCAGACCCTTAACATCATTAATTTGGTGAGATTAATTATGAGGATAACATCTTAGGTGATGACCTCAGACCCTTATAACATCACTCAGTGGTGACGAGGTCTGAGGTTAGACACCATACTTGGATGACCTCAGACCCTTACCATCATTAATTTGGTGAGATTAATTAGGAGGATAACATATTAGGTGATGACCTCAGACCCTTATAACATCACTTAGTGGTGACAAGGTCTAAGGTCATACACCATACTTGGATGACCTCAGACACTTAACATCATTAGTTTGGTGAGATTAATTATGAGGATAACATATTAGGTGATGACCTCAGACCCTTATAACACCATTCAGTGGTGACAAGGTCTGAGGTCAGCCACCATAATTGGATGACCTCAGACCCTTAACATCATTAATTTGGTGAAATTAATTATTTGGATAACATCTTAGTTGAGGACCTCAGACCCTTATAACATCATTAAGTGGTGAAAAGGTGTGAGGTCAGAGTACTAATTTGGTTTAAGCAAACACCATTGCATAAGCTTCAGAGACAAAACATCACATGACATACATTCAACAAAGTAAAAGAAGAAAATGATATCCTTCAGAGAGTACAAATATCCAAGGGTTACAGAGTAAAGCTTCACAAATTAAATCTAAGAGTTAGAAGGGAGAATGCTAGTGTCTTCGGCCTGATCCTGTTGGATGACCTGGGCCACCTCAGTAATGTATTCTCTATGGTCGACCCCTCCAATATCAGTGTCGTCCAATGTTGCCGTCTCTGCAGGCACAACAACCTCCTCCTCAACCTCCTGAAGGGCCTGGGCGAGCTGAGGGTTGGAAAAGCCGAGGCCTAAGAAATCAAAGGCCTTCAAACTCCCAGCCTCCCTCTCCTTGACACTAGCCCACTTGGTAGTGGCTTTGATACCTCTTTCAAGGTACTCAAAGTCGAAGCTAATAAACTCATCAGAGGTTTTGTATTCAACTATTATCCCCTCAGAGGCATCATCGAGGGCTGCCTTCACAGTCGAGTTGACCTTCTGCTGCAGAACGTCGTCCTTGGCCTTCAGAGCCACAACATGGTCCTTCTTAAGCTGAGTGATCTCCTTCTACAACCCCTTCACCTTCTTCTCAGACTCACCCAGCTAAGACTTCAGGCGGTCAATTTTTGAGTTCAGAGTGCTTTGCACCTTCTCGGCCTCTTGACCCTTCTGGATGAGGGGCAAATTCCTCAGAGTCCAGTTGGAGAGGTGGTGCATAGCTGCCAAGCCCTGCAAATTTTGTGATCATGAATAAGTGGGAGACCAGATCAGAGGTTACACTTGGAAATTACAAAGAAATATGAGGTTATACCTGAATGGATCTGTGGATGCCGAACTCTACCAGCAGGGGTGTATCCAATGACCGAAAGAAACGCTTATCAGCCTCGGTTATGGTGGAGCCGAAGGAATCCAGAGCCTGCAGACTGTGGCTACGATGCTGTTGGTAATCTTTAATTGCTCTAGACGAGCTGACAACGCGTCTGCTGAAGAGATTGGGATGGCAGAATCAACACTCTTTTTCTTCTGCCTCTGATCCTCAGGGGCATGTTCATTTGGAGCCCTCTTCTTCGTGGCTTGGGGCTTTGAGGCAGAGGGAGCTGGAGGAGGAGCATTAAGACCTGCCTTCTTTGTGAGCCTCATCAAGCTAGGCGCAGCCATTTACCAAAGCTCGTCTGAGATATCCTTTGGGTGTTCTGCAAAAATTAATAGATCCAAGTTAGAGAATCAGATATGAATAAACTCAGAGGTTCAACTTAGAATAAAAAATGCTTACCAAACTCAGCAAGAGGACTTCCACCTAGGTCGGTTTCAGAGAGGTAGTGGGGGGTCATCAAGTGTTCGAATTTTACAAGCAGACCATGCATCCCCTGATCTTGAAGGTCTTTCACCTTCTGAAGATTCTACAGGCTCAGACCAGGGTCGGCCCTCGCAGACATTGTGACCTTACCCCATCTCAGGGGCATCCTCGGCTCTAGCAAGGACGAGGGAACACATGGACCAAATTCCCATGGCCCAGAAGCAAAGAAATATCGAGGCTTACAGTTGTGGTTGGAAGTCTGAGTTATTTGGAGCATCTTTTTCTCAGGCTTCTGAGCACCAAAATAATAGTAGCTCGGATGATTTTTGGCAGAGGAGGGAACATAACAACCAACAAACACCTGAACTGGAAGGTCTGAGTGGTGGACAGCCCTCCACAATACTACGGCCCCTATTATGACCCTCCAAGCATTAGGGGACAATTGGGAAGGGGCCAAATTGATGAAGGCAAGGATGGACCTAATAATGGGATGAATGGGCAAACGAAACCCTAACTTGAACATCTGCTCATACAAGCAGATCTCACCATCTAGGCCATGGTAAGCCCTCTCTTCCCTCAGAGGTCTTCTAAGATTTATGGAGGGGCCGATAGAGTACAGGTATCTAAAGAAAAAAAGGTCCACCTCAGTAACGATACTCTCGATCTCGGCCGCCTCAGAGACGTCAACATCACTTTCAACATCATCATCATCTAACTCAACGTCGGCCGGAGCAGACGTTGATGGGTTACTTGGGAACCTCTGAGAGAATTCAGCCCCGGTGACGGCCGATAGAGGAATGGCATCAAGTATGGGCGGAATAGCCATACTCGGCTCGATAATCTCAACCTCTGAGGAAGAGGACGAGGTGATCGAATTATTATGGGACGAGGCCCGACTAGAGACCTCGGCCTGATCAGGAGCCTGATCTTCCCGAGTTGTGAAGTCCATGGCCTCCTGGAAGGAATCCATAGACATGGGGTCTGAGGTGGAAGACTCAGACTCAGACTCGGACATCGGTACTGGTTAGGCAGGAACCTCTGCCTGGTTAAAAGGTTCCAAGGGATCAGGGTATATCACCTTCAGGGGTGGTGGAAAGATGGGTCTAAGAGGGAATTCTTGTGACCTACGAGCCTCCTCCTGTGCCCTCTCTATTTGTCTAATTTTTCCTAAAGTCTTCTTTCTGAGAGAAGGGAACTCCTCAAGAAGTTGGTAGAGGGGTCTGAGCATCAGAGGCAGACACTACACTTTAAAGATCAAATGATAAACAAGATTGGCTAAGAAAATAAAGCAATTTATAGATCAAACTCCCCAAACTTAGCAAGAACAGTTCGCCTGAAAACTATGGAAGCCTCACCGGAAAACTCAGAAACTCGTCGAAAAACACAAATAGAAGGGAAAAAGCAGAGAAAATGAAGACAAATGAAGGGAAGAAGATACCTGAAGATGAAACGATAAGGGAAAGTGAAGAAAATGCGAGGAAATCACCACCAAGGACTTCTGAAGCGAAATCGTGAAGAAAATGCCCTTTAGAGAGAGAAACTGCTGAAGTGAAATCGTGCCAGGAAAGAGAGTTAAGGAAGAAGGAGGGAAAAATGAGGGTTCAAACCCTTAAATATGTAGGCACATTTCCCAAGGCCCATCATTGCCTTGGGATCCCCAAAGGGTGGCTGACAACATATGCTTGCCAAGCAAGCCACACTTCAGCTTTGGACAAGTGTCAAACGAACATTGGCTCATAGGAGAAAGGCCTCGGAGGTTTAGAGATCCCATAGTCACCTGCTCTCACATGTAACTAAGGGCTGGGGGGTGATTGATATGCCCCAAGTGTCACCTCGGCTCAGAGACACCAACCTCGGTCGAGATTATGGTCGACACTGGAAAAGCCTTGGGCACCCGACATCAGCCCTCGGCCATAGCAAGGTCGGCCCAGGCCGACACTACCACCAACCTCTCCAAAGGACACTGCACGTATCATAAGGGTCAGCAGCACTCCAGTACACCTGGGAACGACAACCTCGACCAGATGTAGGCCGAGCTCGCAAGAAGCCTTACTACTACCAAGGTCAACATCATCAAGATATCAGTTAATGCTCCAAGCACATGCCAGCTCAACCTCGGCCCAGGCCGACCCCTATCCATTGTCTCGGCTGAACTTAAGTCGAGACCTTCATGGCTCATCTTGGATGGAACGAGCAACTAGACTTATCAACCTCGGCTTCTCCTAGGCCGAGGTCATGACCATGCACGATGGCCGAGCACATATTAACATGGATAAGGACATGTGGACACAAATCAGTTATAACAAATCATTTCCCACACGTGGGGAGAATATTTCGTCATCATTCTCTACATGTGACAGTGACAGATGTCTTCTCCATATTGGCTAGATCAACACACACATGCTCATTGCATGCATGGGGGGCATATTACACCCCCTAGGGACTATATATAGAGGTCATCCTCTACCTTGTAAAGGACCCCGAAATTGGCAACCCTAGTTGAAACTCTGTCTAAACACACAGTAGAGAGAGAAAGCTTGAGAGATTGTAACTATGGCCATTAGAGCCCTCATACAATGATACATATCATACACTTGCACAGTGGATGTAGGCCTAATTGGCGGAACCACTTATATTTCGGTGTGAATCCTCTTCTCCTCACCTCCTTCTACTATATGTGTATATACCCTTATGCTGCCATTGTTAACATTAAATTGAGCTCACAAACACCTTGAAGGGTGGTGCTATTTCCAGTATCATTATTAATTATCACGTATAACGGTTCGTCTCTAACTTTAATTTGATGGATTATTCCAACTTACTACGTAACACTCATGGACACTATCCTCCCAAGTGTAAAATTCAGTAGATATTCATCTATTTTCCATCGTAACTATTTTACGTATCTCTTCCTTTAATGCAAAATTCCATCGTCTCTTATATATAAACACTCCAAAAATGCAAATCTCGCCTTACATTAAAGGTCTCATATTCATTAATAAGTCCTACTGGTCATCTATATCTCCCAAAATATTTTAATAAGGTTGTCTAAGGATTATTTTTCATTTAGAATTAATTCAACTGTTTAAAAAGAGGGAAATATAAGTCTGCCAGAAGGGGTCGATCGATCGAGGGTTGGAGCTCGATCGATCAAACCTTCGATCGATCGAAGCTCTTGGCTCGATCGATCGATCAAGCAGGTATGTCGAATTCTGCAGGAAACCAGTTACGGGTTCTATCACACAACCTCATCCAAATCCATATTTTTCATTCCCAATCGCCCAAAAATTTGTACTACTAACAGTATAAACCCATATTATGCATCTTCTACGTAAAGCATGCAAATTTTCATCAACAACCATGGATTAATAGGCCAAAAACTCATATTAATCTCAAGAACCCTAGAATTTCTTTAACCTAGTTCTAATCAATATTTTCCAGAATTTTCTTCTTCTAAAACATCATAAATTCGTGGTTTAACCTCTACATATGCAGGGGGATTTCTAGATTTCCATTTATATCATTACTACATGCAATTTTCTATCTCCAACTTGGGTTTTCTTCCATGAAACTCATCCTAATCAACCCTAGACTAACATGAGTGATGCATTAACAAAAATAAGCAAGATAAAAACTTTCCTGGAAATTTCAGAATTCTAATTTGCGAACGATTTTGGTGTGGTTGCGTTCTCCGTCGCGCGATCTACACGTTGGTGGTGGTGGCGGTGCAATCGGATGACTTTTTGGCCTTAGATTGCTTGGAAAGCTTTATCCTTCCCTCTCCTATGGCCGTTCTAAAATTTTGAGTCTGATAACCCTAAAGGAATCTTTCAAATGGCTGATATAGCCTAATAATTTTCGTGGGTTTAATTACCCAAAAATGCAAAATGTCCAAAATGCCCTCCCGGGGTGTTAAATAGGCCTAAAAACACCCCGAGACCCAAACTAAACCCCCGAGTACACTTTTCTGACTATCTCGACCCTTCCGGATACGTTGGCACACTCAAAACGACCATACGGATAACTTAAAAATATTTCACTTTTATTAATCAACATTTATTCTCGACGCGACACAGGCACGTCCCGACTTAAATTTCCAAAATTGTCATTCTATTCACTCGTGACATTTAATAGAACCAATATTATATATTACTTTGTTCATTAGTAATATTCAACAAGTTTCCCATAATTACTAACTCACATCACGTTAATAATTATAAATAATTAATTTCCAGATTTATATTAAATAATTAATTCACATTAAATTTAATAAATCCCCAAATTAAGAAAGAATAAAAATACGGGGTATTACATCAGAGTATCTCCTATGAGGGGGATCATGCATTTTGGGAAGAAGGGGAAACTGGCACCAAGATACGTGGGGCCATTTCCTATCATCGAGAGGATTGGGCCAGTTGCATATAGACTCGGGTTACCGTAGCACTTGCATAGGATTCATGATGTGTTCCATATTTCCTCACTAAGGAAATATCTTAGGGACGATTTGTCCCATACTCACATTGCTTTAGAGGACATCGATCTTCAGCCTGATAGTTCCTACGAGGAGGGGCCGATTGCTATTTTGGACCAAAGCGAGCGAAAACTGAGGTCAAAGATAGTACCATTAGTACATGTTCAGTGGCGGTTTCATAATACCGAGGAGTCCACATGGGAGCGCGAGGATGAGATGCGCGAGCGTTATCCGGAGTTATTTTTACCAGGTACTCTTTAGTTCCGAATTTCGGGACGAAATTCTGTTATTGGGGGGGAAGTATGTAATACCCCGTAATTTTATTGATTTTTATTTAAGGGATTAATTAAATTAAATGAGAATTAATTGAGAATTAATCAGGATATAAATACTAGCGATATGTGAGTTAGTATTTGATTATGATATTAAAATTTAATATTTCATGAGTATTGAAAGTATTTAAATTGTCACGAGGCAGAAATACGATAATTTGGGAAACTTAGTTGGGACGCGCGTGTCTGTCGCGTCAGGAACGTAATGATTTAAATTAAAAGTGAATTACATTTTTATCAACCGAATGGTTATTTTAAGTGCGCCAACGTCTTCGGAAGGGTCGAAATAGTCAGAAAACACTAGCCGGGGGTTTAGTTTCGGTCCCGGGGCATTTTTAGGCCAGACCGACAACCTAGAAGGGTATTTTGGTAGTTTTAAAAATATGGAAATTAAAACCCACGAATTTTAGGGTTAAATAATATATCACTAATGAACCCATTAAGTTCATTATCAGCATTAGGTAAGTTAGTGGGCTACGGGAGTTAAAGGGAGAGTTTGAAGAGGTTCCAAAAGAAACCTCCAACCACCATCACCATCCTTGGGAGAATTCTATAGAGAAAAGGGAGAAATCAGCCTTCATTCACCAACATCAATTCAGAAGAAACAAATCTAAGGCAAGTGTTTTGATGTCGTTATTTGCAATGAATATTTCCTCCATGTGTAGTGTAGAAAACTGTTTGTGTCTTGGGAATTTTGATGAAGAACACCCAATGAAATTATTGTGAAACTTGTGGTTTTGGGTAGGAATTTAATATACAAAACATAACTTTTGATGATCTAAAAACGGATTAATAAGGAGTCTTTTTATGAAATTAAATTCTGGGTTCAATTTCATAGGTTTGGAACAAGAATTTGAGGATTTATGAGTTTGGCATGTTAATTTGTAAGATTTGACCCCAAAAGCATGTTTAGGAATGATCTAGGATGAGTAAAAATGGTCTACCAGCATTAAAACGTAGTTGGATAGTCTTAGGGTGGATTTAGAGAAGAGGAGAATAAAGAAAAAAACGAGTTTGGAATTTTCTGGGCGTATTCTGCCACTTTGTTAGAAGACCTGCCCAGGTCGTTCGAACGAGCTTCTAACGAGATGACAGTATCCCTTCTAATGATTTGGTGGTTCATTTGAAGCCTTTCGTTCAAACGACACTCGTTCGAACGACCTCGTTTGAACGAGATTTTTAACGAGTTGACAGAATGGCATTTTAGGCCTGATTTTTATATTAAATGTCCCGTAAACTTATTTAATGGAGTAATCACCTTCCCTTATTGACTAGTGGGTATAATTATGAGATTGGAGTACGTTGAGGAGTAAAACTTAGATTCTTGTAGTAAATCGGAGGACATTTTTGGATTAGGAAACAAGTACCTAATTACGATGTGAGAAGAATTGACAACCTTAATGTACATAAATCGGGGACTTGTAAACGTATAACACTAAATGATGGTATAAGAACGAGAAGTATACCTTTATTAATATTTTGAGATATCTAAGATGTGCGAATGCTTAGTATATGTAGCGATCTGTGTATAACATAACTACCATACTTGCTATCATGGGAGGTCGGCGTTCGATCAAGTCCATATAATCTTTGTGTGCCTACGGGGGGGATTTAGATTGGTACCTCGAGGAAATAGGTCATAGAAAGACTTATTGAGAAGTTAATAAGTCTGCTGATCATGGGAGCGTAGGTATGTGCGTGACCCATGTGATGTGAACTATGTTCACCTCTATTATGTGTGATTGTTGCTATTTGAGAACGATTCCTGAGAGATTCGGAATACGTGGTCCTTATGTACGTGATGTACTGGGATTGGATAGCAGAGTATGTGTGCACCGAAGCTTAGTCCCGGGGTGCTAGTATTGTATATTGATGATGAGAATAATATACTGTTAACTGAAATGAACTGTCAGTATAAATGTGAGCATAAATAGTAGCAACGTTTTGTAAAGATAAAATGGAAGATCTCTAGTAATTAGTATTACTAATATGGGAAACTGTGAAGAAAAGTAAAACTCTCTGTTTAAATGAAGATGCCGAAATTAAATTGTGAATCGTATAGTAATGTTAGATTTTTTATTGGACTAGTTAGATATGGGAATAACTAGAATGGGTACGGGTACGATAGGAGTGTACAATTAGTTGAGAGGTGAGGAACTCATGTGAGTGCACACACTATCATGTACTTTATATTCACTATTTAACGATATTAAACACTTGCTATTTTCAAACCGTTTTCATAATCGGGCTCTGACCCATTTTCTTTCAAATCTATTTTTGTAAAACCTTTTAGGTGCTCAGCCACAAGGACACCAAGCATAGGAGTTCCATTCCGGTGACGTACTGTAGCTGCTGTGGAAGTTACAGGACCTTGACAGTAGGCGCCTCCACTTTCGATCTTGACCCTCTATTTCAGATTTATTCATTTGTAGGGCATGTCGCCCCATTTCTTCTAGAGACACCTCATTTACTCAGTTTTATTTCATATTTTGGGTTATAATTAAATTAATGATTCAGGTATGTATTTGTTACTTCAGTATTTGGATTGTTGTGAGGTGTATTCCTCCAGATTTAGTTTATTCCATCGTTATTTATTTGCGACTGTGATGTGGTTGTGGTATCAGTAGTTTATAATTTAAATGGATTGTATGTTAATCGGATTTAATTAAAATTGACAACTCACTTTTTAAATATTAGGTGGCTAGTAATTTTTAAAATGTTTTCGACAGTGATGCTATGAACTGAACCAACTTGGCATTTTGTATTAATTTGAATAAAGGAGTAGCTACCCGGTATTTAATTAGTCGGGGTGTCACATGTAACCTCTCTCCACGATTTCCAAAACATTGTGTGCACCCAAAAGTTCCTTCATCTTAATACTCCAATTATCATAGTTGTTGTTGTTGTTGTTGTTGAGTATCGGAACTTGGAAGGATGCCATAACACCATTTTCCATAATTCTAGTGAGAATTTGGAAATTTTGATTGCGCGGATGAATCCGGAACGCCCAAAAACCTTAGGAACAACGTGGACCAAAAAAATAAAAAACTGGTCAAAGTCAATGGTCAAAGTCAACAGTCAAAGTCAACATTTGGTCAACGATCAGCCTTTGGTCAAGGCTCGATAGCTCGGTCAAGCAGCTCAAACAGGCTTCACGGCTTGATCAACAGGCTTCACAGCTTGGTCAACTCGGCTCCAACTTGGATAATTTGGCTAACTTGGTGAGTTAACTCACTTTCTGGCAGCAACGTTCTGGTTACACGTGATGGCATGTGAGACCTCCAATTGGAATGAATCTTGCGGCATTGGATTCGTCACGTCGAGAGCTTCGATTTGATATGCTATAACGTATACTTTGAAACAAGTTTCCAATTGCTCTGATACCACTTTGATGGAAATAAACATTCAAAGACACTCACACAACTATCTTGTATTTAGCACTCAAATATTATTACAAAGAAGAAAACACTCTTACCACTTAACTTCTATCTATTACAACTAATAAGCTTTGCTTATTATCTTCCTTATTGTTTGATGATTCTAAGAACTCAAGGATGATGGCTATTTATACTAGAAGAAAATCAAATGCACTCAATGTGGTTCAAATTAAATTAATACACATATTCATAAGCCACACAAATTTGCTTCCACTTATTTAGCCGCTATGAAGCACTAAGAATAAATAAACACACCTAATAAACACACCTTACCTAACTTAGGATGCTTCTTAGAAATTAAATATAAACAAGTTTATATTTCAACATCACCATCACAAAATTCAAATACACGGTAACATGTTGAAGCGTGCACATAATACGTGTTTTGACATGAAACGCGACTCGTGGATTTCGGGAGAGTGTCTGTGCTTCATAGCTTATGAGTGACACACCTGCAGCAGGTTAGTTATATGTGTAACCCAATAGAACTGTAACTCAGTTAATCAGTTGTAATCCATGAATTGTAATTTAGTATTTTGTTAGAAATAATTGGTTATAAATATAGGTGAAACAACTTTAAAGGTATATTTTCTAATTGACATTATAAGGAAAAAAATTATTTTTTCTTGTTCTGTTTAAATCTCATCTCTTTAATTTTTCATCTTAAAAATCTTCTTCTTGAATTCCATACTGATGGCATGATAACTTTTGGTATTAGAGCCTGACAATCCATACCCACAAATTTTTGCAGCCATGGAAGAATAAGAATCACACAGTCAGAGTCACAATGAAGGGGATGTTCGAAAAACAAATGTTGGACATAGAAGAACCTTGAGGAGTTTTCAAGAAGGATTTCTTAATATTCAAAACAATTAAAGTTGTTTCTGTCAGTTCCACTACCAGTTTTGGATTGGGAAATCATAGAACTTGAAGGTTTGAACCTCTATTGTTACCGGACCCTCAACGCATGGGATATAGAGGTGAAGAAGAACAATTATCCAACTATCGCATTACAAAGATGGATTTCTCAATATTTGATTGAACTTACCCTAGGGGTTGGATCAAGAAATGTCAAAGGTATTTCCAATTCTGCCCAATGTTATAAGAACAAAAAATTAAGTATGCTTCTATGCATTTGGAGGGAACAGAGGACTATTGTTTTGAATCATATTATGATCATTTGGAAGGTGTTTATTAGGGGGAATTTTCGGAAGCTATTTGACTTAGATTCTCGGATCAAGTCCATGAGAATGTTATTATAGAGTTGAGTATGGTCCAGCAAACTGGGTCAGTTGAGGAGTATTAAGACAAGTTTGAGGAACCACAACCATTGGTTTTGTCTTAGAAAAGGGTTTAACTAATGATTAATTTATGTCTAGTCTCACAAGCGGACTAAAAGAGGAGATTAAGTGCAGTGTATTAATGTTCAACCCTTAAATAGAGCCATCATCCTTGCTTGATTGCAAGAAAGTTCAAGCTAAAATAATCAAATTCACCCTAAAGAAAATTGCATAAATCAATACAGTTTTAACTACCATCCCTCTAAATACCAAACCATCTCAGTCGCAAAACCCAACCAAAAAATACAGTTATGATCAGACTAATTAATGCTACTATTTCTTGATTATATATTAATATATAGTTGTAACTTGGAAAACCACTTAGTTCATTTGAGAAATATGTGAATAACATTTTTTTGCTAAAATGTCAAAGTGTTCTTTTTCTCAAGAAAGAGTCGAATATTTGGGCCATATAATTTCGGGGAAGGTGTATTAGCTGATGAGAGAAAAATAACAGTTACGTTGCAGTGGCCACCTCCAAAACCCCTCAAAACCTTAAGGAGATTATTGAGGTTGATTGGTTATTACTAGAAGTTTGTGAAAGACTATGAGACTTTAGTAGACCCTTGACCAATTATTTGAACAAAGATCAATACAAGTGGAACAAGGAAGCTCAACTATCTTTTGAAAGACTCAAAGAAGCCATGGCCAGAACTTCGGTACTAGTCCTGCCTAATTTCAATAAAATATTCACCGTGGAAACGGATGCCAGTAGGATTGGCACGGGAGTTGTATTGGTACAAGAGAATAGACATATTACATATGTGAGGAAGGCTCTATCACCAAGAAAGAGAGGCTTGTCCACTTATAAAAAGGATTGTGGGCTGACACTGAGCTTGGCAAAAATAGTATTGGCACCAAAAAACTCCAGTCATTATTCTTACTAGAATGGCCTTCTAAGATACTATCATAAACTTTTTGTGGGAAGTAATGAAGACACAAAGATGAAGATTTTGCAAGAAATCCACACTACGAGAGATGGGTATAGTTTGTAAATGCCACAATACAGAGGATCGAGAGATTTTTCTTTTGGCCCCAAAAAAAAATAGATGTCAGGGAGTTTGTAGCCTTATGTGTGTGCCAGTGCATTAAATCTGAACATGTGCCCTCCCCGGGCTTGTTACAACCCCTGCCCATTCCGAGAGTACCATGAATGGAGATATTTAAAATTGGCATTTGGGTGTACCTACGATTGCAATCATATAAACAAAATTTCCAACGCCTTATGGCGAAATTTGAAGTTAGCACCTCAATTCTATGGGCCATTTCAGATCATTGCACGAATTGGAAAAGTTGCTTATTAGCTGGACTTGTCCGCCTCATCCATCTAGTTTTTTTACGTGTCTCTATTAAAAAGAAAGAGAATTGTTTCTTGAATTTTCAAGAAGGAATACTTCAGTTTATTGAATTACCAGAATTATTTCTTCTTCAGTTTTCACATTTTTTTTTCAATTAGCACGAGGCTATGATTATTTGTTTTTTCTTTAACTTAATTTGCATTAATATCATATTTAGAGTCAACCTCCTAAAAAAGAATAATTAGACATAACCCATGTATTAATGTCATAATTAGACAACCTCAAGAGATTGGCGTCCTGACTAATGTTTGTTTTGACATAACCCCATGTTGCTACTTTGGACAAAGATTCCCTCTTCTTCACCACTTCATTGTCTCTCCCTAATCCCAAGAAATCTAATTAACATTCAAATTTTGAGACATTTATAAAATCCATTATAGCATAATTGTACACATAAAATTGGTTTCCGACTTGCTTGATCACTATGCGACACAAGGTGGGACATCTAATCACCCCATGTGCAGCCTTATCGATTGGATTGGTTAGTTGATATGTGTAAAAATTGATTGATATTATTTTCTTTAAATATATATTAAGACCCTAATAACAAACGTTCCTTAATTGAATACTGTACACTTACAACAGTAATTCTGAATTTGGAAAATTGATTGCAAGTGGCTTCAACCACATGAAAAAATCTCTTTATGGGTGTTGATTAATCTGAAACTTGGAATTTACTGGTTTTCCAATTAAGTATTGGTAAATTGAATTATACTATTAGCCTAAATAGATGAATCTTAAGATCCTTATAGCCAAAAGCCACCCTAGTATGTTTTCAAATTAACCAAAATTTTCTTATAATCTTTTCATCTCTTGTTCTGTATAGGTACGATTATGCTATAGTGTGTTTTAAAATTAATCCAAATTTGAGTGTTAAGCGTTTTAAAATTAGGGTTGTTGATTTCGAATTTGGGGAAGAGATGAATTGGTGAAGAAAGAGGGCATTTTGGTCTCAAAAAATCAGGAGCTTAATTCAAAAATCACTTTAGTATGATTTTCTGAGGGTAAAATGAAAAATTAACCCTCAAATTTGTGGTTATTTGCAATTTTGTTCATGATGTTTCAAAAGTTTCAAAGTTAATCCTTGTGTTTCAAAATTCTTTCAATATTAACCCTACACCACATCTTCATGAGGAGACTTAACAAAATGTTTGAAATATTTGGAAATAAAAACTGTCAAACATTAACCATTTTTTTTCATACCAAAAAAAAATATTTTGAGTTGATTTTTTTAGGAGTCCCCCAAATTGTTCAATAGCCACACAAAAAAATCATTTTTTTAATTTTAAAAATGACCCCGCACGAGTTTCTTGCAAATGGGATCCCGCACATGAGAATATCTCTATGATCATACATCCACTTCGCTAAGTACCTTACGTGATATGACTAAAGGCTAAAATTGCAAAAATTATTAAATTTAGGTGTTAACATTACAACTTTTGAAACATCGGGTAATTGAAAATGGCCTCAAACTTTAGGGTTAGTTTTGTAATTTACCAATTTTTAATGAAGAGTAACATCAGTTGGCATGAACAGGTTATGTATAATATTTTAATCTTTTCAATACGACATTTATATAGGGGGCAAAAAATCCTTAGTGCTAACAAATCATGGTAACATAAACACAGTTGTAGAATTATGAGATATTTTTTTTATGTAAACCTATGATGAAACTATTGCACATGAGGGTATCATCAAATTAACAAATAATTGAATATCCTATTAAAACTTCATTAGTTTGAAGCTAAGGAGCCGACTTCAATAAAGAGTTTCTAAATTAAGAAATAAAGGTTGTCAAAAGTTTAAGGCAATGTGAAACTTTACGGTTTCTATTTCCATAATAAAACTAAATTACGAGTAAACATAAAGGTAAGTTCATTTTGAAAAAGTCGAACATTTGTGCTTTATATCAACAATCAGATATATATTAAGACCAAATTGTCTTCTGTCACCAAACTACATCCATCTTTAAAGAAAATACAGTCGCAGACCTACAAATATGTAATTAGGAGATTATTCTTTGTGAAAAAGGGCAAATACATAGAAACGAACTAGAAAAGGTCGAAGGATAACTCTAGGCCGACAAACAAATTTGACACATTTGATGCGATACACTAAAATGTCGCACTAGTATTGGCTCATGTTTGTGCTTCACTGTTATGGGATCAGTGTGGATTCCGAACACGAGCCAATATCAGTGTGACACGCCAGTGTATTGCAGTAATGTGTTAAATTTGTGTGTCGGCGTAGAAGCACTCAAGGTTAAAACATGGGCAATGGTTTGACAGTTAAACATGTTTAGCGATATAGTAGGATTGTCGTCATACAGAGAGGCATATGGGGCCCATTGGGGATAGAGAATACATTTGAATGCAACTTATTCAATTGGATCATTCTTCTCTTATGGATATTAATTACTATGATCGGTAATCGCAACTAAATTTATACATTATTTTTTAAAACACAACTATTGATTAAGATGAACTAAAAATAAAAGCAAAAGTATAAATTTAGGATCGAGGGATATTTGAATTTCACTATATGTATAAAATCTTCATAACCTAAAATAGAAATAATAAAGTTATGACTACTAAGCTCACCAATATACCAAAGTTTTCATCAATTCTAATAATAATATTGTTATTCATACGTAGAAGATTTTGATTTAATCCATGTTGTCAAATTATTTTAATTGCCGCAAGTGCACAAGCTATTGCAGAATAGTTTCGACATATACGGGTCGAACCCATAAGGATTTGTCAAATTTAACTTTTAAAATTATTGCAACTGTCCAACAATACTAAATGGGGTAGAGAATAAAGATGATAATTATAAATTAGATTATATCAAAACAAATACGTAAATATGATAGCAACACGCGAGAATCGTAAATAATATGGAAAACAGTAGGATTTGGGGTCATTTATCACGTAACTAATAGTGCACATTAATTTAGTGTTGTCATTTCCTTTTTATAACTCAAATTAAACTGACTCTCGTAAGTTCGAAATATTTTTATCCCTAATAGACAGTTAAAATATATACTCCGTTATAAAATAACAAGTTTTAAGTTTCTCAAATGTATTTAAGCATGGATTATCAAAAGATCTCAATGCAAGCATAACCCATAAAAAATTATGACTTTTAATCCTTACAACTTGATTTGTAAATACATTAAATAGAAGGCTTCAAAATGCACTTTCATGTCGTTTTAAATGAATACCGAATTTCTAATAACAATTAAAACGAATAAGGAATAAACAAACGATAAAATTAACATGACCATATTAGTTTAATATGACCGTGAGTGTAAATATTCACAATTAATGGAATGTAGAAAGCAATTAAAGGAAAAGAATGCAAATGTTGCACACAACATACAAATGTACGTGGTTAGGCAAATTGCCTACGTTCAGGGAGAGGTCACTGTATTTGTATTAGTTTCTCTCAAAGTACGAAAATTACACCCCCTTGCCCCTGGAGTGTGGGATGTATTTATAGTTGAATAAAACTACAGTGTTTGAATTGATCAATGAACTCTCTTGGGTTTTAGATTGGCTTGTGTGGTGACTCCCTGAATATCCCACCGAGATTTTGGGTAACCGATGTGAGCTAATTTAAATACTAACTACTTTTATAATTATCCACGTGATAAATGCTTGCATTAATCCTTGTTATTAGTAAGTTGGGTCAAATGGGCCCCAAGTACTACTGAACTTGCTCGGACAGGCATGGGTTAGGCCCAATTACGGTTTGGTCACAATCGCCTTTAAAATTCCTGGCCAAAAATGTTGGGAGATAGGATCTTATTATTGTCAAGGGCCCATTCGTTTTGATCCATTTTCAATGAATTTGAAATGAAAGGCCAAACTTGTAAATAAGTTGTATTATAAGGGTACGCTCATTCGGTAAGAAAGTGAACCGCTAAAAACTTCTTTGATTCATGTACCTTATGATTGTACACGCTCTTTCAAACTTTGTTTTTGCTTATACACTTGACACGAAACCGTTATCTTTGCTCCTATTATTCTACTAACAAAAGACTCCAGAGCTCTCATTTGCATTCATCCATTTTGTATGTTTTTATCCACTTCTTCATCGTCTATTGCTTTCATAGCTTCTTTCTTTCCTTCTTCTATTTTTTTGAGTTGTGGTAGTCGATTCTGTAATACCCCGTACATTTAAAGGTATTTAAATTACACTGTGGATGCAATTTTGTAATTTGAGGAATTATTATGAATAGTAATTTTGGGATTAATGAGTGAAATTAAATAATATCAATATTATAAAGTGAATAGTAAATATTATTTTTCGAGTGACACATTAATATTTACGTGGATTATATTTCGAGAATAAGTATATGAGTAGATTATTTTTATTACATGTCGTAGTTGGGTAAAGTGACAAAGAAAAATATTTTAAATTGGAAAACAAGCGTATTGAACGTGTTGGGTTAAAATAGTGAATTTTAGTTAAGTGACTCGGATGGAGATTTCGACTTCTACATTCATTTCGAAATCACCGAGATAGTCAAAATAGAGTACCCGGGGGTAGTATTTGGGTTCCGGGCATTTTTGGACTAGTAGGGACTCGTAAATGACTACACAAGTCATTTAACAATTGGGTATATACCCAATTTCGGGATTAATAAGGGGAAAGCCCTTATTTCCACCAAATATCAGCCCTAAGGGAGAGAGAGATAGAAGAGAGAAAGAAGAGAAGAAAGAAGAAGAAAGAAAAGAGAAGAAAAGAAGGGATTTTCGGCCAAAATTCGCGGGATTCGACTCGGGGTCGTCGAATTTAATCCACGAGGCAAGTGTTTAATAAGATTTATGATTTAGTGTGTTTATTTCTCATATTGTAGTTGGTCTAAAACTAAATATTTTTGGGTTAAAATTTCGTGGATCAAACGGGTTTTCGGAAGATTAAAACGGATATAACTCGATTAATACCCAATTTGGGAAACTTGAAATTTATTGAAATTAATTGTTGAAAATGGGTTATAGGACAATTAGAACCCTTTCTATATGTATATTTATGGTTTTTGAGGTTGGTTGATGATGAGAGAGAAGATAAAAAGCTAGGAGGTATTTTAATGGAGGTTTGGGTTTTTGGAGAAGAATGTGAATAGTCACCAGTGTCACTTTCGCACTGTTTCGACTAGGAAGACAGCCGATTCAGCTCTCGATCAAAACACAAAAGTTGTATATCTTTTTGATACGGTCGCGTGGGCACTGACCACGTATTTTTCTGATTTTTTTTCAATTTGATATGAGTTTTCTAATAAAGTTGTTCCAGGATTAATCATTAACTCGGAAATCAAACCGAAAATTGGAAAAATAAAGGCTAGAATTGTTTGGAGGTAAATATTTGGGGTTCCTAAAAATAGTGTGGGGACTTCTAAATATATTTTTTTTAGTAAGGTGTGTACTTTGGGTTAATTGAAAGTAAAATTTAATATTTATCCAAATAGGGGTGTTCGTGAGGAATAATACTTAAAGGAGCATTTAGGTGTGATTTGAATAATAAATAAAAGAGTACGTATTGGGGATAATATTCTAAGGGTGTGACTGCTTATATTATTATGAATGAAAATATTTGAGGTTATTGGCTATCGTTATAAGAGTTTGGAAATTATAGCCATAGTATATTGAGAAGAGATATAAATAATATATATACGATGTCGTTAAAGTATATATATTATGAGACGAATGAATATATCGGGGTTGTTGATATTATCATTGTGCGGTGAGAAAAGCTCGAAAATATAATATTGGGGATTAGTCAAAAATTAATAAATGCGTAGGATAATAGAGATATAAATATACCGCGTAGGGGATTATTATATGGGTGGTGCGTATGCCCTGATGTTATTATATACATGGGTTAAATAAATTACCAGTGGAAAATTATGTACAAGTGAGATAAATACCTATCGTTATAAAATGGTTGTGTGAATACCTAATTGATGATATATTTATGTAGGGGAATGTGTACCTATATGATTGTTTATTTTGTGTATAACATACCTACCATACTTGCTATCACGGGAGGTTGGCGTTCGAAAGAAGACAATCTTATCATGTGTTGCCTTCGGGGGGATTTTAGATTTGGTACCTCATGAACATAGGACTGTGAAAGGCTTATTTGTGAGTTGATAAGTCTGCTGGCTATGGGAGCGTAGGTATGTGCGTGACCCGTAGGTACGTGAACTATGTTTGCCTCCAATATGTGTGATTTTTATTCATATAGTTCCTGAGCGATGTGGAAGATGCGATCCTTTAGTACGAGATGTACTTGGATTGGATAGCAGAGTATGTGTGCAGCGCTGGTAAGCCTATGGGTATCGGATATGGATATATGTATTGTGATTAACATATATGTGTACTTGAGATAATCCACAGATGCTTAGTAAATGAAATTGACTAAGCCACTTATATTATATTTCGGTGGATGATTAATATACTTGTTGCGTATAGTATATTGTTTATATATATGAGATGAGATATCATATAACCTAACCTTGTATAAACTGAAAAGAATGAATAAAATGTGATATTACTTCCGGTAAATGAATATTCGGATTTATATGAATATGAATCTTAGGTTCTAATGATAACTATTAATAAATACAGGATGGTATAAATATGGTATGTACTGAAGGCCTAATGGATCCCGATGATCAACATTGTCACGTAGTAGTGTATTGGGGGGGTTCCTTGTTTGGATTTCGCTTTGCGAGACAGCCCACGCACGAACATAATGTAATGTTGGGAATGGGGAGAAGTTTAGTCCTTAGTACTCGAATTGATGAGGATCATTAGAAGATGGGTAATTACATTAGTTAGGCAGGGTAGCTTAACTAGGTTGTTTTAAAAGGTATGCGATAGTTGTGCACTATTAGAAGAGGGGTGAGGTGTATCTCATGTGAGGGCGATACCAGTTTAAAAATGAGAAATATCATATTTTAAAATATGGATTTTAAGCACTTGCTAAAATGTTTTCAAAACTCTGGCTCTGACCTGTTTTCTCTATTTCCCCCTCTTTTGCTATATCTATATATATATATATATATATATATATATATATATATATATATATTTATATATACATATATATATAGGTGTCCAGACACAGGGATGCCTGGATGATGATTCTTTCGAGTCATACGTTTGCTACAGCAGCTGTGGATTCAAGCAGGTTTATATTAGACGTTTCTATCATTGAGATCTAGATAGGAGGTATTGTAGAAACATTCGGGCTTATGGCCCAACTGTACTCATTTATTCTTTTATCGCCTTTTAGTGCGGCATTCGATTTGGTTGTATTATTGTACCGAGTGTTCGGTTATTTTATTTTATTTTATTTTATTTCAGTTGCTACATATAAACTGTTGTAATTGTTTTATTTGAATGGTTTGGTTAAAAAGATTAGTTAATTAGAAAAATTTGACGCCGACCTAATAGGATATTAGTAATTAAATTGGTTTTTGACAGTGATGCTAAGAATGAACCATATGAGACTCCTATTTTAATTTGATATAGGAGTGATCGCCTGGTATTTTATTAGGCGGGGTGTCACAGGTTGTATCAAAGCATCTGGTTCTAGTGTCCTTAGGAATCTGTGCGGACGTACTACGCTTTCAGCGTTGCTTTTGATTTGATATAGAGCCTTATGATTAGGTTGTTGATATCCTCTTGTGAGATTTCGTTCTCCGGCCATTATGTAAGATTATAGTAAATCTTTGGCGCGCTTGTTCGGGATTCATGTGCTGATCGACGAAGGGCGACCATGGAAGACCGTGGTGTGGGCAGCAGGAGGCGAGGCTTAGATAGAGATATAATTTTATGTTAGAAATGAGGACCGCGGTAAAGGTCATTTTCCTTGAGGCATTGTCATGGGTTGCTACAACGACTACTAAAATATAGTAGTTAAAATTATCAAGAATCGTTGTACTTGAGAATGGTGCTAAACTTGAATTAATAAGTAGAAGGATCGAAAGCTCTTGCTTACACTTGGCTATGGAATTACCCATATGTGAAAATTTGAGGATTTTTTTTCACTCTTTAGAGCAATGTGAAATGGTGGGAACGATGGTCACCATATTTAGAGGAGCATGATATTTTGCTCATAAATTAATCTTACAGATGGTTTTAAACTGTAAATTCCCTTGATTTAGAATAAAGTGAATGCAGTTTCTAGGTTATTCACATAAGAATCGGTCAGAGACCGATGGTGAATAAAGAGTGACATGGTTAAGTGAACTTAGTACCGGAGTAAGGTAGGTACAATGGAGAAAGAGGCTTCTCCAATGGAATAATAGACTCACTAGTAAATTGGACTTACATAGAGTGAGTTATAGTTGTTTATTGCAAGGTGTGAAATCTGCAATGAAAAATTAAAGTTGTGAGACTTTGTGATTTTTAAGAGTCTAATGGGATAAAGACTCTTGGGCTTCGAATTGGAATTTCGGATGTAATTGGGATACGAGATAGTTGTGATAAGCTTAATATTCTTAATTTAAAAGAGATGATATAGTTATATTACGAGAGATATACACGATTAGCCGGATTATACTGTATATATATATATACGAGCATATTGAGAATATATATATATTATATGTTTAAATATATCTGTATGTGATTGGTATATTTGTATGAAACATACCCCTCGAGTGCTATCATGGGAAGTTATGCATTTTGGGTGAGGCCCCTGGCTTGAGGAGCAGGGAGCGTATAGTCCCTAGGTCATAGTGTCCATTTTATATTGTGTGATTTTTATCAGGAATGAGACATGGTGGGTATGTTTCATTCTCACTTCCGGGGAGGAACTATGATCGCTTCCCATTCGTTATGATTTGGTTTTTACCAAATCAGTGTGATAGTCCGACCACTGGTACCGAGGATGATGTGTAATTAATTCCCTGTAAGATGATAGCATTGAGACACTGCATCCATTGAGTTATAGCTCTGAGGGATGATTATTATACTTATATATTGTATGATATATAAGTATGGATATAATTGATGTGCATAGTATATATATATATATATATATATATATATATATATATATATATATATATATATATATATATATATATATATTTATATGAGATATGAAACATATATATACGGAAATATTAAAGAATGGAATGCGAGATAAATTCTGGATGAGCTCGCCTTGATTATATGTTTAGATGGAACTTCGACGAGGAGATGCTTCATTTGCATGATTTGAGTGCGTGTGGACCTTATATATATAATTTAAGGTATACAGAAATTATAGTTAAGCTGGGAGTTTAAGCTTGTTGTTGTTCGCACGAAGGACTTACTGTTAGTACAAGCGCTTGTGCTATGTCTCCTTGACAGAATTGAGAGTTCTGGACATATTTTATTAATAGATGAGATGGGATTATCCTAGTTGCATATTTAAAGCTAACAATACACTCCACGTACGAACCTTAACGACGTCAGGAGTGGATAGATGTTATAAAATGCAAGGATGTTGGTTCTGACGATAAGTCACCTAGTGTAAAGGAAACACTATTGAGTGAGAACCATTTGCTGATTGTATAATTATATAGAGATATAAGTGTTATGAAGAAGCACTGAAATTTTCCTCTCACTGCAAGTATGTAGGTGATGTATGATGAAAGAAATTAATTTGAGACTTATAGCCAGACTTTGAATATAAGGAAAATTGAGAGGAAATACATTTTGGGTATGATGTTCAGAATGCTTTTGCAGAGAGTAGGTGCCCTAATTAGTTGGACTTTCCATTTGGACAAGATGGAAGGATATAGTGGTAGAAGTACATTAGTAGGTTAACGAGGTATGATTTAGAACGTCCCATTGGTGTCCCTTAGACCGCTATATCTCGATGACCGACGAAGCGAGGGAGTAGTGTATCGAGAAGGTTCATTGTTTGGATTTTTATTTACGAGACGTCCCACGCACGGAACCAAGCAAATGTCGAAAGTCGAGAGAGGTCTTGGGCACTAGGGATATAGTTAGAATAGTACTCATATTATGTGTGTTAGAAACACCTTAATCTTAGGACTACCACGAAGTAAGGGCAATAAGACTATCGATTATGATATAGGAAGGCTATTATGAGTTAACCACAAGAAGATCGATGAGATAATCTTGAGAAGGATTGAATTTCCAGGTGTCGGGAGAATTAAATTTTGAATTATTCAGGTTAATGGATACCCAGGTGTTAGTACCAGGCTGATGAAATGATGCCCATTATTTAGAGTAAGTGTAATGTATCAAAACGTTTACAATGGTGGTGTATATATGCACGAATGATAGGCGGTATGGGTACCGTGGTTAGTTAATTCCAAAAATGTCTGAGATAGAAGGACGTAAAAAAATTAAAAAATAAATCAATAAATGTGTAGAATATATGCCTGAGGGACAGCTACAAACAAGGTTAAATTGTATGACGTATTGAATGTCGTGTGAGAATGACTATAATTCCAGCATTTATGTGCAACGAGAGCTAGCACACCCGAGATGGGTTGAAAGGTTGTGGAAAGTCATTTAAAAGATACCTCTTAATGAAAAGGATACCAAATTATTGTGAGAAAATAGAGCGGAATATTACTCGAATGAGTGTTGAAGAGTGGCTTCCACATGATGGTATTGTTAGAATACTCCAAGGAAAGACGGAGTATATGAGGTACCAAATTCCGGAAGAGTATGTGAGAATTAATACTTTAATTATTTGGTATAGGGAATATACCTTGGAGATTACGAGAGAGATAGTAATCCGAATATTTATACAATACGTAGCAATGAGAATAAAAATACGTATGGTAAGTATGCAAATAAGTTAGGAGAATACCTATAAATTTTAATAGAATGTGTGTATGCCTATTATGTGATATGATTATTAAGAGCACTAATGGGTGTTAACCCGGGGGTGCAGGATTAGTATATATATGAATAGTGATGATGAGAATATATATATATGAGCATACGCCTTGAGATGGATGGAATATAGTGGGAGACCATTGTGTTAGGCTATATCTAAATTTGGTTAAACTAGGACGTAATGTATATACCGATCCTAGAGTAGTGATACAGGCTATATCTGAATTTCGAGGACGAAATTCTGTTGTAAGGGGGGGAAGTATGTAATACCCCGTACTTTTAAAGGTATTTAAATTACACTGTGGATGTAATTTGGTAATTTGAGGAATTATTATGAATAGTAATTTTGGGATTAATGAGTGAAATTAAATAAATTCAATATTATAAAGTGAATGGTAAATATTAGTTTTCGAGTGACACATTAATATTTACGTGAATTATATTTCAAGACTAAGTATATGAGTAGATTATTTTTATTACATGTCGCAGTTGGGTAAAGCGACAAAGAAAAATATTTTAAATTATAAAACACGCGTATACATCCACAGTGTTAAAATAGTGAATTTTAGTTAAGGGACTCGTAAATGAGTACACGAGTCATTTAACAATTGTGTATACACCAAATTTTGGGTTTAATAAGGGGAAATCCCTTATTTCCTCCAAATATCAGCCCTAAGAGAGAGAGAGAGAGAGAGAGATATATGAGAGAAAGAAGAGAAGAAAGAAGAAGAAAGAAAAGAGAAGAAAAGAAGAGATTTTCGGCCAAAATTCGCGGGGTTGGACTCGGGGTCGTCGAATTTAATCCACGAGGCAAGTTTTTAACTTGATTTATGATTTAGTGTGTTTATTTCTCATATTGTAGTTGGTATAAAACTAAAGATTTTTGGGTTAAAATTTCGCTGATCAAACGGGTTTTCGGAAGATTAAAAAGGATATAACTCGATTAATACCCAATTTGAGAAACTTGAAATTTATTGAAATTTATTGTTGAAAATGGATTCTAGGATGATTAAAATCCTTTCTATATGTGTATTTATGGTTTTTGAGGTTGGTTGATGATGAGAGAGGATATAAAAAGCTTGGAGGTATTTTAATGGAGGTTTGGGTTTTTGGAGAAGAAGGTGAATAGTGACTAGCTTCACATCTGGACTATTTTGGCTAGGAAGACAGCCGATTCAGCTCTCGGTCGAAACACAAAAGTTCTAAAACTTTTTGATACGGTCGCGTGGGCACTAACCACGTAGTTTTCTGATTTTTTTTCGATTTGATATGATTTTTCTAAGAAAGTTGTTTTGGGGTTAATCATTAACTCGAAAATCAAAACAAAAATTGGAAAAATAAAGGCTAGAATTGTTTGGAGATAAATATTTGTGATTCCTAAAAATAGTGTGGGGACTTCTAAATATATTTTTTTAGTAAGCCGTGTACTTCGGGTTAGTTGAAAGTAAAATCTAAGATTTACCCAAATAGGGGTGTTCGTGTGGAATAATACTTAAAGGGGCATTTAGGTGTGATTTGAATAATAAATAAAAGAGTACGTATTGGGGATAATATTCTAAGGGTGTGACTGCTTATATTATTATGAATGAAAATATTTGAGGGTATTGGCTATCATTATAAGAGTTTGGAAATTATAGCCATAGTATATTGAGAAGAGATATAAATAATATATATACGATGTTGTGAAAGTATATATATTATGAGACGAATGAATATATCGGGGTTGTTGATATTATCATTGTGCGGTGAGAAAAGCTCGAAAATATAATATTGGGGATTAGTGAAAAATTAATAAATGCGTAGGATAGTCGAGATATAAATATACTATGTAGGAGATTATTATATGGGTGGTGCGTATGCCCTGATGTTATTATATACATGGGTTAAATAATTACCAGTGGAAAATTATGTACAACTGAGATAAATACCTATTGTTATAATATGGTTGTGTGAATACCTAATTGATGATATATTTATGTAGGGGAATGTGCATCTATATGATTGTTTACTATGTGTATAACATACCTACCATACTTGTTGTCACGGGAGGTTGGCGTTCGAAAGAGGACAATCTTATCATGTGTTGCCTTCGGGGGGATTTTAGATTTGGTACCTCAAGAACATAGGACTGTGAAAGGCTTATTTGTGAGTAGATAAGTCTGCTGGCTATGGGAGCGTAGGTATGTGCGTGACTCGTAGGTACCAAACTTTGTCCGCCTCCAATATGTGTGATTTGTATTGATACAGTTCTTGAGCGATGTGGAACATGCGATCCTTTAGTATGAGATGTACTTGGATTGGATAGCAGAGTATGTGTGCACCGCTGTTAAGCCTATGGGTGCCGAATATGGATATATGTTTTATGATTAGCATATATGTGTACTTGAGATAATCCACGGATGCTTAGTAAATGAAAATGACTAATCCACTTATATTATAGCTCGGTGGATGACTAATATACTTGTTGTGTATAGTATATTGTTTATATATATATGAGATGAGATATCATATAACCTAAACTTGTATAAAGTGAAAAGAATGAATAAAATGTGATATTACTTCCGGTAAATGAATATCCAAATTTATATGAATATGAATCTTAGGTTCTAATGAGAACTATTAATAAATACAGGATGGTATAAATATGGTATGTACTGAAGGCCTAATGAATCCCGATGATCAACATTGTCACGTAGTAGTGTATCGGGGGGTTACTTGTTTGGATTTCGCTTCGCGAGACACCCCACGCACGAACGTAACGTAATGTTGGGAATGGGGAGAAGTTTAGTCCTTACTACTCGAATTGATGATGATCATTAGAAGGTGGGTAATTACATTAGTTAGGCAGGGTAGCTTAACTAGGTTGTTTTAAAAGGTATGCGATAGTTGTGTACTATTAGAAGAGGGGTGAGGTGTATCTCATATGAGGGTGATACCAGTTTAAATATGAGAAATATCATATTTTAAAATATGGACTTTAAACACTTGCTAAAATATTTTCAAAACTCTGGCTCTGACCCGTTTTCTCTATTTTCCCCTCTTTTGGTATATCTATGTACATATATATATATATAGGTGTCCAGACACAGGGACGCCTATATGATGATTCTTTCGAGTTAGATGTTTGCTGCAGCAGCTGTGGAATTAAGCAGGTTTATATTAGACACTTCTATCATTGAGACCGAGATAGGAGGTATTGTAGAAACATTCGGGCTTATGTCCTAACTATACTCATTTATTCTTTTATCGCCTTTTAGTGCAGCATTCGATTTGGTTGTATTATTGTACCGAGTGTTCGGTTATTTTATTTTATTTTATTTCATTTCAGTTGCACATATAAACTGTTGTAATTGTTTTATTTGAATGGTTTGGTTAAACAGATTAGTTAATTAAAAAAATTTGACACCGGCCTAATAGGATATTAGTAAATAAATTTGTTTTCGATTGTGATGCTAAGAATGAACCATATGAGACGCCTGTTTTAATTTGATATAGGAGTGATCGCCCGGTATTTTATTAGGCGGGGTGTCGCAGATTCTTCTAAAAATGTCAAACACTCTTCATGGAAAAAGTGTGGATGAATTCAGGAAGACTTATTTTATTCCTTCTTAAGTTACAATTGATTATGCCCCCATGACCAAATACATCATATCCATTGATGGGGAGCACTCGATTCACACCCTTGTCGTGGTCCAGGGGGATTGACCTGTCTCCCAAACCCTCTTTGCTTTGACTTTTTTGAGTTATTCGGGGCGGTCCCAACTGAGTGTGCCCCCAATACTTGGCATATTGTCAATGGGATGAACATGATAAATGAGCTCTATAGGACCAACCTTGGTATCCCAAAGATCAAGTATTGCTACACCTGGTCTCATATCACAAATGACCTTCTTTACTTGAAGACGAGGAAGGTTAACAGGGTGTTGGTCATTAACCTTACTGGTTCCAATAAGGGGTATTGGGATCAGGGATTTATTACCCGAAAATGGCAACATCCATCACTCCCTGAGAGCGAAGAATAAACTAGGTTTCTGTGCCCAGACTGGGGGCGAAATAGGTTAATGCTCGCTTATCTTTTACTTGTTTTTTTATTTATCATTTTTCTCTATTATTGTTGATAATGTTTTTTGTTTGTGCCTTCGAACAGCTCGCAGGAAGAACAAGGAGCTTCTCTTAATGACATCAACTGTGCTAATTTATTGAAGGCATTAAGGGTGAGACCTTCCTGACAACGAACATCCACAATCATCCTCACTTATCTTAGAATATACCAACACTACCGACAACTTTAATTCTCACCCGGTAGACGATATTCCTGAGCTTCCCCTTCCTGATGAGGAAGTATTTTCCTCATTCGAGTCCCTTGATGTTAACTCCATCCAGGCAGACGAAGAGGATTCCATGGCTCATCTTAGGAAGAGTATTCTTCTGCTAGATAATGATGATGACCTCCCTATTTCCCCCAAGGTCAAGTCCCAGAAGAGGACTGAAGTTGAATCCTCCAAAGCCGATGAACGAGGTCTGGTCATTAAGGAGAAGAAAAAGGTGGAGGAAAAATAAAATAATAAGGAAGAGGAACATGAGAAGAGAAAGGACCTCACGTCCACTCCCTCCTCCAAAAGAAGTGGCGTCCTTCCCCCTCTATCCAAAACCTCCCAAACTGCATTTGTGGCCCAAAATCCCTCCTTGGCTCATGGCTTGCTGAGGGGGGAAGTGCTCACTACTGATCGTGAGCGGCTGAGGATGCTGGGGCCTAATCAGCATTTTGTTTGCGATTCCCAAACTCAATCACTGATGAGGATTTTTCTCTTTATTTCTTTCTTCTTTTGGTCTGCATATTTGTTATTTGTGAATATATCTAACAATTGTCATTTTCTCTATTTTGCACCTTATGGCGGAGTTTACCAGACTTTTGGATGGCAGGCCGACCAATCGAAGATTAATGATGAACGGAGTGAGGCCCTCGAAAATCCCAAGAGGCCATGTAACACCCCGCCTAATTAAATACTGGGTGATTAGTCCTTTATAAATTAAAAATCAAGGTGAACAGTTGGTTCATTCTCAACATCACTATCGCAAAATAATGTTTCCAATTTGAACACCCTAAATAATTAAGCTAA
Source organism: Sambucus nigra (assembly GCA_949130495.1). Lineage (NCBI taxonomy): Eukaryota > Viridiplantae > Streptophyta > Magnoliopsida > Dipsacales > Adoxaceae > Sambucus > Sambucus nigra. The sequence continues at coordinate 334,001,338 of OX422214.1, read as the reverse complement.
GTGTCAAAACAATTTATTGTCTTATTTTCATTTTATTAAATTCCAATACGAAAACCTATATTAATAACCAACAGTTTAAGAATCACATAAATACTAATTATGGAAATTAACACATAAGAGTTAAACCATATAGATAAAACAAATCAAGTTTAAGAACCATAATTGAAATCATCCTGACAAAAGCTAAATCCCAAGGAGTACTGAATACTGGAAATATAAATGAACATGAATCTCTGACAAATCCAAACAGGATACGAATTCGGGCGACACATGCCATAACTAAGAAGAACTAAAGTAGTAACATAATCAATGACGAGGTCATCTAAAGCAAAGGCCTGTAACTCCCACATAAGCTGAAGCACGTCAAATCCAAAGACCCTACGCATGACGCCCCTGTGGCTGGGAACCTGTAATATATACATATATATACAAGATAAAGAGAAATAACAGGAAACGGGTAAGAGTCCGAGTGTAAAACAGTTTTAAAATTAGTTTAGCAAGTATTTAAAGTGCTTACCGGCTAATATAACCACCATGTTAGTATACGACACTCTCTTGAGAATTCTCACCTCTCATCTAGTGTGCACGCCTACCGTACTACTGATCATATAAGTCTATCTAAATTATTTTTTCATAAAGTTCTATCCCGAGAAGTACGTTACTTAAAAACCACTTAGTACCGTTACAAAAATTTAGTTTTAGAAAATCATTCTCTTCCATATTCTTACGTTACTTAAAAACCACTTAGTACCGTTACAAAAATTCACGAACACTTGTTATAAAGCTGAAGCATTTATTCATTACATCACTACTTATACACACAGTGGGAAGATTCCATATATATATATATATCAATCACTTATATAATATATATACACTATCGGCACCCCACATAAATCTATGGTGTTGGCATACTCTGCTATCAAGTCCCCGTATCACTCAAACTAAGGGAAATACTAGTTCGGAATCACTCTCGAACTATATTAACACAATACACATACAAATGGAGGCGAAGCATAGTTCCAGGTCCTAAGAGGTCAGTGCATACCCTCACGTCTCTTAGAACATCTGACTATCATGTTCGGATAGCCTGTATCGAGGATACTATCTTCTAGGGTACGAGTCAATATCCCCCATAAAGGTCCAATCGGGATAAGACTATCTCGATGCTGAAACCTCCATGATAGCAAGTAGCTCGGGTATGATTTTTACACATATACATAATATATGCACAGTCACACAGTCATATATATAAATATTCACATTTTACAAATTAGGTGCGCCAACGACCCATAATTATAATTAGCCGTTCTTAGAAAAAATTACTCAATTGTATCGCATAACGAATTTGTCTCTTTTTTTCTCATTTGTAATTTATTTCATACTTACTTATAATCTCTCGAAGTATTCTCTCTCACTAAGTATAATTTCAGTAGGTATACCCCCACTTACCTTCTAGTCTAAATCTTTTACGAGTTGCAATCTTTTAGTAAACGTGTGCACAATTTCCAATGTATGAATAACTCCCCATTAACCCACAATTTCATCCCACATTAATTTCACTCAATGGAGTCTACTTTGACCCTACTGGTCGTCTTCATAACCGATTATACCATTTAAAAGATATTCAAGGGTTCCCATGTATTTTATCCGAATTAAACAAAAAGGGGAAAACATGCAGTTTTCCAGGAGGGATCGATCGACCGAGGAATGGGGTCGATCGATCGATCATCGATCGATCGATGCTCTTGGTTGATCGATCGATCCAGCAGTTCTTGCCCAGTTTTCTGCAAATTTCAGCCTACGGGTTCAATCATTCTAACCCCTCCAAACCTCTATAATTTCATCATAAACTCCCATCAAAGTTGTTCAAATGTATAAGCAATATATATATAAACAAGTTCTAACGTAACAACATCAATAAATCCTCAACGAATCAATCGAAAAGGAGTTTAATATCAGATTTCTTTATAAAACCAAATTTTTTATGAATAATCACAAACCTCAATTTTAATCCAGATTTTCTTCCCAAATATCATAATAAATTCGTTAGTAATCCTCTACATATGATCACAATTTCAGACTATGGATTCTCCCTACAATACATATAAATTCTCTTTCAAACATATAATTCTTGAATTAAAACATATGATTTTCATTCCTAGACCAACATGGAATACATTAACTTGGAAATCAGTAAGATAGAAACTTGCCTGGGGTTCAAGGGTCTGATTTGTTGATGAAAAATATATGGTTGAGTTCCTCCTTGTGCGATCTACATTTTGGTGGTGGTGGCGGTGCAGTCGAGTGAGTTTTAGGCCTTGGATTGCTTGGAAACTCTTCACCTTCTTCTCTAATCTCTTCGCATTCTTATCTAATCTCTTCACCTTCTTCTCTAATGGTTGGGCTTAGGTTTTGTGTTTGTTAATCCTAAGATACAACTCCAAATGGCTAATATATACTAACAAAAATTCGTGGGTTTAATTACCCAAAAATGCAAAATGTTTATAATACCCTTTTGGGATGTCAATTAGGCCTAAAAACTCCCCGAGACCTAAATTAAACCCCCGAGTACACTTTTCTGACTATCTAGACCCTTTCGGACACTTTGGCGCACTCGAAACGACCATATGAGAGACTTATAATATATTCACTTTTCTAATAATAATTTAGTCCTGACACGACACAGGCGCGTCCCGACTTAAATTTCCATAATTGCCATTTTATTCACTCATGAAAATGTTAATAAAATAAATCTAATGTATTAATTTACTCATCTAGTAATATTCAACAATTTTCCAATAATTACTAACTCGCGTCACTCTAGTAAATATTAAAAAAAAATTCCGAATTAATATTAAATTAATATCTCAAATTAAATTTAATAAATCCCCAATTTCGAAAGCCATAAAAATACGGGATATTACATACTTCCCCCCTAATAACGGAATTTCGTCCCAAAAGTCAGAAACTAAGGCATACCTGGTAAAAATAGATCTAGATACTTTATAAACACTCAAAAGGGACTTTCGGGTAAGGCGAATTTCTATAGTCCCCCGCCTCACAATAAGCTTATGAAACACTCTCAATACCATCAGTTATAGAGTCACACCTTAATAACGGCACTTCACATTGTGCTCCAATCCGTGATATTCGCATAAGACGAGCCTACACATCATTAGCCCCCATTGTCTCAATATTATTGGGAGGCCGCACCTCACTACGTAATAATTACTCGTATTCATCTAAACGCAAAACTCCCTTTTTGAGAGAAACCATATGAACATTTGATTACTCCTATCAGTTCTTCGAATCTCGATTTTTGGTGACGTAACTCTTACGACATTCAAAAGTCAACTACTACAACCGTAGTAATTCCACCCCAGTCATCAGACTCTAACTCGACCAATCAAAAATCCTGATTATCCACTCACCTCCAAATAGCTAGAGGGAGAATAGTTAAGTTTTTTTCCATATAAAATTTCAATAAGCAGTTTGTCCACAATAAACAGGTACGAGTGGTTCCACGGAACTCTACTGTACTAAATGTCACTTGCTATATACATCCGTTGTGGAAATGAAATGATCACCATGAGTTCAAAATTACTTTCACGTGGTTCCACTAATCTATAATCACTATTCGCCTACTTCCCGGCTAAGGGTGATACAACCTACTCAAAACGAAACATTATCCCCACTGTTTTATGAGATCCTGGTTTGAAAGTGGGGTTCAATGATCCCATTCTAGTTCATAATAATATCGGGAAGAACCTCTTATCGGTGCGATTGTTACTTTCAAAGGAAGGTTGGGGCATACTATTTAATAGTGTATACCACCCAAAAGAATAATAATCACTTTGTTTTAGGTCAACTTGTTCCACACATTCTAAGGAACTCTTCACCTTACCTTTAAGTTGGCACCCCATCCAAGACATTTCACACAATTTCTCTCTTCTATTTTAGGAATCGTAGGTTTTCTACAAAATTCTCTGATTGATCCTCTCGTTCCAATCGATTTCTATCTATGAGTGGTGCTCGTGGAGACTACTCGCTATGTCCCGCTCAACATTGACTTTTACCTGTAATGACTCACCTTAAGTGACACTTAATACTCCACTTCGTTCCTTAGCGTCTATCAAAAGTTTTGACCCATGCACTTTTCTCCACGATGTGCACTGCATACCTTACTAACATCATCATTTGACCTACGCGCAAGTCATTTTCCACACTTGACTAGGTAAAACTCCACTCCGAATGTTTTCCATAATAGTTAAATTCTATCATTCTAAAAGAATACCCTTAAATGACTTCCCATAGCATTCCAAATAAATTTTTTTGCTACTTTGATCGTACATGTATGTATGGATTATCGTCCTTCGCACCACACTTAATCCACTCTACTAGTTTCAGTTTGTTATGTCGTTCGCACAAACATATATTCCACACGTCTATCCCCACGTCTCTTTAACTCGAACGATTCAAGCAACAACCAACCAGGATGCCCACACACCTTATAAATCATGCATATTGGTGTAAGCATCACCTCCACTTCGCACATAACACCCAATTCTTTGTTTCCCTTGTGACACAACGTGGTTACACCACTTGGGTACTCTCAAACCTCCTTATCATCATTCCACCCTTCGATTGGGTGATAAAACAAAACTTCCAATGTTTCTTTACCACACAACTGGCTCCACTGGCCTTAAATCATCACTTAACTTTAACTTACCATCAATATTATTGGCTCCTGTGACAACCGAGGTACTAGACTCATAGACTAATGACCAAACATCCCTCTACTTCCAACCTTATGCTAAGTTTCATGCGTGGGATGTCTCGCAAAGCGAAATCCAAAAAAGGAACCCCCTGATACACTACTACCTTGTAATGTCGGTTATTGAAATTAGTTGGTCCATTATCCATAACATGTACCCCTCTATTCCGTCTTTTGAATAAAAAAACTATATCTCCTCCCATAAGGGTACTGAAACAAAGGACCTTTTACTAATTTCACTATTACTCAGTATTGGTGGTAATCACATTCCATAAACCTCGTACATATACAATCGGGACTCTCGAGATCCCTTTCACAAACATATGAATATAAGTCTTAGCTTGCACATTCCAAAAGGATAAATATAACAATGCGCTCCTCCTAACACTAAGTCCTGAGCGCTACACATAATAATGAGTGAAATTTTTACGCCCAACGGTAAACCCAATACACACTGAATCATAACAACAAAATCCCTAAACACCCAGGGATTAAACATTTTTGTACCACTATACCGTTCGAAGTTTCTATAACATATAATATGAGTGCGAGCCCGACCTACCAGAACAAAACATGCTGCACTAGGGCAGAAACCCCGATAGCCTTGCAATCACTGCCCATTATTGTTTTACCTAATTTTTTTCTTTCTAAAACCATAATCACTGTAATAATATACTCGCATATTAAATCACTAAAACGAGTAATCTTACTAAAGTATATAACATAAACAATGCACCCATTTATCCTCCGCGGATAACACTGAAGACAACCCCTCTATACTAGGGAAAACATACACATAATAATAACTGTGGCCATCCCTGATCCTCGCCGCGCGGGCGGGAACGTGGTGGAAAGGATCCTTTGGGTCCTGCGCATCCCTCTCGGGAGAGCTTCGGCCGACGTCGTTTGTGGTGTAAAAATGTAGAGAGATTTAGAGTCGCCAGTCTATTTTACTCAAAATAGATAAGAGAAAAAAGGGGAAGCCACCCCGAAAGATGGCATCCAAAGACATACTGGTGCGTGCGAAACCAAGATGATTCGAAAAGGGTTCGAAGGCTTAGTTATGAAATGGGAAGGTGTTAGGCACCCATTCCTCCCTTTCGGTCTCTCATGAATATTTGTTATTTTCCTTTTGTTTCCACCCGTGATATGTGTGCATGTGTATATATAGAATGGAGGTAGGAATCTTCGACTTGTATCATGGAAGAGATAAAGAGAGTCATCCGTAGGAAGGTGTAATATTAGAAAAATAAGATTTGCGTGATTACCCCTACGTTGATCGTTATAATGGAACGATAACGCATATGGAGCAATACGTTATTAAGGGCAAGTATATAGAATATAAGGAAAATGGATTTAGAGAAGATAGAAAATAAGAGAAAAAGTGAGAAAAGGACTCGAGTCTCGAGTTTTACCCCGAGACGCCTACGTAGCCTATAAAGGCATCAAAGTCCACGTAGTTCGCATACAAAATGAGGGGTGGGGTTCATCCCATAAATCCAAATAGGGGATCTCTTATTTGTAAGTGTGTGTGTGTGTGTAGAAAAAGTGTTTTAGTTGTGAGAAGAGTGTGGAAAAAAGTGTGAGAATCCCTACTTGGAATTTATGAACAAACCCTCTTTTTCTTATTTTTTGGGTTTTATTTATATAAAAATAAGAGATGTGCGATAATACTAAATAAAGAATATATTAGGATGTGTGGGACGAGATAATAAAAAGTGCTACGTAATAAAGCAAGTTATTGAGAACTCAAGAGAATTTGAAGAGAAATGTGAGAAAGTTGGACCTTCTTGAAGATCTTGAGCTTGATCTTGAATGTTGGAGATCATCCCTTGCACTTTGATGATGATGGAGAGTGGCTAATTAACCAAGTTTGATGAAAAGGATGATGAAAAGTGGAAGTAAAAAGGGGATTTGGATGTTGAAATCACGCTGCCTTCGAGAGAGGTTTCTGGGATTCGTTGAGAGAGGTTTTGATTAGATCTGGGATCCCCTTGCAAATGAGGTGAATGCCTCCTTTTATAGGGCCAGGTGGGTGCCGATCGGCATAGACCTGTTCCTGCCTATCGGCAGGTGCTGATTGTCAGGGTCTGGAACCTGCTATTTGGTAGTGCGCTTCAGGCTTTTTCAGAAAATCGGCCTCCGAGGGCAAACCGTTGTTCAGAATCATGAACGGGGTATACCGTTGGAAAGTTAATTCAGATACATTTGAAAGTCCTTTGGACCGCTCCCGGGTTCGGGAGTTGACTTTGGGTCAAATATGGCTCGGAAGCATTTGACGGTCCATTGGACGGGGAATCGCTCGGACGCAAACAGATCGTTCGTTCGCATGGTAAGTCCGAATCGTGCACAGGGTGGACTATTGGAGAGGTTAAGAGATGTACTTCGACATTCCAAAGAGTTTGACCCGGTTTGGAGAGTTGAATTTGGTCAACCGGGCCCGAGAAGCGCTCGGTGGCCTCCCGGAGTCGAACTGATCGTTCGTCCGCATGGAAAGTCGTAATTATGCATGGGATGGACCGTTGGAAAGGGTATTCAGTGCCCTTTGAAGATTCATTCATCCTCGGTCGAGCTGAGGAGTTAACATAGGTCAAACAGAGCCCAAGAATGCCTGGTGGCCTCTAGGTCAGGTTTTGGACGCAAACGGATCGTTCGTCCGCATGGTAAGTCAGAATCGCTCATCGGGTAGACCATTGGAAAGGGTATTCAGTGCCCTTTGAAGATTCATTGAGTCTCAGTCGAGATGAAGAGTTTAACTTTTGGGTCAAACTGAGTCGGGGAGTGCCCGATGGCTTTCAGTTCAGTACTCAAGACGTGACCTGGGTTTACAGTGATGAAGGGAGGTACTATGGACCTAAGGAGAGTTAGGGGTAACAGAATGGGGTGTCTATAGAGCCCCTCGACGGGTGAGTTTGGAACAAATGATGATCGTCGAATAGACACCACAGGATGCTTTTGAGGGAGTATGACCGATTCAGAGGGTCGAGGCCATTCGGAGGACCTAAGGAGTGTGCTGGGGGTGACCAATTATGTGGGTCAAAGTTGAATCTGTGGGCTTAGGGTAAAGGTCTACCGAGGTCAATTATGACCTAAAGAGTGGTGACGATCGAGGACCGACGTCAATTCTGACCTAACTTAGGTGACGATCCAAGATTGGGGCCAATTCTGACCCGAGAGTGGTGACAACCGAGGTCAATTATGACCTAACTCAGGTGACAATCCAAGACCGGGGCCAATTTTGACTCAAGAGTGGTGATGACTGAGGACCGAGGTCAATTCTGACCTAACTCAGGTGACGATCCAAGATCCGAGCCAATTCTGACCCAAGAGTGGTGATGACCAAGGATCGAGGTCAATTCTGACCTAACTCAGATGACGATCCAAGGACGGGGCCAATTCTGACCCAAGAGTGGTGACGACCAAGGACCGAGGTCAATTATGACCTAACTCAGGTGATGATACAAGATTGGGGCCAATTCTGACCCAAGAGTGGTGACGACCGAGGATCGAGGTCAATTCTGACCTAACTCAGGTGACGATCCAAGACCGGGGCCGATTCTGACCCAAGAGTGGTGACGACCGTGGACCGAGGTCAATTCTGACCTAATTCAGGTGATGATCTAAGACAGGGGCCAATTCTGACCTAAGATTGGTGACGACCGAGGACCGAGGTCAATTCTGACCTAACTCAGGTGACGATCCAAGATCGGGGCTAATTTTGACCCAAGAGTGGTGACGACTGAGGACCGAGGTCAATTCTGACCTAACTCAAGTGACGATCCAAGACCGAGGTCAATTATGACCCAAGAGTGGATAATGATTGGATTTTGATTCCGCTGGAGAAAGATATTTGTGATTTTGACCTGAGCTGGGGAGCTGATAGCTGGGGAAGCTTTTAGGATACCTCGCAGGGGGAATAACCTATTTTGGGTGTTGTAAGAGAATTCTGTTGGGGAAGTTATCAGGTGATCCTTAAGGATCCTCCGGAGCTTTGCCGGGAGGAGTTTTCACTTGGTTTTTGAGGATTCCACTGGGGAAGAGGGGTTCCACTCGAGGGAATGCGAAATTTTCTTGGTAAAAAGGCTCTATATCCTTCCTGGGATTTTTGGGGAATTTTCGAGGATTTTTGGTATTTTCTGGGAATTTCTGTATGAAATTTGAGGTAGGGAGCTGGTCGGCATAGTATGAAGGGTGCCATTCGGCCGTGGCACGGACTTTTGGGCTACCTCGGGAAGGTAAGGGGTTAGTACCGATCGGTATAGTAGGGGGAGATGCCGATCGGCATGGCCCTTGGCATCCTATATAAAGGGGGCGAATCCCCTCATTTTTTCACAGCTTCTTTTGCTTTCTCTCGCTTTGCGATTCTTCTACAAATCATTCTATCATTCCGATCTTCAAGAAATGGTCTCTTTTGTGAGCACTACAGTCCACCGGGAGTGGTTGACCGTTGATGACTGGGCGAATGTGGAGTGGAGGGCTAGGGATCCTCTTGCTTTGGGGAGTGAGAACTCCTTTGATGCGTTCGAGCGTGTTGCGGATGAGAGGACCTTGCTGCGGGAGCCATCGCATCATCGCTTTTCGAGAGTGATCCCCGGTGGTTATGTAAGTGACCTGACCTTTGGCATTCTTCTCTTTCTGGTGATTTTTCTTTCTTGACTTTTGATGAGACTTTTCTTTTTGCCAATCTGATATCTCTTTGAAGAACATGCATGCTCGTGGGACAACGGGGCTCAAGGATGTCTGGGAACATCTCCCGCCTGTGGTTCGCTGGGTGGTATTTTTAGTGGGTTTTGGGCTGTTGGCATCGGCGTTGGATGAGATGCCTCGTTCGACAGCGGTCTTGTGCGCTTTGGGAGAGAGGTGGTGGGACACTACCCACACATTTCATTTTGGATTCGGGGAGATGACTATGACTCCCCTAGACGTGCAGCAGCTACTGGGGCTGGATTATAAGGGAGAGCAGATAGAGGTGGATAACTCTTTACAGGTGAGATCGGAGGCAGTGCGTGCGGCACTTGGTGATGTAGGGAGGATAGTTTATGGGGATTCTATCTGACTATCCCTACTGAAGGATGTTCTCTTGGGTAGGGAGATCGATGTGGAGGACGGGCTGCAAGTGAGGCAGATGGCCCGGTTATTCATTCTTCTGGTGCTACGAGGTTTCATGGTGGCGTCGAGCGGCGACGTCGTTCATTTATGGTTTCAGCCGTACTTGATGATGTTTTCGAACATACCTTTCTATGATTGGGGGAGTCTGACCTTGGCGACCCTTTACTTTTCTCTGCATGTATTCAGCCGGTGCTGCCAGCAGACCTTTACTGGGGCCACGTACCTTCTTGAGGTATTCTTTAATTCGCGCATTTTCTTTTCATGCATTCGCATTTTCCTTATGCGTATCTTTTTTGCTTGTGAATTCAGACGTGGTTCTATGAGGTGATTGGGTGAAACACCCCGCTGATTGCTTTGAAGGACGACACTGTTGGGGATTTCTATCGATTTTATCGATGGCGTAAGGCCAATCGTCAGTCGAAGGGATCTCTTTCCCTGGAGGCGGTGCGTCAGGTCTTGAATGACCTGACCAGTGGTAGGGTAAGACTCTTTCCATTTCAGTCTAGGTTTTTGCACCTTCTGATCTTATATTAATTTATGCTCGCTTGGAGATTTTCAGGTGACCTTTTACCCATGGGGGACAGCCATTCAGGATGCGAGGGCGATCGGGGTAAATGCGCGGATGAGGCATTTGCTGGGGCATGAGTTCGGCTATTCCTGGTACCTTGGGGAGAGGGTGACTCGCCAGATTGCTGAGGAGGAGGTGATGGTGCCACCCGCGCAGCCTCCTACCTCTATGAGGTGGGAGCGAATGATGTTGGAGGATGAGAGGATCGTGGCAATGATCGGCGAGTCCTACTTGATATACACCAATACGGCTGTGCCGTATGACTATATGTATTTCCTGATGAGATGGTTGATGGCGCCCAGCATATACGATGCACTACCCTTCCTTCCGACGGGTTCGAGTCGGGCGGTGGGATCTTCTCACAATGGTGGTGGCCCGTCGGCATCTACGGTGGCAGTGACCTCAGAGGTCCCTTTTCTACGGCTGCATACCCCTTCATACAACATTGAGCGGGCTGATGGAGGGATGGTGCCTATGTTGCACCGTCCTCATGCGATGGATCCGGAGGAGTTGGGTTTGACAGAGGAGGTCCTTCGACCCACGGTATACCTTTCTGTTCCTTTATTTTTCTTCTTTTTCTATTTTTAGTCATCCTTGCTTGTTGATACTGATTTCGCCTTTTCTTGCAGCAAGTTCGGGTGTCGACCACTTGGCTTAGGGACATCAGAGACTGGATATCTTCGAAGACTACCCATATTTGGGATGCGGTTCCCGTTCCTTCTTGCTTGGTGCTGTCTACTTCGTCCGAAGAGGACTCGGGCTCGGTAAGTGGTGGTGCGTCATCTCGCCGTAGGGGGAAGAGAGCGCGTCGCAGGGGTAGAAGATCTTCAGAGAGAGAGAGAATGAAATGTGGCTTCGGGCTGAGTCCCATTATTTTTTGCCTTTTCTTTTTATTTCCTTCAAAATTGATGTAATATAGAACACAAGTATATGCAATGCGATGGAGTTTTTTGATTATCTTTTATTAATGATGAATGAATGCATGCACATGCACTTTTTACTTTCCTGTTGAGACTGTAAAAAGGAATATTTTTGGAATTTTTGAAGGAAAGTTTTTTATTAGAAAGGGGAAATTTAAAGGGATTTTGAAATGCTGTTGAGAATATCAATTTATTTTTATTTGAGTTTTTTGATTTGACAAAAGAGGAAAAAGGGAAGTTTCTAAAAATGGGGGGTTGTCGATCAGCAAGCACCCTGACCTGCCTATTGGCAGTTCAGTCCAGTCCAGTCCCATCAATTGTAGGCTTTGATTGGTACCCTCTTCAGCCTTTGGTACCTTATGGGGTATGATTCCCTCCGATTTCTGTAGGGATTAAGTCCCTTGTGAGGATTTTCAAGTATAAAAAGAGGGGAGGGTGGAGTGTTTTCATCACACCTTTGCATTCTTATCTACCCTCCCACTATTTCTTAGCCTTGTAAGATGTATCTCCCTGGTAGCATTGAGTTTGCCAACTACCTCGAAGACTTGGAAGCTATGTGCTCTTATAATGTCGACTACGAGGCTTTCATCATGCGTCGAGTCTCCTTGTGGCGCAATCGGCCTATTGAGTGGAATATGCTGATGGCGACGGTACAATTCTAGTACCCCGAAGACCATGTATTCCGCTTTGGGTTGGAAGAAGTTTGTCCTACCTACGAGAAATTTTCTGCCATAGTGGGTGTGAATCCCATCATTGTTGCGGATTTGCCCGAATTTTCTCATTCTCCTAGGGATTTGTTGGCCGGGCTTCTTCACATTTTGCCTTCGATGGCTAGATCATTGGTTGCAGGAGGAATGGTCTCCCTGCCGGCGGTGCTGCAATTCGTGCATTTGCGGGAAGTAGGTGATGCTGGCTATGCTGGAGCCGTTGTTCTGGGCCTGGTTTTAAAATTTCTATTGGTAACTAGGGAATTGCAGGTGGACCCACAACTTGCAGCCATTACTTCATGAATGTCATACCGTCGTAATCCCTCAGCGGTGATATTGGCGGAGACTCTGAATGGCCTGGATGCCTGGAGAGAAGGCCGTTCTGACTTTTTGAGGGGTAGCCCTCTGATGATGTTCATGTGGTTGTCTGGAAGATTCCGTTTGTCGACTCCTCCATAATATCCCTTATCAGTCGTACCCAACTTCTTTTCGCGCTACTTCATTCGCGTTGGACTGTATGTTGAGAACTGGGAGAATTGGCTTGTGGAGCATGGGGCTTGTGGTTTGTATTGGTCAGTGCCTTGGTGGGGGAAGTTGCATCCTGTTCTAGAGCTAGGAGAGTATTCATATGTGCGGCTGGTTGGTCTCAAATAGACCTCTTTTTATTTCCCTTGGCAGTTTTTGTGTCAATTCGGCTGGGCGCAGGTCGTGCCACCTCGGATCTCAAATTTCTTTTCGGTAGAGGATTTTACTGAGCGCCTGCGTCTGTTGCTGGGGTCTCTATGGGAAAATCGGCGTCCGTCGACCCGTCCCTCTCAGTCTGTCGGGAAGGTTTCCATGTCCCCAAAGATTATATGAAGTGGTTGTGGAGGAAAGTAGTCAGCAAGATGTTGGTAGTAGAGACTGGACAAAGATGGTTTGTTTTATCTGACTCCATGGAAGGGGGTGTTGTGGTTTTTTCGAAAATGGTTAAGGCTCATCGATCCATGGAATATTTACGGCACTCTATTTAGGTAGGGGAAACTTGGGGTCCTCAGGATGTAGATGATGAGGGTGCAGGCTCCTTTGGTAGCTGTGGGTAGGACTCCTGGGGAGTTTATTTGTGTAACAGGTGTGGGGATTTTATTTGGTTTTTTATGGTAGTGGGGGAAGGGAGTTATCCGTTCCTTTTTCTTATGTAATTCGTACTGTAATTTCTTATTAATGAAATAAATAAGTTTCTGATCATATAGTTGTGCCTCTCGATGAATTTTGTATTTTGAATTATCTATACTGATCGCTAAGGCATACATAATCCTTTTGTTCAAGTATTTTTAGAATGAACTTCCATTCTCAGAGGTAAGAAAAGAATAGTATTTTGTGAAGAAGAAAGGGTCGTGCTCATGTGAGGAGTATGAGCTGTCTACGTACCTCTAGTGATTTTTAAAAAGTTTTAAAAATAGTTTTTGTAGAGGATCAGGCCCACGTAGTTCTGGGTAGAGGGAAATGAAGCATTTTTTTTAGAATAAAAGGGGGATGAGAAGAGTCGTAGCGCGCCAAGATTTCGGACTAGGGGTAGAATTTCTTGAGACGGTCCACATTGACTGGATGAGCCATCTCTTCCCCATCCAGGTCAGTGAGCATGGCGGCACCGCCAAATAAGATTTTCTTCACAATGTAGGGGCCGCTCCAATTGGGCTTGAATTTTCCTTTGAGGTCCCAGATGGGTTCTATTATCTCTTTGAGGGCTAACTCCCCCTCCCGGACACCGCGGTCCTTGACTTTCTTGTTGAATGATCGCGCTATTCGACGATGGTACCCCTGTATGTGGTCAAGAGCCTTTAATCTTCTTTTATCTAGGAGGGTTAGCTCATCAAGACGGCTTTCGCACCAGTCTTCTTCACTAACTTTGCTTTCGAGCACGACGCGTAATGAGGGTATTTCTAGCTCCACTGGTAGGACTGCTTCCATGCCGTAGACCAGGTAGTAAGGGGTAGCCCCAGTAGAGGTTTGGATTGAGGTTTGATATCCCCAGAGGGCATACGGGATCCGGTTGGCCCAATCCCATACTCGTTGACTACTTCTATGACTTCTGCTTCAAAATGCAGCCCGTTATCTGATACCAGCTCGTGTGGGACCCCATATCGACAGATGATATTTTTCTTGAGGAATTTTTCCACTTTCTTGGCATTCAATACCGCGTATGACTCAGCCTCAACCCATTTGGTGAACTAATCGATGGCAACCAGGATGAAATCATGTCCGTTTGAAGCCTTTGGTGTAACCTTCCCTATGATGTCGATACCCCAGGTGGAGAACGGCCAGGGAGAGGTCATGTTGTATAATTCTCGCGGAGGCAAGTGTTGAATATTGGAGAATTGTTGGCATTTGAGGCACCTCCGGACATAGGCGGTGCAATCCTGGATCATGGTGATCCAGTAGTAGCCCTTTCGGATGATCTTCTTGGCGAGCATGTGACCATTCATGTGGGGTCCTCATTCCCCGCTGTGGATTTTCTGCATTATTTTCTCAATCCTAGCCCCCGCGATGCAGTATAGATGAGTTCCATCGAAATTCCTCTTGAGGAGAGCTTTATGACAGATGATGTACTGGGCGGCCAGTCTTCGGAGGGTTATTCGGTCCTTCTTGTTGGAACCCTCGGGATACCTACCATGTTTGAGGAGGCACCAAATATCATAGTACCAGCAATCGGCTAGTTCAAGATTTTCAGTGGAGACAAGCTCAATATGGTATCAATGGGTCAGTTTGTCTTGCTTTTGAACTAGGAAGGGGGTCATTGTTATTACTTCGAGCATGTCGACCATGGAGGCCAAGGTAGCGAGAACGTCGGCTAGGTTATTCTTTGATCGGGGTAGGTAATGGAAGGTGATATCTCGGAATTGGGAGGCTAACGCTTCTAATTGGGCATGAAAGGGTTGGAGCTTTTCGTCCTTGACTTTCCACTTTATGAGCACTTGACCGATGATGAGGGCAGAATCCCTGTATACATCAAGGTATTGAATACCTTTCTTGAGAGCAACCTTGAGGCCCACTTTGCATGCCTCGTATTCCGTCATGTTGTTAGTGCAAGGGAAATCCAATTTAATGGCGATGGGAGTGTGGGAGTTATCTGGGGCGATCAGGAGGATCCCAATGCCGTATCCCTTTTTGTTGGAAGCTCCGTCAAAGAACATTTTCCATCGATGGCGGTCTTGAGTGGTGAAGAGAATATTTTCATCTGGGAATTCGGAGATCTGGACATCTGCTTCGTCTATGGGATAATCAGCGAGGTAGTCAGAGATGGCTCTTCCTTTAACAACTTTTTATGTGACTTACACGATATCTAACTCATTTAGGAGCATCAACCATCGAGCCATTCGGCTGGATAAGGCGGGTTTCTCAAGCAGGTATTTGATGGGGTCCATTCGGGATACAGGTTTGATGGGGAAGGCGAGCATATAGTGTCGTAACTTTTGGGTGACCCATACAAGTGCGACACATGCCTTTTCTAAAGCGTGTAATTGACCTCGTACCCAGCCAATTTGCGACTGGTATAGTAGATGGCTCTTTCTTTGCGGGAGTCTTCAAGGTATTGGGCTAGCAAAGCCCCAGATGCAGTGTCGGTTATGGTTAGGTATAGGAGCAAAAGGAGACCAGATTGTGGTGGCATGAGCACTAGAGGTTGGGTCAGGTATTGTTTGATTCGGTCAAAAGATTCTTGGCAAGCCTCGTTCCAAACCTTGGTTGAATCTTTTCGGAGGAGCTTGAAGATCAATTCACAGATGGAGGTTAGCTGGATGATATATTATAATTTCCCAAGAAAACCTTGGACTTCTTTCTCTGTTCGGGGCACTAGCATCTCAAGTATAGCCTTCAGCTTTACGGGGTCTGCTTCTATCCCCTTTTTACTGACCATGAATCCTAAGAGTTTTCCCTTTGTAACACCGAAGACACACTTCTATGGATTAAGTCGCATCTGATATCGTCGCAGTCATTCGAAGAACTTACGGAGAGCGGGAACATGACCTTCTCTAGTTTTGGACTTGATAATAATATCATCCACATAAACCGTGACTTCTTTGTGGATCAGATCGTGCAGGATGGTTGTGGCAGCCCTTTGGTAGGTAGACCCAACATTCTTGAGACTAAAAGGCATAACGGTGTAGCAAAAGGTTCCCCATGGGGTGATAAAAGCGATTTTTTCTTGGTGGTCTGGGTGCATCTTGATTTGGTTGTATCTAGCAAGCCCATCGACGAATGACTTGAGAGTATGACTGGCTGTGTTGTCCACGATCATGTCGATATTGGGTAGCGGATAATCATCCTTTGGAGAAGCTTTATTTAAATCTTGGTAATCTACACACATTCGAACCTTTCCTCCTGATTTCAGCACAGGTAAAATGTGGGCTATCCATGTGGGATATTCGATCACCTGAATGAAACCCACGTTCAACTGTTTGACCACCTCTTCTTTAACCTTGAGCGACCACTCGGTGCGGAGTTTTCTTAATTTTTGTTTGACTGGCTTATAATCTAGGAGAGTGGGGATCTCGTGCTGAGCTATTTCAGGATCAATATCGAGCATATCATCATACGACCATGCGAAGACATCTACGAACTCCTTCAGCAATTCTTTGAGTTGTGCGCGCTCATGCTCGTCAAGGGTGGCCCCTATCCTAATCTCGCGCAGTTGGCTACTAGAACCGAGATTAATAACAACAGTCGCTTCTTCATTAACTTGAACGCGGTTATGTTATTTATTATTAACCTTATTTAGACCAGTTAAGAAATGTTCATTTGCAAAATCATCATCATCAAAAGTTTGATTAGAATTCAAGCAGTTAATGTAAGGCACAACAAGATACTCAAAATCTTCGTTTATTTCATTGATAGGAAAAACATCATTGAGAACCTCATCAAAAGAGGTCTCGATTACATTTGAGCAAGGATAAACAACAGAAGAAGAAATAGGGTAAACATTGGGGTTAGGGGAGATTTCAAGGGGTAGAATTGGCGCAGCATGCCAGTTGAGGAGAGGAGTATTAGCAGCTTTAATCAGACGGGATGGATCCATTGATGTAGTGCCTAAATGAACCATGCAGAGTGCCAGCCCCAGTATCTGTAAGTTGAAGGAATCTTCGAAATCGCTTTCCTCAGTCTCTTCGACATCTTTGATGAGCGATTATACTTTGTGTGGGAAACTTTCGGCCCATGGGTAGCTGTCTTGGAAAAAGATCTCCATTCCAGGCTTCATCTTCTTGTCTGTGTGGTCATACCATGGTTCTGGAAAATCGCAAAGGGGGAAGTCCTCGCCTTCTTTGATGAATCGTCCATTCAAGGAGTCTCCTGAGATAGTTCAGATGCAGTCTGATCTTCTCTTTAGTTGAGATTAGTGGATCATTCTGAGCTCTTGTTCTGATGATTGATACCCCAAGCCGCAAGGAGGGAAACCTTTTTTTAGTTTGATGGGCTCAAGTATCCCCTGATGCCTTCGCCCTAGCCCCAGTCCGGGCATGAAGTGCATGTTTCTGAACATCCGAATCACATTGACATTGCCATGAGGGTCATATTCTGGACAAACCCTTTCATTGTAACCGTCCCCTACCGAGAGTAGGAGTGGCTCGACTCGGAATCCTGATAGGAGCATATCATTTGACCCGTGTTGTATCTCAAGAATTGGATTGCTGGTGCTTGCACCCTCGACATTTTCGTTGTCGCCTAAAATGGTGATGACTCGCTCGTCGGTGAAGAACTTCAATTTCTGATGGAGTGAGGAAGATACACCCTTGATATTGTGGAGCTAGGGGCATCCGAGCAACAGGTTGAAACAAGCTGGGATGTTTATGACTTAGAATTCAATGACATGGTTTATAGGGCTAACCCCTATTACAAGTTTTATAGATCCCATCACCTCACGACGGGTATTATCGTAGGCGCGCACAGCGGCAGAGGTTGGAGCAAGGTCGCTTTCTTTCAGGCCTAAACACTTGAAGGTTTTCAGAGGGCAAACATTTAAGGCGAATCCATTATCGATAAGAGAAAGTGGCACGGCCTTTCCCATAACTTCGACGGAGATGTTGAGTGCATGATTATGATTCGGCCCAATTCTGGGGATTTCTTCTTCAGAGAATGATAGCATTCGGGTAGAGGTCAATAATCCGACCAGATTTACCGCTTCTTCTGGTGTGGTAGAGGGAAGAACTATGGGTCTAGTGAGCAGCTTGATTAAAGCATTTCTGTACAGCTGGGAAGACATGAAAAGCCCCCATAGAGTGATGTTAGCTTGGTTTTTCTTCAGTTGGTCGAGAATCTTGCTCTCCTCAATGGTCATATCTAGCATAGGAAGGTTTTCAATGCCCTTCCCCTTGTCATTTACTGGTAGTGAGCTGGGAACCTGGCAATGTCTCCCTGATCTGGTCATGTGATTTACTGAAGAAGGAAAGAACATGAATCTCGTTTCCTCATTAATATCAGGTAGTTATGCCACATTATTTATTTCTCCGAGGAGTTCTTCAAATGATATCATCCCACATATGTCGGCTACTGGGCCAGCTCCTCCTAAAGCTTGTTCTTCGCTCGAATCATTGAATTCTTACCCCCATCTGGTGGTAACAATTCTGTATTTCCATGTAATGTAGATGCATTCCACAACTTCAACGACTTCTTCATACAGGTCCTCCCATTATGTGGGGATATGTGTGATTGAAGGGACCAAGCGCCCTTGTAGCTTCAAAGTGTCAAGTAACTCGGTGATACTGCAAATGTTGTTGGTTTGCTCAAATAATTCTGCCAGAGTCTGGACAACATCATTTAGGCTGACTTCATCAGTTGGTACCACCCACTTGTCTGGATTTCGGGCCCATTTCTGTGCCTCCAAGAACAGTGTACCGAATCTTTGGAAATCGATGACCATCTGTGAGGGCAATTTCATCTCGAACTCTAGGAGTTGGTTTAACACCTCTGGCAATTCCATACTTCTATTTTTAGAACGGGTACGGACAGCGATGCATGCTCTGGTAAGGAGTGACAGTGCCTGATCAGCGAGGCTAGTAGGGTGTAGGAGGAAATATGGGTAAGTTTGAAGAGGTTTAGGAGAGTATATGGGTGTGATTTGAGTTGAGAGATCGAAATCTGGGTTTTCTTCCAAGAAGACGACATTGGTGTTATTTGGGAGTGGATTGTGAGTAGTGTTTGGCTTAGGATTGGCTGGTGGGGGCGATGGTACCCCGATCAATGAGATCTTGAATTATGTTCCTAAGGTGAAAGCATTGGTCGGTGGTATGACCGGCAGTTTGGTGAAAGGCGCAATGAGCATCAGTTTTGAAGTTTCTTGGGAGTGGATTTGGCAATAGACGGGGATCCAAGGGTTTGATGAGGTTTTGGCTTAACAGGTCTTGGTAAACTTTGGATAGGGGAGCATGGAGCTCAGTGTATTCCCTTCGGATGGGAGTAAGGCGGCTTTCTGGTGCCCATGATGTGGTTGGTTGAGAGATGTTATTGATGGTCGAGATGGTAACACTGGCAGGCTTGTCATACTTTGTAGGGGTGAACTGTTCGGACACCTTCTTTGGTTGAATCTCAGTTTTGATGAGGCTCTCCTCAATTTCCACTCCAGCCTCTCTGAGAGCTTGTAAATGGGGATAGTATTGTCCTCCCATCGTCGCTCGGACATGGGGCAAGAAGTTTTTCTTCACTATGTTGACCTGTTCTTATTCAAATGGTCGATTAGTCATGGTAGCTGCTTGTTCCCTCCACCGGGTTATGAAGTTACTGACTGATTCTCCTAGATTTTGTTTGAGCAGCTCTAAATCACGACGGGTGACCTCAAGCTCTTAGTTGTATTTGTACTGTGACATGAATTCTCGGGCTACATCCTCCCAGCTATGGATTCAGGATTCCTCAAGAGATAAAAACACTCGGAGGGCACTATCCTTCAAAGTTTGCTAAAATAATTGGGCCATCACTTCTTCATAAGCCCCTAGTAGAGTCATGGAACGATGATAACTTCGAAGATGAACAATTAGGGGTCCACTCCCTCTAAACTTCTCGATATTTGGCATCTTGAACTTCTCGGGTAACCTCGCTTTAGGATAAGGAGGCATGTGGGTGTAGTCCATGTAATTCCAAGAGATCTTGACTTGGTCAAACTTCTTAGTGAGCATCTTGAGATCATCTTTGACTTTATTTAACTCCTCCTCCTTTGGATCAACGACCACAGGCAGGTTAGCCATAGGCTGGGCAATGTTTAGCATTGGAAGCTGGGCAGGCAATGACCCATTGGCAGGAGAGGCACGTGGAGCGTGTTGATATTCTTTCGGAACCCAGATAGGCTCAGGCGGACCCATAGCACGAGGAAATAGGGCCTCGGGCTCTTGAGGAATAGTAACACGGTTTTGTTGCATCTCTCAGACCTCGGTTTGGAGGTTGTCAATCTTGGACATGAGCTGAGCTAGGACTGTCGGCAGATCCAGCTGTATAACTGGTGCTTGATCTGTATTCTCCATTGAAGATGGATGGATTCTGGACTCGAAAGAAGTAGTAAAAGAACGGAAGAAACTCCGGGGTGATTTGACTGAAGACCGAAGCCAATAGGGAGCCAGGTGAAGGGCTTGCGATCGACCTGAGAAGGCGTAGGATGAGATTTATTTTTGAGAAAAAGGGATTTTTGTTTTTGGATTTTTGATAAATAGGGGAGAAATGCTTTTTGGATTTTTTGATAAAGAAGGGAGAAATATTTTTGGAGACGGAACTCATCATGATTATTATGTTTTCACTTGTATTTAATTCTCCTAAATGCAATGCCGGACGGGACCCGAGCCTGGAAAAATAGGGGTTTTAATATATGCAAAGCTACGGTTTGGACTTGTAACTAGGCTCACGGATAGGGTCCCATTTTAAAAATGCGCAAAAATTGGGCGGATGGCCGACTCGAAATTTCGGCAGAGTTTCGGGTTGAAACTGGTAATCTAAAGTGCATGTCCTAGGTTTGACACCTATATGCGGGTATGCAGTTGGTTGGGTGAATCGGCATGGGTTCCCCCCTTTGGCGTGACTTCCACAATATACGTCTTGCTCTTGTGGGCAATCGGTACATACGGATAAGCCATTTGATATACATGAGTGTACGTGAATTGCCTCACCATATACCTCATGGGGACGGTACGTGTGTGAGTGAATTCGATATACTCGACGTACGTGAACGAATTCCCTGCGATATACCTCCCGTCATGACTTTAGTCAAGCGGTACGATGCGGGGGAACCGTTTGATATACGTCGAAGGTACTTGGCCCATGGAAGGTGAGAGTCATAGCGCTTAGGATAACTGCGACCTGCCGGACCAGCGCCCATCACGAAGTGACCCTCCAGTTACTGGGTAAAATTTGGTCAATATCAATGCTCTTTTCTGATGTCGTGTGAATCATGCATGATTCTCTTATTAGTATCTTATGATGGGAATGCCTTTCTTGATTATTCCAAACAGGGAGTCGAGTATGAGTACCCCAAAAGGTACACCAAGTATGGATAGGTGATGCGTGCAACATGGGGATATACATGTGATCCTAGGTGCACGTGGTGTGAAGTGTATATGGAGAAATTTCTACAAGTGTGTGAATATAAGCATAAGCATAAGCATGGGATACACATGAGAAAGGGGAACATGCAGATATGGGGGGAAACATAAGCAAATATAGCATCCATGTAAATAGAGTCAAGCCCTCAATATAAAAAATAATAGTCCCCAGCAGAGTCGCCACTATGGCCATCCCCTATCCTCGCCACGCGGGCGGGCTCGTGGTGGAAAGGATCCTTCGGGTTCCACACGTCCCTCTTGGGAGCGCTTCATCCGTCGTCATTTGTGGTGTAAAAATGTAGAGAGATTCAGAGTCGTCAGTCTATTTTACTCAAAATAGACAAAAGAAAAAAGGGGAAGCCACCCCGAAGGATGGCAGCCAAAGACATATTGGTGCGTGCGAAACCAAGATGATTCGAGAAGGGTTCGGATGCTTAGTTACGAAATGGGAAGGTGTTAGGAACCCATTCCGCCCTTTTGGTCTCTCATGAATATTTGCTATTTTCCTTTTGTTTCCCCCCGTGATATGTGTGCATGTGTATATATAGAATGGAGGTAGGAATCTTCGACTTGTATCACGGAAGAGATAAAGTGAGTCATCCGTAGGAAGGTATAATATTAGAAAAATAAGATTTACGTGATTACCCCTACGTTGATCGTTATAATGGAACGATAACGCATATGGAGCAATACGTTATTAAGGGCAAGTATATAGAATATAAGGAAAATGGATTTAGAGAAGATAAAAAATATGAGAAAAAGTGAGAAAAGGACTCGAGTCTCAGGTTTTACCCTGAGACGCCTACGTAGCCTATAAAGGCATCAAAGTCCACGTAGTTCGCATACAAAATGAGGGGTGGGGTTTATCCCATAAATCCAAATAGGTGATCTACTATTTGTAAGTGTGTGTGTGTGTGTAGAAAAAGTGTTTTAGTTGTGAGAAGAGTGTGGAAAAAATGTGAGAATCCCTACTTGGAATTTATGAACAAACCCTTTTTTATTTATTTTGGGTTTTATTTATTTAAAAATAAGAGATGTGCGATAATACTAAATAAAAAGTATATTAGGATGTGTGGGATGAGATAAAAAGTGCTAAGTAATAAAGCAAGTTATTGAGAACTCAAGAGATTTTGAAGAGAAAGGTGAGAAAGTTGGACCTTCTTGAAGATCTTGAGCTTGTTCTTGAATGTTGGAGAGAAGCCCTTGCACTTGGATGATGATGGAGAGTGGCTAATTCACCAAGTTTGATGAAAAGGATGATGAAAACTGGAAGTAAAAAGGGGATTTGGATGTTGAAATCACGCTGCCTTCGAGAGAGGTTTCTGGGATTTATTGAGAGAGGTTTTTATCAGATCTGGGATCCCCTTGCAAATGAGGTGAAGGCCTCCTTTTATAGGCCCAGGTGGGTGCCGATCATCATATACATGTTCCTGCCTATCGGCAGCCGATAGGCAGGGTCTGGAACCTGCCATTTAGCAGTGCGCTTCAGGCTTTTTCGGAAAATCGGCCGCCGAGGGCAAACTGTTGGTCAGAATTGTGCACGGGGTATACCGTTGGAAAGGTAATTCAGATACCTTTGAAAGTCCTTTGGACCACTCCCGAGTGCGGGAGATTACTTTGGGTTAAATATGGCTCGGAAGCATTTGTCAGTCCATTGGACGGGGAATCGCTCGGACGCAAACGAATCGTTAATCCGCATGGTAAGTCTGAATCGCACATGGGGCGGACCGTTGGAAAGGTTAGGAGATGTACTTCGACATTCCAAAGAGTTTGACCCAGCTTGGAGAGTTGACTTTGGTCAATTGGGACCGGGAAGCACTCGGTGGCTTCCCGGAGTTGAACGGATCGTTCGTCCGCATGGAAAGTCAGAATCATGCACGGGATGGACCGTTGGAAAGGGTACTCAGTGCCTTTTGAAGATTCATTCAGCCTCAATCGAGATGAAGAGCTGACATAGGTCAAACAGAGCCCGGGAGCGCCCGGTGGCCTCTAGGTCAGGTTTTGGATGCAAAAGGATCGTTCGTCTACATTGTAAGTCAGAATCGTGCACGGGGCAGACCATTGGAAAGGGTATTCAGTGCCCTTTGAAGATTCATTGAGTCTCGATCGAGACGAAGAGTTTGACTTTTGGGTCAAACTGAGCCGAGGAGTGCCCGATGGCTTTCAGGTCAGTACTCGGGACGTGACCTGGGTTTACAGTGATGAAGGGAGGTACTAGGGACCTAAGGAGAGTTAGGGGGTAACAAAATGGGGTGTCTACAATAACTCTATAGATATATGCACTAAATTCTTCTCACATGCGAACCTAGTAATAAACAAAAATGTAGTGACTCGCTCGTATCACATAAAACATGCCTCATCCTCCGAGGATAAAAATCTTACTTTTACTTTGCCAATCGCCTTGTTACTTAATGGTCTTCTGGACATAACGCGCCTATCTGAACCAAATCGAAGATTACATTAACCATTACCCTTGCAAGCACCATACCCTTGTCCTTTTTCTCGCTTTAAATTTTTTTTATCCGTGTGGTTTTACTCTCCACAATATACCTCAACACATAACCCACTTATCTCCTATCATACTGACCCTTTTAGGGTTGTCCTTCTCTCGAACTTAAATAGTCTCGATCCTGATGGCTACCCCCTTCATTCCCTTAGCTTTGTTGGCCCTAAGGAATGTGCTACTGGCTTCAATAGCCCATACTGAATTCACCATCGCTTGGTAAGAATTTAGCTATCCAAATCATTTAAATGAGTCCCCTGAGGGGTCTCCCCCTTGCGGTGCGTTGCTAACAGCGTTTCATCTAGTCTCACTGTCTAATAAATCTTTCGATTACTTTAGCTCCCTTCACATAAGAGCATTAACATCTCTACGGACAATACGTGACATTGTCACCATATGGATCGACTATCCAACATAATTCTCTTGAAGTGTTGTCAACTTTCCTCATTAGTTGATCTCCCATTTGAAATCTTCTTTACCGTTGGAATCCACTTGCTCTGATACAAGAGTTGCTAAAAGTTTCAATTCATTTACAAATGGACCCCTGTTCGGCCCTTTCGTAATGGGCTCAGAACAACGTTCACATCTTATTCTGAATAATTGATGAAGGAACGTGCGGTTAAACTGTACTTAAGGTCCTTCCATTTACGCAACATTTCACTATTAAATATGGTGATTGACTCCCACTATTATAACTTTGCTCCGACGAGGCAAGAAAAATTTTACTCCGAATTTTTCACTTCCAGTTAACCATCCTCCTCCATATGCCCAAGCCTTTGAATGTATTACCTTCGTTGGGTAGCACACATAATTCCCGCATTTCTAGAATTTCCAAGGATGACTCTCCTTAATTTGCCATTTGACCCTCTCCCAAGCATTCTACATTGGGTGAGTTTAATTTTGACATCACGTTTGACTACAGCTGCACTTGAAAAGCATAGGTTATGTCCTAGCCGTCTTTACAGTCCTGGACTCTCATGCCATAATAAGGGTGACCTCGACTACGGTCATCATCCTCGAATATACATCATGACCTCACTAAGACCTGCCTCCCGCTATTCGCTCAACGACCCTCATCTGCCATACTTCATGTTCGATCGCGTTCGAACAAAAATAAGATTTACTAATATATTTGTGATAGCAAGAGAATGAAATCTCACCAAAGAAATCAATAATCCTAAACACATGGCTTTATATCAAAGAAAGCTATGCTAGAAGCATAATAAGCCACACCAATCCTAAAAGACATCAGAACCTGATGTTCTGATACCACCTGTAACACCCCACCTAATTAAATATCGGGTGATCATTCCTTTATAAATTAAAAATCAAGGTGAACGGTTGGTTCATTCTTAGCATCACTGTCGCAAAATACTGTTTCTAATTTGAACACCCTAAATAATTAAGCTAATTGTCAAAACAATTTAAAGTCTTATTTTCATTTTATTAAATTCCAATACGAAAACCTCTATTAATAACCAACAGTTTAAGAATCACATAAATACTAAGGATGGAAATTAACACACAAGAGTTAAACCATCTAGATAAAACAAATCAAGTTTAAGAACCATAAATGAAATCATCCTGACAAAAGTTAACTCCCAATGAGTACTGAATACTAGAAATATAAATGAACATGAATCTCTGACAAATCCAAACGGAATGGGAATTCGGGCGATACATGCCCTAACTAAGAAGAACTAAAGTAGGAACAAAATCAATGACGAGGTCGTCTAAAGAAAAGACCTGCAACTCCCACATAAACTGCAGCACGTCAAATGACGCCCCTGTGGATGGGCACCAGTAATACATACATATATACAAGAGAAAGAAAAATAATAGGAAACGGGTCAGAGCCCGAGTGTAATACAGTTTTAAAAATAGTTTACAAATATTTAAAATGCTTATCGGCTAATATAACCATCATGTTAGCATACGACACTCTCTTGAAAATTCTCATCTCTCATCTAGTGTGCACACCTACTGTACTACTGATCACATAAGTCTATCTAACTTATTTTTCCATAAATTTCTATCCCGAGAAGTACTAAGGCCATAATATTTAGTTTTAGAAAATCATCATCATCCATATTCTTACGTTACTTAAAACCACTTAGTAACGTTACAAAAATTCACGAACACTTGTTATAAAGCTGAAGCATTTATTCATTACTTAACTACTTATACACACAGTATGATGTTTCCATACATATATATATATACATCAAGGTTCTAAAAAATGCGGGGCGTGATTGAGGCGTGGAGGCCAAGCCTTAAGCCTTAGAAGCCTAGGCGGGCCTAGGCGTAAAAAGGCGTGAAAAGGCGTTTAGGCCTTCTTAATATATTTTAATATTTTTTAACCATAATAAGGCTATTAAAATACAAAAATTGCACATATCATAAAAATATGTCTGAATATATGCAAATTAAAATACTATATGATTATTTTGGATAAGATAATGGTCCGGTTTGTAAACAAATTCTTTAAAAGGCGACATCGATTCACTAAGGCATTGTTGTTTTTAGAAAAAAGTGCGCCGTAAGGGTTTTACCAAGAATAAGGCGTGAAAAACGTAAGGCAAGGCGTTTCTCCTAAGCCTTAAGCCTAGGCGGATTTTTTAGAACAGTGATATATATATATATATATATATATATATATATATATATATATATATATATATATATATATATATATATATATATATATATATATATATATATATAAATCACTCATATAATATATATATACTATTGGCACCCCACATAAATCTATGGTGCAGGCATACTCTGCTATCAAGTCCCCGTATCACTCAAACTAAGGAAAATACTAGTTCGGAATCACTCTCGAACTGTATTAACACAATACACATACAAATGGAGGCGAAGCAAAGTTCCAGGTCCTAAGAGGTTAGCACATACCCTCACGTCTCTTAGAACATCTGACTATCATGTTCGGATATCCTGTATCGAGGATACTCTCTTCTAGGGTACGAGTCAATAACCCCCATAAAGGTCCAATCGCGATAAGACTATCCCGACGCGGAAACCTCCGTGATAGCAAGTAGCTCAGGTATTATTTTTACACAGATACATAATATATGCTCAGTCACAGAGTCATATACATAATTATTCACATTTTACAAATTAGGAGTGCCCACGACCCATAATTATAATTATCCATTCTTAGCACAAATTACTCAATTATCTCGCATAACGGATTTGTCTATTTTATTCTCATTTTTAATTTATTTCATACTTACTTCTCATCTCTCTAAGTATTCTCTCTCACTAAGTATAATTTCAACAGGTATACCCTCACTTACCTTCTAGTTTAAATCTTTCACGAGTCTCAATCTTTTAGTAAACGTATGCACAATTTCCAATGTATGAATTGTAGAAGTTCAAAGAATGATTAAATGAACTCTTTTCAATTCCATAATGAGAAAACGAATGACAATCATTCTTTAAATAGGATTACATGCACATGAAGCTACCTAGATAGTATGAGTACACATATAACAAACTAACAGCTAAAGCTCCAAACAAACTCCTCATGTAGACCTATTCTTTAGGAAACAACCAAAATATAAATTGACTTAGTCTTCTTTATTCTGTAGGATTCTCTTTCTCAATACTCCCCCACAAGTGAAGGTGTGGTCCTGGACACACGCCGAGCTTGGATAGAAGATACTGAAGTTGCTGACTTTTTCAAAGGCATATCATTAGTAACCACATTCAGGTAGACACTTCATAGAAGGAGCCAAGTGATGGTGGGGTGCCACGTACACAACAAGATTGTCTCGAAGAAACTGAAACTGAAATTGTTTAGTTGATAATGGTTTGGTTATGAGTGCGATCAAACCGAGTGAAAATATCTCCACTATTACCAAAAAAAACTTGGAAATTTTCAAAAAGTAGATTTTAAAATTGTTGAGTTGACTAAGATTTGGTTATGAGTGCGATCAAGACGAATGAAAAGATCTCCACTTTAACCCAAAAACCTTGAGAATAAATAAAACCCATATGATTTATGAATGCAAGGGCACAATACTCAGCTTCATAAAAAAATAAGGTCTCGTAGACCAGAACGAGGTTGATCAAATTTGATTCAGAGTCTCTCGGTTTTGGCTAGACCGACACCTGTAATGGCCTCTTGGGACATAATGAGCTTGATCACAATGGATTCATAGGCTTTTTTTATCGGTTATGGCTGGATCGACACCTGTAATGGGCCTCTTGGGCAAAATGAGTTTGATCATAATGGATTCAGAGGCTCTTTGTTTCTTGGGCCTGATCACGATGGATTTAGGGGCCACTTTTTTTTTTTTTAATTATGGTCCCATAAAATTTATCCAACTGCCGTACAATTTATGGCACCATAAAATTTATCCAACACTTTATTGGAAAACGTTAAGGTGGCCCTTAATATTTTCCAATAAAATGAAGTTATCAATTTTTTTTATCCACCTGCCTTTAAATGAACGATAAAACAACCATAGCCTCAAGCAGACCCAATTGGTCTGTTCAAAACACTCAAAATAATGGCAGCTTCGTGAGTGTTTCCAGCATCCATTAAACCTTATTGCAGTCTAATATCAGGGCCCACATTTAGTTTAATGGTGAGCTTGCACTATTTGGGCAATTGACATGGTTTTGTTCAGTACGATACTGAAGAATCTTTCCAAACCGCTATTAAGAAGTTTAAAGGTCTGCATTTGGTAACTTTCTCTCCTGTAAGATAGCTATAGACTCTTCTTTCCAGTCAAAGGCAGCTAGTTTGTTGCAAACTTTAATGAATGAGCAAATGAGAAAGGAACGAGAGGCCAAATTTTTGTACCTAGCGGATGGTAGCAATGAATGGTGGCTACCGCCGCGGGAGAAATGGAATACCCGGATCAAGATTACTCGTGAGAGTTTTATTTCTCTGATACCATGTAGAAGTTCAAAGAATGATTAAATGAACTCTTTACTATTCCATAATGAGAAAACGAATGACCGACATTCTATAAATAGGATTACATTGACATGAAGCGACCTATATAGTAGGAGTACGCATATAACAAACTAACAACTAAAGATCCAAACAAACTCCTCATGTAGACCTATTCTTTAGGAAACAACCAAAATATAAATTGACTTAGTCTTCTTTATTCTGTAGGATTCTCTTTTTCAATATGAATAACTCCCCGTTAACCCATAATTTCATCCCACATTAATTTCACTCAACGGAGTCTACTTAGACCCTACTGGTCCTCTTCATAACCCATTATACTATTTAAAAGATATTCAAGGGTTCCCATGTATTTTATCTGAATTAAACAAAAAGGGGAAAACATCTTGATTTCTAGGAGGGATCGATCGAGGAATGGGGTCTATCGATCGATCGATGCTCTTGGTCGATCGATTGATCAAGCAGTTCTTGCCCAGTTTTCTGCAATTTTCAACCTACGGGTTCAACCATTCTAACCCCTCCAAACTTCTATAGTTTCATCCTAAACTTTCATCAAAGTTATCCAAATGTATAAGCAATATATATAAATAAGTTCTAACGTAACAACATTAATAAATCCTCAACGAATCAATCAAAAGAGTTTTAATCTCAAATTTCTTTATAAAATCAAATTTTGCATGAATAATCACAAAGCTCTATTTTACTCTAGATTTTCTTCCCAAACATCATAATAAATTCGTGGGTAATCCTCTATATATGATCACGATTTCAGACTATATGGATTCTCCCTACAACACATATAAATTCTCTTCCAAAATATATTATTCTTCAATTAAAACATATGATTTTCATTCCTAGACTAACATGGAAGGTATATTAACTTGGAAATAAGCAAGATACATACTTGCCTGGGATTCAAGGGTCTGATTTGTTGATGAAAAATATATGGTTGCGTTCTTCCTCATGCGATCTACATTTTGGTGGTGATAGCGGTGCAATTGGGTGAGTTCTAGGCCTTGGATTGCTTGGAAACTCTTCACCTTCTTCTCTAATGGTTGGGATAAGGTTTTGTGTTTGTTAACCCTAAGAGACAACTCCAAATGGCTAATATATACTAAGAAAATTCGTGGGTTTAATTACCCAAAAATTCAAAATGTTTGTAATACCCTCCCGGGATGTCAATTACGCCTAAAAACGCCCCGAGATCCAAACTAAACCCCCGGGTATACTTTTCTGACTATCTCTACCCTTTCGGACACTTTGTCGCACTCGAAACAACCATACGGGCGACTTATAATATATTCACTTCTTTAATAATAATTTAATCCTCACACGACACAGGCGCGTCCCGACTTAAATTTTCATAATTGCCATTTTATTCACTCCTGACAATGTTAATAAAATAAATCTAATGTATTACTTTACTCATCTAGTAATATTCAACAAACTTCCAATAATTATTAACTCACATCACACTATTAAATATTTAAAAAAAATTCGGATTAATAGTAAATTAATATCTGAAATTAAATTTAATAAATCCCCAATTTTGAAAGCCATAAAAATACGAGGTATTACAGGCCATGACTAAGTCCGATAAGGCCTATGAACGAGAGAAGAATACTACCATTGAGGTCATGGCCTCACTGAAGAAAGAGAACGACCTGTTGAAGGTTGAGAATACTCAGCTAAAGATATAAAATTCTCGATTGGCTAGTGAGGCTACCCATTTCCCTGCTGCGAAGGATGCCAACTTTGGATAAGGACATGATGAAGCCTAAGCTTACGCCAAGATCCAGATAACCTATGCTCGAAAGGCTAGCTTTAAGAAAGACTAGGATCAAGACCTGGTGTCGGAGAGCACCATCCTGTTCTCCTCCAAAGGTGGATGAGGAGCTCTCCACCAGTAAACCTGTTGATCAGGAGAAAGAGGTGGAGACCAAGGGGAAGGAAGCTGAGGCTGAGGAGTAGGTGAAAAAATGAAGCCTTTAGTTTCCAGGGGTTTTGCTTATACTTTGTACTCACTTTTTCTTTTCTTTTTTTTTTGTTGAACTGTAATGGCACGATCCATTTTTGTAATTTATGAATGAAAATAGTATTTTTCTCATTTTTTTATGTCACTTTGAGTGCCTTTACTTAATTACTATTTGGCTTGTCTGTTTGTCCATTATAGTCTATTACCGAGGATATTCCCTCATTTTCCAGCAACTTAGATAATGTTCTTGTGCGGGATACAAGCGACCAAGATCGCTGAGCATTTTTAACTGCTTGCAAATCACTAAAGAAAAGGACTGGGGCTTACAATGACCAGTCCACCTTGGTCACCAAACTGAAGGATGACGTAAAGGACTTAAAAGATCTTTGCTCCTCCATATAGAATGAGATAAATGACTTAAAGGCCCATCTTGTAGAAGCAGGGACGTGGGGGAGGTCAGCACCCTAGTCAAATCAGAGCATGATTGTCTGAAGAAGAGGCTTGCTAAGGTCGAGTGAAAAGTCTAGAGGAGAAACATCATGATCATCGAACTTTATCATGACATGAAAAAGCTCCGATACTTGTTCAAAATGGGCGCTCGAGCAGCCTGGGCGGTTGGTTATGATGAGGGATGGAAAAATTCCTCTATGAGGCTGTAGGAAGCTCAAGACGTAGCCTATAAGCACGACTGGATGAATGCCCTCAAGGTTGTTAAAGAACCCAAGGACTGTCCACTCTTGTACGTGTACCACATTAATTATCCTGCATACCGGAGACCTCCTTTTGGGAAAGATGAGACGTGGGTCCCCTTGGATGCCATTCCCCGTCCACTCATCGAGAGCTACCTAAAAGGTCATGATAATGACAATGAGTACATACTTGATCCTCATGATGGTCAGAGGAAGAAAATCGAACATTTTTTGTCCAGCCGACCAAATATTGTTGTAATCATTTTTGTAATTTATGTAATTATTTTATAATTAGTATCTTTTGTAATCGGGCATTTGTTGACGAATTAAGTCAATACCAATTTTTTATGCCTTTTTCCATTTCTGTATGCCAAGCATGTTATATTTGTCTATCTTACCTTTTAGGTCGTGTTGTCATAATCCCTTAGGCCTAGAAGAGATAATGACAAAAATGCACCTGGTCTATGGGAAATATACCCGTTCATGATTTTATCCAACCAACTAGAATTGACTTTCTACTTAGGTATCCCCCTTAGGGTTTCAGCTTGCTTAGGCAAGTCATGAGGTTTCCTATGTTGGTTGTAACAAGGACCTGAGGACTTTAATTTTAATTGCAATAAGAAAAATTATCATTGTAATTAAGTTAAAAGCCTAATCGACACTTTTAAAGACTAATGCCAATTATGAGCCTGTTACTT
Organism: Sambucus nigra; assembly: GCA_949130495.1. Classification (NCBI taxonomy): domain Eukaryota; kingdom Viridiplantae; phylum Streptophyta; class Magnoliopsida; order Dipsacales; family Adoxaceae; genus Sambucus; species Sambucus nigra. The sequence goes on along the minus strand of OX422214.1, from coordinate 333,968,890 downwards.
TGGAAACAATGTAAATCAACTGAATAAATAAGAGATTAAACTTTATGAGGACATAACCCACACTTGAAACTTCCTCAAATTGACCCATTTATTGTATTGATTGGCTTACTGTCGCTGGTCTGAGACCAGGCTTACTCTATTCGTTCGTCAACCTGGTCAAGTTCAGTGCAAAGGGCCTCTTTATTCAGCCCCTGATCTGCTACCTTTGTTCTCATGGTCGGGATACCAACTTCAAGTGGAATAACATCTTTCATTTCGTATGTGAGGGCGAAAGGCATTTCCCCAGTTGGTCTCCTCATCGTAGTGCGATATGCCCAGAGGACATAAGGAAGTTTGTCCACCCAATCACCTTTTGCCCTTTCCAGCCTCTTCTTCAAGCCATTGAGCATCATTTTGTTGGAGGCCTTTGTTTGGCCATTATTTTGGGGGTATGCCATTGAAGTGGTGCTTAACTTCGTGCTCGTCGCAGAAACCTTGAAAAGGTACACTTTCAAATTGTGTACTATTGTCAGTTATGATGGAGCTTGGTACCCCAAAGCGAGCTATGATGTTCCTACAAACGAACCTTGTCATGTATACATATATAATGTTCGCCAGTGGTTTTTACTCAGCCCACTTGGTGAAATAGTCTTTGCCGATCAATAAGTACTTGAGATTCCCTGACACAGTAAGTATTGGCCCTACGATATCCAACCCCCATTGTGCAATCGACTATGGACTGGTTAATAGCCTCAGATCATTGGGCGGTTAATGGACCATGGGAGAGAATTTCTAGAACTTTTTGCACTTTCGAACATAAACAGTTGCATCCTTCTACATACGTGGTCACCAGTAGCCATCTTTGATTACTTAAAATTCCAGGGACTTTCCTCCTGCGTTGCTTCCACAAATAGCATCATGAAGTTCATAAAGAACATGTTCGATGTCCTTTAGGTGTATACATTATAGGTAGGGGCCTGTAAAGGATCTCCTGTAAAGTTTGCCCCCAAGGTCCAAGTAGAAATGAGCAGCTTTCACTTTGACCTGATGGGACAATTTCTTATCAATCGGCTGTGTTTCGTTCTGCAAGTATGTTATGATTTGGTCCATATTTTCTAGGACCCTTGTCATTGGAAAAGACATGCTCGCGCTCATTGTTTTGTCAATATTAGGCTTAGTGAGGAATTCCACTTCGATTGTTCTCCTAAGATCGGAGTATACTACTAAGATTAGGGTTGATAAAGCATTATCATAACTATTATTCTCCCTGAGGAACTGCTGAATGTGGACTTCCTTGAATTTCATAATTAACTCATGCACCACTACGAGGTAGGCCTCCATCCTATTATCCTTGGCATTTAAATCCCCACTGTCGTGATCGGACACCAGTTTGGAATCTCAATAAACATTGAGACAACTTGCCCGCCGCATATGGGCCTTACGCAGACCAACTATAAGCGCTTCGTACTCGGCATCTAGGAGCATTTTGTTGGCATAATGAATAGGACGTTTTTTTGCCTCTTTCTTGCAGACCAAGGCTGAGCTAACTATGTTCCTAGAGACGATAAGATAAAGGTAGAGAGGGTCCCCTTGATCGGGAATTGCCAGTAACAGATGCTTACTTAGGTAAGATTTGATCTCTTCGAGGGACCTTGAGCACTCGTTGTTCCAGGTGAGTTACATTTCCTTCTTAAACTACTAGAAAAAGGTCAAAACATTTGAACAACTTTGAAATGAAGTGGTTGAGCGCCGTGAGCATCCGAGTGAGATTTTAAATCTTGCATAATATCTTTGGCAGCTGGAAACTGTTGATAACCTCTATCTATTATGGATTGGCCTCAATTCCCCTTTTATTGACTGGATAACCAAGAAACATTCCGATTGGACCCCAAATGAGCATTTGCTCGCATTGAGTTTCATTCGATAGTGCCTGAGGATTTCAAAGGTGTTGGTCATGTCCTCTAAATGTACATCCTTGTCCTTTTTCTTGACGATCATGTCATCAATGCATACTTCCATCGTTTCCCTCATCTAATATTTGAACATCTTCGTGACCAGTCTATGGTATGTGGCTCCCGTGTTCTTAAGGCCAAATGTCATGAAATTGTAACAGTACATACCTAATGGTGTTATCAACAAAATTTTGTCTTGGTCGGGGCCGAACAGAGGAATCTGATGATATTCTGAATAAGCATCCAGAAAACTCATCCGTTCATAGGATTCAGTGGCGTCGACCAGTTGATCTATCATTGATAGGGAGAAATTTTCTTTTGGACAATCCTTGTTGAGGTTGGTGAAGTCTATATAGACTCTCCAGCTTCTATTTCTCTTGTGGACTATGACTTTATTGGAGCGCCACTTCGAGTACTGAACATCTTTTATGGACCTTGCCTCGAGAAGTTTCCCGACCTCCTTTTCTACTGCCTTTGACTTTTCTAGGGTTGTTTTGCGAGCCTTTTGTATGATTGGTTTAAATTTTGGATCCACATGGAGATGGTGATAGGTGATCGTAGGATCAATTCTTGACATATTGTATGGATCCAAAGAAAATACGTTTAAATTTCATTCCAGAATGGAAATCATTTCCCTCGTCTCATGGTCATTCAGTGTTGTTTCGATAAAAAATTTCCTCTCCGACCGACTCTCATTGTAATACCCGCGCCTTTAAATTGTACTTGCATGATTATCCTTTATTTATCGACGCATCGTTAATGAAATTTTTACGTTTCATGTTACCGCATGAGTTGTTGTATAATTATTTTAAGTACTTTGGTTAAGTTTCACGTGATTCGAACCAGCAACGAATGCTATGCGAACTTGTGTACTAATTGTCTTACGATGCGCAACACAACAAAAGTCTAGTTTTGCGATTATTATTTAGGATGCCTCGAAAGGTCAAAAAAATATTCCCCCCATATATTTAGTCTCATAAAAATATAAGAAATATTACCACGTGAAGAAAAAAAAAAATTATGTTTTGCGCGGAGGTTCCGTTTCTTGTGTGTATTGTTTAGGATGCCTCGGAAGGTCAAAAAAAATATTCCGACCATATATTTAGGCTAATAAAAATATAAGGAATATTACCACGCGAAGAAAAATAGAAAAAAAATATGTTTTGCGCGGAGGTCCGGTTTCTTACGCGTATTGTTTAGGATGCCTCGGAAAGTCAAAAAAATATTGTGAATATGTTTTTTGACTCACAAAAATATAAGGAATATTATTATGGAAAGAAAAATCGAAAAAAAATACTTTTGCGCGGAGATCCTGTTTTTGCGCGCCATGTATAGGACATTTCGAGAGGCCAAAATATTAGTTTGAATATGATTTTTCACTCAAAAAAATAAAAGGAATAAGACCCTTAGGTTAAAAGTTTCAAAAAAAATTAGAGAGAGAAAGTGACGCTGACATTATTGACAACGCATTAACCTTAGTTTTGGGTGGTTAAGTGTAGTGTCTTTCAACTCTAGAAATCAGACATTTTTTTATAATTAAATGCCATTAAAAACACACAAAGGATGCGAACCCGTATACAGGGAGTATACCAAGCAACTACACATGATGATGAATAAGAAAATACCAAAAATAAGAATAAAATTAAAAAACCCAGCACAGATATCACATGCTACATAACCGATTGAAGCTCGCCGAGAAACTCGAGAACTTCCATAGTCGTGGCTGCCAAACTATCTTTATACCAACCCATAAGCGTGCTCAAAAATAGATAACGAAGTTTCTGGGGCGCAGTCTCGTTACCATCAAAACATCTCGAATTCCTCTCCTTTCCAACCGTCCAAAAAATACAATCAGGAACTAAACGCCACATACATCTGAGACCAGACCGCCCCATCGGAGGTCTCCAACCCTCTAAGAGAGCCCTCACTGACTCGGGCATAACCCACGAAATCCTAGTGATGCTAAAGAAGATATCCCACAATCCAGTTGCCACCTTGCAGTGTAAAAGCAGGTGATTGGTCTGCTCTTCCTCCTCCTTACATAACCGACAACGACTAGCGAGCCAAAAACTCCTCTTCTGAAGCCCCTCGAGCTTCAGGATGGCCTATCTAGCTGTCGTCCGCTCAAAAAATCTAACCTTCGGTGGCACTTTCACCTTCCAAATATTCTTCCAAGGGAAGAGAACCGAGGATCCCCCGTTACCGCATAAAATCTTATAGTAGCTCCTGATCGAGAACACCCCTGCCCCCCACTCTTCCAGTGCATGCAGTCCTCCCTATCCGTCAGGCGCGGGGCTGAGTTCAACCAATCAAAGAATATATCTGCCTCCTGAAGCTCACAGTCCCACAGCCATCTTCTGAACTGCGGACTCAATCTCCCACCCTCCTCGTTAAATGCCCAATGGTCCTTCACTAGCCCATCTTGGTTCTCTTCGAGATTGAAGATCCCCAGAAAGAGATCCTGAATGGACCCCTGATTGCCCCATCTATCCTTACAGAATCTGATCATGTCCCCTCTCCCCAACCGTATGTTTGATAAACTCTTCCCACTCAGTAGCTATATGTTTCCACATACCCATGCCATGAGCTAAACTCCCCACCACCGCCCCCCAGTTCCCTTGATAACTCCCCCCCTCGTAACCACTACCCTCCTCCACAACCCTCCACAAACACTTCCCTAAAAGGTCTTTATTGAATAAATCCAAGTTCTACATGCCCGCCCCCTCCTAACTTGAGGGGTTTATACACCTCCTCCCACCCTACAAGGCAATACTTAAAGCTGGCCTCCGTGCCTTTCCATAAGAAATCCCACATAATTTTCTCCATCTTCAAATGCACCTTCCCAATAAGGTGAAGAATGGACATGAAGTATGTGGTCAAGCTAGACAGCGTGCTCTTAATCAATGTCAATCTCCCCTCTTTCGAAAGGTAACCAATTTTCCAACCGGCCAGCTTCCTACGCATTCTCTCCAAGACCGTATCCCAGCTCGTCGTAGCCTTATACTTAACTCCTAGGGGAAGGTCAAGATAAGTACTAGGTAAAGAACCCACCCTGCCACCCAAGGTATCAGCTAATTCTTCCCCATCGCCCTCTCCCCCAACCGGGATCAACTCACACTTTCTCGTATTGATCCTAAGACCCGACACCACCTCAAAACAAATAAGAAGGGTCTTAAGAGCAAATACCTTCCTCCGATCTGCATCACAAAATATAATCGTATCATCCGCAAAAAGAAGGTGAGAGACCGTAACCAGATTAGTACCCGAATTCCCAAGGGAGAACCCCGTGATCCACCCTGCCTCGACCACCCTCCCCATCATCCTACTAAATGCCTCCATGACCAATATGAATAGGAGGGGGTTTAATGGGTCCCCCTGGCATAGTCCACGAGAATTAGAAAAAAAAACCTCAGGCACCCCATTGATCAACACTGAAAATCTGGCTGTCGAAATATATCTCTTGATCCACTGACACCGCCTATCTCCGAAACCCATCCTACTTAACAAGTACAGAATAAAATTCCAATTAACATGATCGTACGCCTTCTCTAAGTCAATCTTACACACGATACCAGGAACCCCTCTCCTCGACCTAGAGTCCACACTCATTGGCCACCAAGACTGCATCCAGAATCTTCTTACCGCCTATAAAAGCATTTTGGGACTCAGAAATCAGAGGGTCAATGACCTTTCCAAGTCTAACAGACAACACCTTGGCGAGAAGCTTGTAGATACTACCAATCAAACTGATAGGTCTAAAGTCTATGATATCATAAGAACCCCCCTTCTTAGAGATCAAAGTGATGAAGGTCGAATTCAATCTAGGCACAAAGTATCCCCTGTCATGGAACTCATCGAAGACAACTATCACATGATTCCTGACAATGGCCCAACAATGCTGAAAGAACGCCATCGTAAAACCATTCGGCCCGGGCACCTTATCCCCACACACCAAATTTAGGACCAGCACGACCTCCTTTTCGGTTAAAATACCCTCTATATCGGCAACCTCTTCATTGGAAATACACCCAAAATTAGCCCCATCAAGAGTGGGATGCCACATCTCCTCTTCCCTAAAAATCTCCTCATAAAATTGAGAAATGGCCCCCTCACCGATCTATCCTCTTCATACACAACTCCCCCCACTTTGATTTTCCCGATGTGATTACTATGCCTGTGCGAACTAGCCACCGAATGGAAAAATTTGGCATTCGAATCCCCCTCCCTCAACCACAACACCCTCGACTTCTGCCTCAAGCTGATCTCTTCCAGAATGAGTCTGACACCGATCTCCCCCTTCTTGACCTCCCTTGCCCTCCTTTCATCCTCTGAGAGCCCAAATCTCCCTTCCTTCTCATCGAGAATCCTGACCTCCTCCAAGAATCTAGTAGTAGTTAGCCGCACATTCCCAAAGACCTCTCTATTCTAGTGTTTAATATCCTCCTTAAGAAATCCCAATTTTGCGGCCAACCTGAAGCTTGCGTTCCCATCCACCTCATAACCTGTCCACTAAGACCCAACCCTCTCCACAAAGTCAGTCTCCTTAAGCCACATGTTTTTAAACCTAAAGGGGGTACATCCCTCCTTCCACCCCCACTCTAAAAGTATCGGGCAATGATCTGAGGTAACTCTGGGCAGGCAGGACCAAGTTACCCCGAGAAAGTGCTCCTCCCACCCTTTAGAAATGAGAAATCGGTCCAGACGAGACATGGTTGGGTTATCACGAAAACTAGACCACGTAAATAAACCACCCTCTAACGGAAGATCCATTAACTCCATCTCGTCAATAAACTCCGAAAAGTGCCTCATATATCTGTTAACTCTCCCTCCATTGCTTTTCTCTGTAGCGAACCGCACCACGTTGAAGTCCCCCCCGAAGCATGAGGGTACGTCCTAAACCCTACTCACTCCTGCCAACTCCTCCTATAATTCCCACCTGCTGGTATCCTCTACCGGTTCATAAATCCCCGAGAAACACCAAGTGAACCCATCTTCTAGATTTTTGAACAGACAGGAAAGGGACTAATCCCCCTTCAAACTCCCTATCAAGTCGACTACCCCTAACTTCCACAAAATAACCACCCCACCCGAGGTTCCCACTGCTTCCAAACTAACCCACTTAACTCCCCGAGCCCCTAAGATAGATCTAATGCAACTGTCGCATATTTGACTCATTTTAGTCTCCTGCAGACACAGAATGTCAAGTTTCCACCTAGATATTGCCCCCCACCCCCTCTTAGTACTATCATTCAATCCCCTTACGTTCCATGAAATGATCTGTAATTTCATTATCTTGCGACACAAATTATACCTCACTATCACCACACCTCACTCCGTCACCACCCCTTCCCTTCCTCTCAATTTTCTCAAACAGATCCCGAGCTTCCCTCTTGTACCATTTTAAGTCAACACCGGAATCATATTTGACCGCTTCAAATATGCCCTCCCTCCAACCCAATGGATCCTCTTCATATCCCCCTATCTCACTACCCCAATTGCTCCCCTCCTGCATCAGAATAATAATGTCCACCCATAGTTTAGAATTATCTAACACGTTAAACCTCGAGCCGCCACTACCTTTGTCCTTCAAATGAGACCTAGATATGTCTTGTAGAGATTCGCACCCCATTCCACATGGTTCAACTGTTTCACTAGCCACCACTACCGTCTTAGTATTCTTTTTTGTCGCCACCTCCTGGCCCCTACCACTCGAGTCAACTGCTCCATTAGTTGCTACTGTACCACCTCCAGTCCTGCCCACCACCTTGCCTTGTTTTTTATTTTTTTCTAGAATTTCTGAAGTCATTAAAATATTTAAGGCCTATCATCGCATTGCTGAGATACACATTTTTACAACTTTTGATAGTTGTTGCCGACGTTCCAATACCCGCTCAATTTTTGGAACCTCTTGTGATGCTAGCCTTCACAAGAATCTCTTCTAATAGAACCTCCTCTCTATTCGTAGTTGCACTTTCTTCCTTCTCCAGCCGCACCAAGTTGCCATTAAATTTAGTGCCCTGCTTAACATTTTTTTTTAATTTTTTTATTGAACCCACTCGGCCTACTATAGGTTCCATCCTTCTTCTCATGCCCAACACTATTTCCTTTCTCTAACTCAGATGCTGCACATCCGTAGACGCACGTGTTGGAGGCCCATCTTGAGTAGTTATGGCGTTATTTCCCATGACTGACGTTGGCACTAAAGGGTGCACGTTGACATTCCTTACTCTCCCTACATTTAGAAGTTCAGTCACGTTGGTTTGTTTTGAAGTATCCATGGTGACACTTTTCACTTTCACGAATTCATTCACACAAGTGTGCTCAGAAAAGTTCTGTAACATTGCATCCAAAAGCGAGCTGGTCTGACTTGATGTCCCAGCCTCAAAGTTGCTGCTCTCGACTAATAAATAACTCCCCACCTTTTCTTGAGGTACCACATTTAAACACCCAACAGTGTGCAAACTTCTTTCTTGGATAGTACACTTGCCTGCCACTCTTTTTTCAGCCGTGCTTTCTCCCGCATCTTCCATACCACCAACCCCGCCTTTGTCTCTGGCCAATATCGTGACCGTCTGCACCACCGATCCGCGACCTTGTGTGCCGAAAACATCCGCTGCTTTGGTGAAGTTAGTCCATCCAGCTTGTTTCGATCCCGCTGTTGTATCTAGCATAAGCCCCGAACCTACTATCCCATCATTACTGCGGGTAGTACCGCCAATAGTTACTGCTGGACGCTATTTTTGGGAAAAGATGGTGGCCGCCTTATTCACCTTCTTATCTTTCCTACGCAGCAACACGTATTTTTTAGAGGTTGGCACATCCACCAATTTGACTCCCGAAACAGACTTTCGTCTTATCGCCTCTACCTCCTTGGGATCTTTTGCACTTTTTGGAATATAAGATGTTCTATGTTTATTAACGACTGCATTAAACTTTCTTACCGGAGTTTTGTTCTCTTATGGACAAGTTGGACCTGCTGTTCGTCTGTTTCTATCGAGAGTGTGATTGGCTTTCTTAACCTCAGAACCTCCTGATGGTCTGATACTGCCGATAGCATGAGAGGATATTTCCGCCTCATAGCCATCTGTAACCCCACCTATGCACGTAACTGATTTCTCTACATACACGGGAACATTAAAACGCCACCCACCCGACTTAATGTGTATGTTCTCAGGTAGTGACTCATAGCCTTTATCTAGAATTCGAGCCCACCTTAGCTCTAATCCCTCTTGAGTGTCTTCGTTAATATTTAAAAACCCACCGCAACGGTTTCCTATAGCCTGAAATACCTCCATGCCCCACAAATGCAATGGTAGCCCCTCTAACCTAATCCATCTTCCGACTAGTCTTTTCACATTTTTTTAGCATCATCCCAGAGGGTGCCACTTATCAAGAAATAATGGCACACCATTCACCGACCAACTTTTCAACTTAAGATATCAAGCTGCCTCATGTTCAGATGCAAATATGAAGCAAAAAAGAGAGAAGTTCATGTACATCACCACCACTCCGCCAACTGGTCTCCTAAGCTTGTCGACCCATGTCCTCAGTTTCTCTAGTGATGGCGGGATAATTTTTGCACTGCCAACTCTCCCCACCCGTTCTCTCTTAAATAAGTTGACTATGGATATACACGAATCACCACTAATAGAAATCGCAGGTTCCACTAGAATGTTGTCAATCACCCTTAATGAAGAAAATGGCCAATAGTCTACGGAGGCTGCCTGAAGATACGATTTCTCACCAAACTCAACTCTTGATACTCCACATTCTTGCATCTCCTCACAAGAAGATAAGAAACTTGCTCCACTACTTAGTATCAACCTTTTACTTGCAGCAAAAATCAAACTTTGGGAGGAGTTATACACGGTTTAGGAAATGCAACTTTGGAGGCTATGGGTCAAGAGTTAAAGGTCCCTTAAAATGGATTTTAAAAGAGAGAGAGGGAGAGGAAACCATGGGTGTAATTAGGCACATAACTGTTAACCTTTTATCCCCCAATTCCTCGAGTTCTAGCAAGAGTAAGCACCCATATTTTCGTAGCTCCATCTCCCACCCCTTTTACCACCATTCAAACACCATTCTAAGGGTCTCCAAACACCATTAAAGCTAACCTCAAGGTTGGGACATCTTGTGGGGAAATTTTAGAGAGCTTTTTAGAGCTCAAAGGGAGTCTTGGTTGGGGGTTTTGGTGGAACTTTTGGGAGCTCCACTTCATCTTCTTCACATCTACACTCACTCTCCTTCAATTAAGTAAGGTTTTCCTCACTCTTAAACTCTTTTATTTCAAATTCTAATATGAACAAGATGATGAAAAAATGTGACTTTTTAGCTCTTCTCCCTTACTTTCTTATGCTATGAAAAACCTATTTTGTGAAAAATGATAAATGGAGAAGATGATGTTTAGATTAATTTTTAGATTATTATATATGTCGAAATCATGCTATAAATGTAATAACCTCATGAAATAAACATAGAAAATGGAATACTACAAGAAAATGACTAGTGGATGCATTGTTGGATTTTCTATGAAAGAACACCCATTTTCATGAAATAGTGTATGTAGTATGTGTTAATGTTGATATTAAGATGACTAATGTTGAAATATAGTGGTTTAAATATATGATTGGTAATCTCATAAAAACAGCCCCAAAATATAATATGTTGAAATATTAGTTTAAGCCTATTGAATATGTTAAATAAGGCTTATAATTATGTACATAGATTTATATGTAAAAGTGTGCTAAAATGGATTTTACATCACTAATAAAGGTTTAAATGTTGGTGAAAACATGTAGTACATTAAAGAATGATTTTTTGCATAAAACCCACTTAAAAATGTGATTTTTTGTTAAAAATGCCTTAGTGCAGCATTTGGTAAATATGAAAATGGTGTTTTTACATGAAAAATACTTGAAAATGTTAAGAAAATGCTTTCTAGATAATAAAAGTGTAAGATAGCATTTTGGCAAATCAAAGTATAGTAATGGTGACTTAGTATATTTTAGTGTTCGACGTTGACACTAGAATGCCTCATCGGCTCGTAGGATGCAAAGACTAATAACGGGTTTAATAATAAAACCGAATAAGTTGAATGTGAACATTGAGAATAATGTTAAACACATGAAAGATATGATATTCGGATGACGCCATGAGAAAATAATTAAGGAGGGCATGATGTCCCTAGTGGTGAAAGGCCCTAAACAAACTGCAGTAGTATATGGCGGCGGAGACTGGTGGTCTGAGGTCACGAAGCCCGTGAGTGTTTGTTGGAAAAATCCCAAAAATTAATGTTAAGTAATGAATGAAAAAATTCATGAAATTTTGACTAATGAATGAATATGAATTCATTAATAATTATGCGAATGACATAATTGGAATTAATTACGTCTCTGACATGGGACATCGAAAATGCTAAGTGTGAGTGGGCACGTAGCCCAGGGCATTGCAAATAAATGCATATATGACTAAGTTAAAAAATCTTGTTAGTATAGATACATGATAACTTAGTTGAATATAATGAAGACTTCTGGAATATTGTTAGCATAGTTAAATGTTAACTAGGACAATCACTAATGATAATTAATGAATATGGGACAATGATGATTTTCAGAATTACTAAAATGAATTGTATATGTATAGTATTTTGCTAGGAAAATTATTCCTTAGTATTCCCACCCTATTGGGCATTTCGCTCAAACCCTATTTTCCAAAACCCCAAGTACAATAAGTGGTACGTTAGGTAAGGATGTTGGAAAGGCCGCGGAAAGCGCTAGTCCTCGTTAGAGGCTCTGCAACCAATTTTAATCCATTGCCTTATTTTGAATTGTAATCCCTTATGTTTTGCTAAGAAAATTTGGTTTGAACTGGAACTATTTAGAAATTGTAATAATACAGGGATTTGTGATTTATTTATGGATTAAATCTTATTAAAGGTTTACTTGTTAAATTGTAATTGTATACTAACCTGCATGATATGGTCCTCACCTTTTTACAATAAAAGAAATCAAGATTTTATTAAAATGTAATGGGGCAACTGATTTTCAATTTAACAAAATGCTTTATCCCCTCCCCTTTAACACCTTGGTTCGGATACGGCTTATTCCAATAGTAAGTCCAATCCAGGTCAGGGCGTTACAACTTAGTATCAAAGCCTTAGGATCCTCATGAGCATAGTAGTGATTCTCATTTTAGTCCCTTGCGTTTTCACGTACCTAATTGTCGTACTAAACTATCATATCTTATAGGATGGCCCCTACTCACAAGAACGTTGCTAGTGGTAACAATGAGCTATAGAGAATGGAGCAAGCAGTACACCAGTTAGTTGAGACTTTAACACACACAACAGAGGGGTGACTGAAGCGGTATAGTCAAAAGAACCGCAACAGCCTCAATTCTTAAGGAGTTTAGGTGGTTGAACCCGCCAACGTTCACGGGCATGACAAGGCCCGATGCGACCGAAGAGTGGCTCGATGAGGCTGCTTGTATTATTGACATCCTTAACGTGCCAGTAGGGCATAGAGTTAAGCTTGCTACTTTCTAGCTAGCTGAGCAGGCTCAGAGTTGGTGGTCCACACATATGGCCAGTTTGACGGAGCCTCTTGATTGGGATGTTTTTCAGAATGTGTTCATAGACTGGTACTTCCCTCGGGCGTATAAATATGCCAAGAAGGATGAGTTTTCTGCATTGATCCAGGGGAATATGTCTATGAATGTGTACCTAGTTCGCTTTAAGAGGTTGTTGAAGCATGTGAAAGCGGTTAAGACTGATGAGGCAGAAAATACCCGATTGTTTATGAAGGGTTGTGTTGAATCCCCATATCCGTAGGCTGGTGGTTAGTTTTGATCATTTGAGCTTTGGGGAGGCTGTCAATAAGTCCATCTGACTTGAGCTCAAGGCAGAGGATTCCTGAGCTATCCGAGATAAGAAGAAGGAATCTGGTGGGACATAAAAGAGGGAGGCTGGTGGGTCTAGCGGTGGCAATAGCGAGAGGTTCAAGAACGGGGCAAGAGGCTTTCTTGCAAAGCTCAAGGCTGCTATGAGTATCACCGCATTGGGTCAGTGTAGCAGTGATCAGAGCCCGATATCACCTACCCCCAAGACTTGCTTCATTTGTGGGTCGCCCAATCATTTTAAGCAGAACTATCCAGAGTTTACAACTAGAGAGCAACGAGTTGGTAAGCAGGGCAGTAGTTTCACATCTAGGAAAAACTCGAGCTATACAGGCCCTACTCAGTACCGGTAGCAGCAGTCCTTTTTGGTCATCAGCAACAGGTTAAGAATGGTGCTGACAACCCGCACCCCAGTCAGGGAAAGGGGAACCGCAGATAGGCTATGCCCAGTGGTCAGGGTAATAGATACAACCAGGGGTGAGCTTATGCCCTCACGCATCAGTCAGTGCTTGTCCAGAATTCATCAGTGATGGAAGGTGTGATGTTATTATTCAGTACTTGGGTAATAACATTGTTCGATTTTGGTGCATCACATTCCTTTATATCTAGTTCTTTATCTTTCTATTTGGGTCTTGAGGTCGACGAGCTTCATCCGTCGATATTTGGGGACTATCCGTGGGTGGTGGTATCTTTCTTAGTAGAGTATGTCGAAATTGCATAGTCGTGGCAGGGGATTAAATTTTGGAGTATGATTTGATTGTGATGGATATGGATGGATTCGAGGTGATCCTCGGTATGGATTGGATGTCTAGTTTTGGTGACACTATCGAGTGCCATCGTCATAGTGTTTCGGTGTCTCTTCCCAATGGTTCTCATTATCGTTTCAATAGTGAGCACCATATAGATTATCCTTGCAAGTTTTCCACTACCCGAGGGAAGAAGCATTTCTTCGGGTGGTTGAGTAGCATCATGGCCCAAGAAGAACCAAATCGTATGGTTGTAGACTACCCCATTATTCAGGAGTTTCCCGATGTATTTCCTGAGGATCTCCCAGGATTGCTTCCGAGTCGAGAGATCGATTTTCCAATTGACATCCATCACGGTGTGACACCTATCTCCATTCTTCCTCATAGGATGGCACCAGCAGAGTTACTGGAGTTGAGGAATCAGTTGGATGATTTGATGAGAAAAGGCTTCATACACCCTAGTGTGTCCCCATGGGGAGCACCAGTCCTTTTTTTCAAGAAGAAGGATAACTCTCTTCGGCTTTGTATCGATTACAGGTAACTGAATCGGGTGATGGTGAAGAACAAGTATCCGATTCCATGAATTAATGACTTATTTGATCAGCTTCGGGGAGCAGGGAGGTTCTCCAAGATTGATCTCCAGTCAGGTTATCACCAGTTGAGGGTGAAGGAGGAAGATATTCCTAAGACTGCATTCTGTACACGGTACCGACATTATGATTTCTTGGTCATGACTTTCGATTGACTAATGCCCCAGCCGCATTCATGGATCTCATGAATCATATCTATCTCCCGTATTTGGATCAATTTATGGTCATCTTTGTTGATGATATCCTAGTGTATTCATCTTCTGATATTGACCATGAGGAGCACTAGCGTTTGACACTTCAGGTGCTTAGGGAGAACAGGTTGTATGCAAAATTCAACAAGTGTGAATTCTGGATGGACGAGGTCAAGTTTCTTGGACATGTGGTATCTGGCGTCGGCATTTCGGTCGATTTGTCCAAGGTTGAATCCATTCTCGAATGGGATAGACCGAAGACAGTCACGAAGATTCAGAGTTTCCTTGGTTTGGCCAACTACTACCGAAGATTTGTTCGAGATTTTTCTAGAGTGGCATCGCCTCTCACGCGGTTAATACTGAAGGGTGTCCTTTTTTAGTGTCAAGATGAGTGTGAGTCCGCATTTTAAGAGTTAAAGGTTAGGCTTACCTCGGCACCCATCCTCATTCTTCCTGAATGGGGAAAGGTTTATACCGTATACTGTGATGCTTTCTAATCAGGACTTGGAGCAGTACTCATTCAGGAGGGTCAGGTGGTTGCTTATGCGTCCCGTCAGCTTAAGATTCATGAGAGGAACTACCCCACCCATGATTTAGAGTTGGTCGCATTTGTGTTTTCCTTAAATATCTGGCGATATTACTTGTATGGCGAAATGTTTAAGGTATTCACCGATCACAAGAGCTTGAGGTACATCTTCACTCAGCGAGACCTCAACTTTCGACAACGGAGGTGGATTGAGCTTTTAGAGGACTATGATTTCACGTTTGAGTATCATACGGGGAAGGCCAATGTGGTGGCCGATGCTCTTAGTAGGAAGTCGGGTCCCGCCTTAGCGGTAGTGAGGTGCTACCGTAGGAAGATGTATGGGGAGCTTCCGATATGTGAGCTTCTTATTCAGTGGAACAACGACATAGCCTATTTATGGGGTATGATGGCTAAGCCAGTGGTTCACTAGAAGGTTCTTGATGTGCAACTCTGTGATGATGAGATTATGCATTTTCGAAACTGCATTCAGAACGGTGAGGAATTTGATACTCTTACGGTTGATCAGGCTGGAGGTGTTCGGCACAAGGGAAGATTAATTGTTCCAGTTATCGAAGAGCTTCAAGCGGAGATCCTTGCAGAATTCCATCAGTCTCGGTTCAGCATACATCCGGGTGCGATGAAGTTTTATATGGACCTATGTAGAGATTTCTGGTGGCCTGATATGAAGCGAGATGTAGCGATGTTTGTGGCTAAGTTCTATACATGTCAGCAGGTGAAGTTCGAACACAAAAAGCCAGCTGGGTTATTACTGCCACTCTCGATAGCCGAGTGGAAGTAGGAGCACATCATCATGGACTTTGTCACAGCGTTACCTCGATTTGAACGGGGTCACGATGCTGTTTGGGTCGTGGTGGATCGCCTCACAAAGTCTGCACACTTGTTGCCAATCAAGATCACGAACAACATAACAAAGTTGGCTAGGATGTACATACGGGAGATTGTCAGACTCCACAGTGTACCCCTGACCATTATTTCTGATAAAGATCCTCATTTTGTTTCGCGATTCTGGAGGAAGGTTCAGCAGGAGCTGGGTAGCGATTTTAATTTGAGTACGACATACCATCCAAAAACAGACGGACAATCAGAATATACAATCCAGATATTGGAGGACTTCTTTCGGGCATGTGCGTTTAACTTTCAAGGTAGTTGGGATGATAAATTGCCTCTAGAGGAGTTTTCGTACAACAACAGTTACTAAGCCAATATCGAGATGGCCCCCTTTGAGGCCCTTTATGGGAGACCGTGTCATTCTCCAGCATGTTGGGCAAAGGTGGGTGAGAAGAATCTTACAAACTCAGATATGATCAGGGAGATGATCGACAAGGTTCAGTTGATACAAGAGAGGTTAGTGACGGCTCAGGTTAGACAGAAGAATTATGCTGACAATCGACGTACGACGTTAGAATTTGGAGCGGGTGATAAAGTGTTATTGAAGGTCAGGGCGAGGACTGGTAGTCAGAGATTTAGTCAGAAGGGAAAGCTTTCTCCTCGGTACATTGGACCCTTCGAAATTTTGGAAAGGGTCGGGGATGTCTCATACCGATTAGCCCTACCTCCACAGTTGGTTCATGTTCACAATGTCTTTCACGTCTCTATGCTGAAGAAGTATCGGCATGATCCTCTCCATGTGATCAACTAGCAGAACATCGAGTTAGAAGAGGATACAACATTCTTGACTCGAGCCATATCCATCTTGGACCGAGAGAACCAGGTTCTGCGCAACAAAGTCATTCCGTTGGTGAAGATCCTATGGGAGTCGTATGGAGTCGAAGGTGCCACTTGGGCGCGAGAAGCCGAGATGCGAAAGAAACATCCACAGATTTTCGAGTGACTTAGGATGAATTTCGGGGACGAAATATCTTAAGGAGGGGAGAATGTAATAATCGCACCTTTAAATTGTACTTGCATGATTATCCTTTATTTAGCGATGCTCCGTTAATGAAATTTTTACGTTGCATGTTCCCGCATGAGTTATGATTTATGTTTGTATAATTATTTCAAGTACTCTAGTTAAGTTTCACGTGATTCGGACAAGCAACGAACGCTACGTGAACTTGTGTACTAATTATCTTACGACGCGCGACACAGCGAAAGCCTAGTTTTGCGCGTATTATTTTGGATCCCTCAGAAGGTCAAAAAAATATTCCCACCATATATTTAGGCTCATAAAAATATAAGAAATATTGCCACGCGAAAAAAAATATGTTTTGCTCGGAGGTCTAGTTTCTTGCACGTATTGTTTAGGATGCCTTAGAAGGTCAAAAAATATTCCGACCATATATTGAGGCTCATAAAAATATAAGGAATATTACCACGCGAGGAAAAATAGAAAAAAAAATATGTTTTGCGCAGAGGTTGCGTTTCTTGCTCGTATTGTTTAGGATGCCTCGAAAGGTCAAAAAAATATTGTGAATATGTTTTTTGACTCACAAAAATATAAGGAATATTATTATGGAAAGAAAAATCGAAAAAAAAAATACTTTTGCGCGAAGGTCCCATTTTTGCGCGCCATGTATAGGACATTTCGGGAGACCAAAAAATTAGTTCGAATACGATTTTTCACTCAAAAAAATACAAGGAATAAGGCCCTTAGGTTAAAAGTTCCAAAAAAAAATAGGGAGCGTCACTATTGACAATGCATTATATTTGGTTTGGGGTGGTTAGGTGTAGTCTCTTTCAACTCCAGAAATCAGACTTTGGGAGGAGTTATACACGGTTTAGGAAATGCAACTTCTGAGGCTATGGGTCAAGAGTTGAAGGTCCCTTAAAATGGCTTTTAAAAGAGAGAGGGAGAAGAAACCATTGGTGTAAGTAGGCAAATAGCTGATAACATTTTCTCCACAAATCCCTCTAGTTCTAGCAAGGGTAAGCACCCATATTTTCGTAACTCCATCTCCCACCCCTTTAACCACCATCCAAACACCACTCTAAGGGTCTCCAAACACCATTAAAGCTAACCTCAAGATTGGGACAACGTGTGGGGAAATTTCAGAGGGCTTTTTGGAGCTCAAAGGGAGTATTGGTTGGAGTTTTAGTGGAACTTTTGAGAGCTCCACTTCATCTTCTTCACATATACACTCACTCTCCTTTATTCAAGTAGGATTTTCCTCACTCTTAAACACTTTTATTTCAAATGCTAATATGAACAAGATGATGAAAAAATGTGACTTTTTAGCTCTTCGCCCTTATTTTCACATGCTAAGAAAAACCCATTTTGTGAAAAATAATAAATGGAGAAGATGATGTTTAGATTAATTTAAGATTATTATATATGTTGAAATCATGCTATAAATGTAATAGAATCATGAAATAAACATAGAAAATGGAATACTACAAGAAAATGACTAGTTGATGCATTGTTGGGTTTTCTATGGAAGAAGACCCATTTTGATGAAATAGTGTATGTAGTATGTGTTAATCTTAACATTAAGATGAATAATGTTGAAATATAGTGGTTTAAATATGTGATTTGTAATCTCATAAAAACAACCCCAAAATCTAATATGTTGAAATATTAGTATAACCCTCTTGAATATGTTAAATAAGGCTTATAATTATGTAGATAGATTTATATGTAAAAGTGTGCTAAATTTGGTTGTACATCACTTATTAAGGTTTAAATGTTGGTGGAAACATGTAGTACAATAAAGAATGATTTTTTGCATAAAACCCAGTTAAAAAATGTGATTTTTTGTTAAAAATGCCTTAGTGGAAGATTTGGTAAATATGAAAATGGTGTTTTTACATGAAAAATACTTCAAAATGTTAAGAAAATGCTTTCTAGATAATAAAATAGTAAGATAGCATTTTGGCAAATCAATGTATAGTAATGGTGACTTAGTATATTTTAGTGTTCGGCGTTGACACTAGAATGCCTCATCGGCTCGTAGGATGCAAAGACCCTAAACAAACTGCAGTAGTATATGGTGGCGGAGACCGGTGGTGTGAGGCCACGAAGTCCGTGAGTGTTTGTTGGCAAAATCCCAAAAAATAATTTTAAGTAATGAATGAGAAAAATTCATGAAACTTAGACTAATGAATGAATAATAATTCATTAATAATTATGTGAATGACATGATTGTAATTAATTACGTCCCTGGCATGGGACATCGAATATGCTAAGTGTGATTGGGCACGTAGCCCATGGCATTGCATATAGGTGGATCTATGACTAAGTTAAAGAATCTTGTTAGTATAGATACATGATAACTTTGTTGAATATAATGAAGACTTATTGAATATTTTAAGCATAGTTAAATGTTAACTAAGATAATCATTAATGATTATTAATGAATATGGGACAATGATGGTTTTCGGAATTACTAAAATGCATTGTATATGTATAGTATTTTTCTATGAAAATTATTGCTTAGTATTCCCACCCTACTGGGCATTTCGCTCACACCCTATTTTCCAAAACCCCAGGTACAACAGGTGGTACGTTAGGTAAGGATGTTGAAAAGGCCGCGGAAAGCGCTAGTCTTCGTTAGAGGCTCTGCAACCGATTTTAATCCACGGACTTATTTTTAATTATAATCGCTTATGTTTTGATAAGACAATTTGTTTTGAACTGGAACTATTTGGAAATTGTAATAATACAGGGATTTGTGCTTTATTTATGGATTAAATCTTTTTAAAGGATTACTTGTTAAATTGTTAATTGAATACTAACCTGCATGATATGGGCCTCACCTTTTTACAATATAAGAAATCAAGATTTTATTAAAATGTAATGCGACAACTATTTTTCAATTTAATAAAATGATTTATCCCCTTCCCTTTAACACCTTGGTTCGAATACGAGTTATTCCAACGATAACTTCAATCCGGGTCGGGGCGTTACACTCATAAAAAACAACCTCCTCTAGGTTTTCGATGACCCTATCAGTGGGGTGGAACCTAGTCGCCTCCACGCCTAGTCGGTCATGATGTAGTTACTATTTTGACGGAGCAAGCCTGTCCTGGGTTGTCCTTGGAAAAACCTCTTTCTCTTTTTTCTTCTCCGGCTTGGGTCTAATAGAGGCAATGTAGCACTTTCGAGCAATAGCTTGATCCCTCTTATCTACATTATGCCCCGATCTGTGATACACTTGAGCTTTTGGTGATAAGTAAAAGTGACAACTCTCATGGCATGAAGTCAACCCCTGCCAAGAATGGTGTGATAGGGTGAGTCGATATCCACCACCAAGAACTCTATAAGCTTGGAAATACTCCCTACCCTCACTGGAAGGATTACCTTTCCTAACGGAGTTTTCATCTTTCCGGCAAAACCGACTAGAGGGACACTTGCCTCCTTTAGATCTGACATCTTGAGCTTGAGATTATGGAAGATATCCAGGTACATTACCTCTGAGGATCTCCCTTGGTCCACCGGTAACTTTTCCACATCATAGTTCATGATTCTGAGAGTGATTACCAGCACATCATGGTGTGGGGTTCTCATGCCAACCAAATCCTCTTCTGTGAAAATAATGTGCTTGTTTTAGTCGACTCCTTCTAGTCTCCATCTCTTTCCACCCTGGATTTTGGTGGGATATATCTGGAAGGCTTCCATCACGGTTGTGGCCTCCTTGAGTTCCATCCGAATAACATTCCCTTGAATTTGTTTGAGGTCGTATACCCCATGTATCACCGTAAACTCGTGTCCTATCTCATGATCTAGGACGTTGTCTGGTTTCCACTCGCCATTAACGATGGCCTGGTCAGACTTCTTCACTATGTATTCATTCAAATTCCCATCCTGGGCATTTCTTTTATCTGAGATTTTAACGCCTTATAATTCTCAGTCTTATGGCCATTTTCTTTATGGAACGCACATTGGAGCGTGTTGTTCCTCTTGGTCGAATCTCCTCCCATATTATTAATCTTTGATCTTCCCCAAAGTCTTGTAGATTAATTCCTTAAAAAATATGTTGATTACTCGAAAAGCTTTGGAGACGTTTGTCTTACCTCGTTCCTGGCACCATTCTGCTTCTTGTTCCCTTTATAAGGATTATTCTCCTTGTCGTCCTCTTTATTCTCTTTGGTGCGATAAGTCTCAGCCTTATTGGTGTGGTCCATGTCCTCCACCTTGGCGTATTTCTCATTACATGACATGAGATAATCAATAGTATGATCCCCCTTCTTGGGGAGGGACTGGTGCATGATGGATGTAGTGGGCATACCTATCTTGAAAGATTCAATGGTGACCTGCTCCGATCAATCTTCCACTTCATTAAAAACTTCCCAGTAACGTTTGGCGTACTTGCACAGAGACTTTTGTGTCTTCTTTCTTATCGTGAGCAGTGAGTCCATTCTCTTCAGATGAGAGTTGCTAGTGATGAAGTGAGCAATAAAGGACTCGGCGAGGGACTTGAAGATCTTAATGGATCTGTGAGGTAGCCTCTTAAATAACTTCTAGGCGATGTCACCAAGCTAGTAAGGAAAATACAATAGATTAGAGCATCGTTATGGCTGTATAAAGTCATGGCCTACCTATGCTTCCGAACATGACTGATGGAATTTGTATTTCTATCATAGATCTTGAACTTAAGGGTTCTAAACTTCTTTAGTGGGTTCCTCCTCTTCAATATCTCTTGAGAAATGAGACTTTATTTGGGTGATTAGATCTCTCCATGCTAGATCTTTCGTAGACCTAGCTCCTTGATGAGCAGGGTGCTGGTCCATTTCCCTTCGGACCAAACTCCTTATGTCATCCCTATGGCGATCATTGTCCTAGTGGTGTTTCCCTGAATGACTTCCATGACCTGAATGTTATTGGTTACTCCTGGTGATGCTTCCTCGGATGCGAGTCTTACTCTCATGAGGGCTAAGAGTTCGAGAGCGATGTTTACAGTCCTGGATAAGTTCTCTGTCCATTTATTCTAATCGCCACTGGATAATAGAATTATCTTCCAAGTGGAGGCGAGATGCTTCCTCTTATTGCTGAAGCCTTATTTCGCAGGCGCCGACTAGCCATGAGCGTTAGGTAGATCTAGGAAGCCCATGGCTCTCCTCGGAAGGCTATCGCTCTGGTTGAAAACTTGGGTTCTAATCTTGATGGACCTCAGACCTGACCCTCACTGGAACCAAATCATCTCACTTATCTCCAGGTTGGGTTGCATTGTTTGGGTGGTGAGACATCATAGCTATTATTTTGTAGAGATTGCTTTCATCGAAAGGAAATAACTTCCCACAGAGGACTCCAATTATGAGTGAAAATATTCATAATTAATGGAATCTAGAAAGAAATTAAAGGAAAAACATTCAAATGTCACGCACAACACATAAATGTATATGGTTTGAAAATTTGCCTACGTCCTCGGAGAGGTCACTACATTTTTATTAGTTTCTCTCAAAGTGTGAAAATTACATCCCCCTTGGCTGGGGGGTAGGTTGTATTTATAGTTGTATAAAACTGCAGTGTTTGAATTGATTAAGGAACTCCCTTGGTTTTGAGATTGGCTCATGTGGTGTTTTTTTTAATATCTCATACGCGATTTTGGGTAACCGATGTGAGCTAATTTAAATACTAACTTCTTTTGTAATTATTTGAGTGATAAATGCTAGCATTAATCCTTGTTATTAGTAAGCTGAGCCAGGCGTTCCCCAAGCACTGCTGGGCTTGGTCGGACAGGCTTGGGTTACGCCTAATTATGGTTTGGTCCCCATAATAAAAAACTTCACCCTAATCCTAATAGATAAATTAATCAACCATAATTGAAAGCAATAATCGCGAAAATAAATGATATATTTCATTAATAAATGGAAAACTTACAATAAGTTGCCTCACAATAATCTTTGATCATCTCAAAATGATAAAAACTTATCCCTCAAATTGAATACTATCTTTTAAAAATTCCTCCCCAAAAATTATTCCCGAAATGTTGAGTCCAAGGGTCCTTTTATAGGTGAAGCGATGATTAATTTGGTGGGAATAAAAATTTATTTAATTGGTAAAATTTGAATTTGAAAAAAATCCCTAACCAATTAATTATTGGAAAAGAATTTTGATAGAGTTTCTGCTACTGAATTTATCCAAAAAACATTAACAATGAGGTTGGGGATTCAACCCCTAGACCTTCTCTAAAAGCGTCCAGAGTCAAACCAGTGGAGATACTAACACTACTGCAAAATAAAAGCTTGCATTTTTATCTTTCTCAATTCCAGAATGTATAAATTAATAGACTTGTGCATAAAAATGCACCTATCTTGGATTGAACCCAAAACCAACGTCTCTCAGGACCTTATACACATGCCCAGCTGCCAGTGATCCACATGTTCACTTGTCAAATATTTTGCCATAAATCCACAATTTTCAGTCGGATTTCCTCTTTTCAAATTTTGACGCCAAAACTTTTACAATTTCTTCATTTGACTTCAAATCTTCACCATTTTTTAGGGGTACTTGTAAAAATGAAAAACAAATAATATTAATTTGAATTTAGGTCCATAATATTTTAGGAAATTATATAATTATCCCTCTAATTTAAATTCAACCCCGGAACTTCATAACTTACTCATTTCACCTTGGAATTCAACCTAATTTTAGAGAGAACCTTATTTTGTCAAGATAAAAATTATAAAATTACTTTTAGACCCAAAAAATCTCTGAAATTGCGATTTCACCCCTCACCCCTAGGGATTCTATAATTTCATTTTGAAATCAAATTTTATTCAAACTTGTCTTTTGAAATATGAAAATGACTATAAAAGCTCATTATTTATGATACATTGAGTCTAACAAGGACTATATTTGGGTAAAATTAATACAAAATTAAGTACTCATCAGTCCAACAATTATTTCTTCTACCACAAGCATTAAGTGGCCACTGGATTCTTCTTTGGTAATCGGAATTAAATCTCTGTACTTATTCATGTTGCATTTGGACTTTTAAATCTGGAAAAAAAGGAAACATCATTTTTTGGATTTTTTTGGTGTTTTATTTTCTTGAGTGGTTTTGTTCCTTTCCATTTTAGATTTCTATCATAGGATTGATTTTCCATTTTAGATTTGGACATCCTGGAATCACTTTTGGATTCAAGTCCTATTCGTTCATTTCTTTTATGTTCATATTCACACATTGTTATATCACCCATATATATAGTTCCCTTTTCTCATGTAATTAGTTTTGTTATGTTTCACTTGTTAGCGATTTTGTGACACTCGTTCTCACTTTTCTATAGTGACGCCAAGATCTGGTACACTGCTCAAATTTTAATAATTTCCACTCATTTTATTTTTTAGCTAACTTCTTTATGTTTATTATTTCTTAGAGGTTTTGTGACACGCATTCTCACTTTTATGTAGTGATGCTATGATCCGGTACATCGCTCACATTTTTGTTTTTTCACTAATATTATTTATGTAGTTAGCTTCGTTATGTCTTTTGTTTCTTAGTGGTTTCGTGACATGCATGCCCATTTTTCTATAGCGGTGCAATGATCCAAAACACTACTCACATTTTAGTTGTTCACAAATTTTTAATACTTTACCTCCTTAGAATGACTCATGTCTGTATTTCCCATGGCATGGATATGATGATTCCATTCCTCACAAATTTCCACACATATGTACATTTTCACTTTGAACACTTTTCACACATGACACATTTTTATACACAAGTTCACAAACGATTTAGGAAAAGGAGAATATTTTGTTGCCATGAAATACTGAAGGGGAAAATGGGTGCCTAACACCTTCCCATTCCATAACGTAGTCTCCGAGCCTATATCTTATTTGGTTTTGCATCCACTAGAAGTCTTTTATGTTATCTCTTTGGAGATTGATGTTTCTTTTGTATGTTTTGAGTGAAGGAGATTGACAACTCTGATCCATACACATTCACACATCACATCACTAACGAAGGTCGCTTTTATAGTCTCCCCGTCATCTCGAGGGAAGCCTACATGATGTCCTTCAGTGCGAGAAGCCCCCGTAAGGCCAGAGCGAGGGGCTGAAATGAACATAAAATCCCGTTTCTCCCCTAAACCAGTGGTAGCTCAAAGGAATATTCCTATGTCCCCAATCGGTCTAAATACCTACCCCCGTAGAAGGGAGGAGGTTTATGACCTCGTGTCAGTTTCCTAGACTAAACCCAACTGTGACACCCCTGCCTAATAAAATACCGGGTGATCAGTCCTATACCAAATTAAAATAGGAATTCCAGTTGGTTCATCCTTAGCATCAGTGTCGAAAACTTTTTTAAACATACAAACCTCCTAGTATTCCAAAAGCTGGTGCCAAATTTTAACCTTTTAATTAAACAAAACAATACATGCGGAAATAAATGTAAACCATTCACACAACATAATTAAAACAACCGAATAATTAATTAAACAATTTTTCGAATAAATATCACACCACCAAAGTAAATAGCCCAACAAGAATCAACCAAAAATAGCATAAATACATCTGAACTACAACTGAAAAGTCTGGGCGACATGCCCTAAGGAAACTGAAACTCAGATATGATTCCTAATCTAGGAAAGAATGAACGATGCATCTAATCCAAGCTCCTGCTAGCATCCGCATATTCCACAGCTCCATGTCCCTGGAATAGAATATCAATCCTGGCATCCTTGTGGTTGGACACCTAAAAGGTTTTGAAAATAATTTTATATCAAGGGTTAGAACCCAAAAAATTTTGAAAATATTTAGCAAGTGAATTAACTGCAGTAATTTAAAATGCATAAATGCGCTTCATATTTAAGTTAGTGTCTCACTCTCTTGAGGACATTCTCATCCCTCCACTAATGTGCACACCTAATAGTTACCTTAACCCCACCTAGTTGTAGTACCCCGTCCAACTAGTCCTGGTATAACCTCCCCTTGCTATACTACTCTAAACCGGGTATAATTATTCATGAGTTGTAAGTTATCTCACCAATTAACTTAATTAATTCCTTCTTAAATAATAGCCTATAACTGTGACACCAGTTATATAAATTAAATACATCACACATTGTACTATTACCCGTATATAATATTTAATACCATTATATACGTACCTTTATTAAAACATCCACACATATATCGTACGTATATCCATCCCTCCGAGTATACCCTCATCGGATGATTC
The DNA here is from genome assembly GCA_949130495.1 of Sambucus nigra. Taxonomy (NCBI): domain Eukaryota; kingdom Viridiplantae; phylum Streptophyta; class Magnoliopsida; order Dipsacales; family Adoxaceae; genus Sambucus; species Sambucus nigra. The sequence goes on along the minus strand of OX422214.1, from coordinate 333,942,932 downwards.
CCTCTAAAGAGCTATCTCACTAGGTGTACTCACATAACCCAATTACCCAGTTGGAATCGCTCACCAACCTAGCCTAAAACATAAACGAAGTGGAGGCGGTCATATTCCTTCCCTAAAAGTGAGATAAGTCCCTCATCCATATACCGGACGCTATGACCTGGGGATATACTCACCCTACTCCTCAAGCTAGGGGATTCACCCAAATCGCGCAACCTCCCTTGATAGCACTAGAGTATATAAATTAAATAAATATCTAGCCACTGATATTTAATAGCACACATAATATATACACATATATACACTATAACTACACCGTATATATATATAAAATAAACCCCCGGCTTTACCGTGTACTCAAAACCCGTAACACTAGCCTATAATTTCCTGAGTCTTTAGCGTGACTCAACTTAATTAATTTTCTCACTTAATATTTTATCATCTTTCCGAGTCTGTGGTCCGACTCTAATTTATTTAATTCACACATTTATTTATATAATATTTTCCCCGAGTCTATGGTCCGACTCTAATATAAATACTTTACACACTAATTTACATGAAGATTGCCCGAGTCTATGATTCGACTCTAATTTAATTAATTAGCACATTAATTAATTTATTACCTTCTCGAGTCTACAATCCGACTCTAATTTAATTAATTAACACATCAATTAATTTAATACCTTCCCGAGTCCACAGTCTGACTCTAATTTAATTAATTAACACATCTATTAATTTAATACTTGGTGTCGCCCAACCATTATACCCGGACTCACTCACTTGGACCGTACCATTATTAATATCTAATTCTATATTTCGCCCTATAACCAATTAATTACATTTAAATTCCTTTAATAATGTAGTACCACTCAACTATAATACCCGTACATTTTCCTTGGTCCAAAATCAATACTTACGAATTATTTCCTAAAATTCGTTCATCTCATGACATACAATTATCACCCTCCTAAACCCAATTATATCACCTTATAATTGTTAAGGAATATGTGCCACATATGAATTTATCACTAGATAATAAGTGGGGGGAAAATCTTAACTAAATTTCCCTTTATACATAAAACTGGAGAACCTGCCAAAATCCTGCGACCATCGATAGATCGATCCCCTGGGTCGATCGATCGATCGAACAGGGATTCGTCTTCTCCGGCTTGCTGTTTCAGCCATTGATGAACCTTTAAGCTTTTAGTTTCTTCCCAAACCTTTACCCAATCTCAACCAACATTATTTCCACACAAGAAAAGATTCTAAACACCCTAGAGACCTTAATCCATCATCAATTTATACATAACCCTAAGTATATCCGATTTGGGTTTTTCACCCGGGTCTCATTCTATCGAATCTGACCTAACCATTTTTCTCATTCCATTTAATCACTAATACATATTGTAATCCACTCTACAATTCAATCTTAACAGTCCCAAATCATAACTTCACCTTTATTAAGGGATTAAATCTGCCCATTACCCTAAATTCAGAAAACCCAATTTAATTATGTCTACACATCCAACCTGAATTTTCATATACTCATACTTTGATATGAACTGATTATCATGAATTTAAGAGTCACAATGGTTAACCACTTGCCTGGAATTGTTCGTAGGGTCTGATCCGTTGGTGTAGTTAAGGTGTTGATGACGAACACCCCAATTAGTCCCTTAATTTGGCTCCAAAAGACCCCCAATTGGCTTCTTGATTTGTTTCCCCCAATTTCCTCTCAATCCCTAGGTTTGGAGTTGCGTTAACTGCAGTTCAACACTTCTCCAATTAGGTTAAGAATCCCGAATCCTATTTTTGGCCGCATGGGCCTAATTAAAATGGCCCGAATCACCTTGTGTGAGCCTGGCTATGCCCAAAAATGCCTTGAGACCCAATTGCTACCCCCGGGTACTCTTTTCTGACTATCTCGACCCATCCGGACTCAACCGGGCCCTCAGAGTTTCCATCTGAAATACTTTATAACATTTCCAAATTTTGACCTCAAAATGCGACACACATTAAATTCGAACACTTTAACTTAAACTCGCCAATTATAAATAATTCTTCTCACTCCAATAAATTCTCCAAATCATAAATTTAAGTTTTTCCAATTTAAATATTTTTATACCCCCCAAAAATAATTGAATATTAAATCCTCAAAATTACGGGGTGTTACATACTTCCCCCGTTACAAAGGAATTTCGTCCATGAAATTAAGATAATCCTAGTGCTCCGAGCTTCGCATATCACTATCTAGTCATGTGCCTCTAAGCCCTCTATATCTATCTCTCCCGCTTCTAACCATAAGTTACAAAAATATGCATTTTAATTAACCAAGGTGCCCATACACCCCGTACCATTGCTTAACCGCACAAAAGTTGGCATAATTGACCGGGGTGCCCATACACCCTATCCTCGTGCTTTATCGCACGAAAGTTACCTAATTATGCTAGCCGTAACCCGTAATATAACTTCCAACCCATAGTCATATCACACACGCACACACACACACACACACACACACACATAGATATATATATATATACTGGCCGGGGTACCCAACCCATGTACTAACGTCCAAACATCTCCCCACTTCCAACGTTGCATTAAGTTTCATGCGTGGGATGTCTTGCAAAGCGAAATCCAAACAAGGAACCCCCCCGATACACTACTACCTAACATTATCAGTCGTTGAGATCCGTTAGACCCTCAGTCCATAACACGTACCCCCGAATACTTATCTCCTAACACAAAAGTACATACGCCTACCCTTATGCTACAAAAGACAACATAAAATACCGTGACCTTACTATCACTAGTTCTTGTGCAAAATAAATCCCGAGCTATCTCTCTCTCCTCGAAAATAAATCTAACCACCCTGATTCACTTTAGTAAACACCCCTACCTACCGGAATAAAATGTGAGAACACAAGACCTCACTGTGTGTTTATCGCACCACACAATACAACATATATACACACATACATATAGGCTAGACGCCCTCTCAGGTGATACCTAGTACTAATCATACTCTGGTGTCGCAAACACCAAAACTTACCCCCACTCTCCATAATAGTTAAAATCCATCGCTATCCAGCCGATATTTGGAAAAAATTATCCACCCTACTCCCATAATCCTTGAAAGTAGTAACCCTTCGCATAATTCAAACCTTCCCTCAGTGTACACCTCCACCCTCCTGTGGATAACAACAAAGAACTTCACTACCCCACAAAAATTATACCTACATACTATGGTTGCTACCTCTAGCTCACCCACTAAATTCGACTTACCAGCGAACTCTAGAGAAAATAAATATTATTTTGTGATACCCTCACTATCACTCGAGACGTAACCCATGCCCATAGGATAAAAGATAATTACCTCCATACTCTAGCTACAATGGTTGATCCTCGAGTTTCGGAGCAGCTTCCCCCTGCTCGACCGCACCATGACTTGTTGTAGTGGTTGTACATCCAGGACCCCATCCTGTAGTTGACCCCTGCCTTTCTTAGGACAATCTCTCTTCATGTGTCTCACTTCCTCACAAATAAAACACCTCCTAATAAATTCACCCTGCCACTGATCCGTTCCTTGCTAGCCTTGTCGGAATTCCTGGCCTCCGACCGATAGCCTCAAGCTCTAAATTGTTTGGCATGATTTCCCTGTCAGAAATTCTTCCCCTGATCTCCCCCTATTTGTTGCTGGGATACCCCACTGGTATTGTTCCGTCTTGCTTTATCCGACTGGCTGGTTTCCACTCCCCTCCTGCTTCCTTTCATGCGGAAGCGATATTCCTGACAGTGCAGGAGTGCTGCGTTAACGACATATGTATAAGCTACTAACGCGGGATTACCAATCAAATATTGTCTGATCCTCTAGACTAACCCATCCATGAACCTTACTTTCTTTCTCTCTTCATCGCTTACCTCATCCGGTACAAAATTTGCCAAACGAGTGAATTCTACCTTGTAATCAGCCACTGAACGGTCCCCGTGTGTTACCTCTCTAAATTTCCTCCTCATTTCAGTCTCAACTGCTGGCGAAAAATACTTGCAATCGAACTGCACCCAAACTCTTCAATAACTAATTTGTCCCTTTCCTCAACTGTGGTGATCGACTCCCACCACTGTAGCGCTGCTCCCACTAACGTAAAAGTGGCTAGCATTTGCTTATGCACTTAATTGCAATCTACCAAGCGTAGGTGATGCTGGATATCCCTCTTCCACTGACACGCTAGCACCACATCTGAACCCCCTCAAAACTCTGGTGGATGGCCCTTTTGAAAGACCTCTCATACTTACTGGCACCCTGACGGCCCCGGGTGGGCCTGAACATATGGTGCCACTAACACTTGTGGTTGATCTCGTGGAAAGTACCTTTCGATAGCGATCATCGTTGCTTCAACTACCTGCACCACTAATTCAGTTACTTGTGCTACCGAAATCAACTCTGGCAATTGCTGCGCTATCTCTGGCTCCTGATGAGCCTCCCTAGTCTCATCTCCCCCTGTTGCTCGAGCTGCTCTATCTCTTCTAGGAGGCATCTGGAATGAGAATCGAATCGTATGAGTTCACCCTCAAATATAAAGTAATTAGCAGAAGAACGTAAATGCGCATACGTATAAGAATACAACAATCCTATAATAGGGCTCTATGTCAAAGATTGCTAAGCAGAAATGTGAAAAGCCGCACATATCCTAAGGACACTAGAACCTGATGCTCTGATACCATCTGTGACACCCCTGCCTAATAAAATACCGGGTGATCAGTCCTATACCAAATTAAAACAGGAATCCCAATTGGTTCATCCTTAGCATCAGTGTCGAAAACTTTTTAAAATATACTAACCTCCTAGTATTCCAAAAGTTGGTGCCAAATTTTAACTTTTTAATTAAACAAAACAATACATGTAGAAATAAATGTAAACCATTCACACAACGGAATTAAAACAACGGAATAATTAATTAAACAATTTGTCGAATAAACCATCGGCCACCAAAGTAAATAGTCCAACAACAATCAACCAACAATAGAATAAATACATCTTAACTGCAACTGAAAAGTATGGGCGACATGCCCTAAGGAAACTGAAACTGAGAGATGATTCCTACTCTAGGAAATAATGATCGATGCATATAATCCAAGCTCCTTCTAGCATCCACATATGCTGCAGCTCCGTGTCCCTGGAGTAAAATATCAATCCTGGCGTCCCTTTGGATGGACACCTAAAAGGTTTTAAAAATAGTTTTATAGCAAGGGTAAGAACCCAAAACATTTTGAAAATATTTAGCAAGTGAATTAACTGCAGTAATTTAAAATGTTAGAATGCGCTTCATATTTAAGTTAGTGTCGCACTCTCTTGAGGACATTCTCACCCCTCCACTAATGTGCATACCTAACAGTTACCTTAACCCCACCAAGTTGTACTACCCCGTCCAACTAGTCCTGGTATAATCTCCCCTTGCTATACTACTCTAACCCGAGTATAATTATTCATGAGTTATAAGTTATCTCACCAATTAACTTAATTAACTCCGTCTTAAATAATAGCCTATAACCGTGACACCAGTTATATAAAGTAAATACATCACACACTGTATTATTACCCGCATATAATATTTAATACCATTATATACATACCTTTATTAAAACATCCACTCATATATCATACGTATATCCATCCCTTCGAGTATACCCTCGCCGGATGATTCCCTCTTAAGTTCTATCTCACTAGGTGTGCACACATAACCTAGTTACCCAAGTTGGAATCGCTCACCAACCTGGCCTAAAACATAAACGAAGTGGAGGCGGTCATATTCCTTCCCTAAAAGTGAGATAAGTCCCTCATCCATATACCGGACGCTATGACTTGGGGATATACTCACCCTACTCCTCAAGCTAGGGGATTCACCCACATCGCGCAACCTCCCTTGATATCAGTAGAGTATATAAATTAAATAAATATCTATTCACTGATATTTAATAGCACACATAATATATACACATATATACACTATAACTACACCGTATATAAATAAAATAAACCCTCGTGTTTATCGTGTACTCAAAACCCGTAACACTAGCCTGTAATTTCCTGAGTCTCTAGCCTGACTCAACTTAATTAATTTTCTCACTTAATAATCTATCATCTTCCCGAGTCTGTGGTCCGACTCTAATTTATTTAATTCACACATTTATTTATATAATATTTTCCCCGAGTCTATGGTCCGACTCTAATATAAATACTTTGCACATTAATTTACATGATAATTACCCGAGTCTATGATTCGACTATAATTTAATTAATTAGCCCATTAATTTATTACCTTCTCGAGTCTACAGTCCGACTTTAATTTAATTAATTAACACATCAATTAATTTAATACCTTTCCGAGTCTACAGTCCGACTCTAATTTAATTAATTAACACATCTATTAATTTAATACTTGGTGTCGCCCAACCATTATACCCGGACTCGCTCACTTGGCCCGTACCATCATTAATACCTAATTCTATATTTCGCCCAATAACCAATTAATTACACTTAAATTCCTTTAATAATGTAGTACCACTCAACTATAATACCCGGACATTTTCCTCAGTCCAAAATCAATACTTACGAATTATTTCCCGAAATTTGTTCATCTCATGACATACAATTATCACCCTCCTAAACCCAATTATATCACCTTATAATTGTTAAGGAATATCTGCCACATATGAATTTATCACTACATAACAAGTGGGGGGGAATCTAAACTAAATTTCCCTTTATACATAAAACTGGCGAACCTGCCAAAATCCTGCGACCGTCGATCGATCGATCCCCTGTGTCGATCGATCGATCGAACAGGGATTCGTCTTCTCCGGCTTGCTGTTTCAGCCATTGATGAACCCTTAAGCTTTTTGTTTCTTCCCAAACCTTTACCCAATATCAACCGACATTATTTCCACACAAGAAAAGGTTCAAAACACCCTAGAGACCTTAATCCGTCATCAATTTGTACATAACCCTAAGTATATCCGATTTGGGCTTTTCACCCGGGTCTCATTCTATCGAATCTGACCTAACCATTTTTTTCAGTCCATTTAATCACTAATACATATTTTAATCCACTGGACAATTCAATCTTAACAGTCCAAAATCATAACTTCACCTTTGTTGAGTGATTAAATTTGCCCATTACCCTAAATTCAGAAAACCCAATTTAATTATGGCTACACATCCGACACAAATTTTCATATACACATACTATGATATGAATTTATTATCATCAATTTAAGAGTCACGACAGTTAACCACTTTCTTGGAATTGTTCGTAGGGTCTGATCCATTGGTGTAGTTAAGGTGTTGATGACGAACACCCCAATTAATCCCTTAATTTGGCTCCAAAAGACCCCCAATTGGCTTCTTGATTTGTTTCCCCCAATTTCCTCTCAAACCCTAGGTTTAGAGTTGTGTTAATTTCCATTTAACACTTCTCCAATTAGGTTAAGAATCCCAAATCCCGTTTTTGGACACATGGGCCTAATTAAAATGGCCCGAATCACTTTGTGTGGGCCCGGCTATGCCCAAAAATTCCTCGAGACCCAATTGCTACCCCCGGGTACTATTTTCTGACTATCTCGACCCATCCGGACTCAATCGCGCCGTCAGAATTGCCATCCGAAATACTTTATAACATTTTCAAATTTCGACCTCAAAATGCGACACACATTAAATTCGAACAATTTAACTTAAAGTCGCCAATTATAAACACTTATTCTCACTCCAATAAATTCTCCAAATCATAAATTTAAGTTTCTCCAATTTAAATATTTTTATACCTCCCAAAAATAATTGAATATTAAATCCTCAAAATTACGGGGTATTACACCAACTTATTAGTAAAGTACATTGTTCAATTGTGTAAAGAGGATATGGGATTTATCATTATTGAAACAACAGGTGTAACGATTATCCTGACCATTTAGTTTATTATCTTTTAGGCAATGACAGTTCCCATTACTTATCCTACTTACCAGCAAGGGAATAGTTATCTCGATATTCATTCTTTAATTGGTGACTGAGAGGAAGGTCTAGTGACCAATGAAATAATACTAGTGGGGCATTTTTCTTTTCATAGAAAACAACTCTCTTCATAAAGCTTGATAAGCACCCAAAACTGTACAATTTATACCCCAAATAGACGTATTTTAGTTGCTATTTCTCGACAATATGGGTCTTATGCTCTTAAATGTTTAATATGCAGGTTTAATGCACGTTGCGGTGTTCAAGCGCGTATTTCAAGGCAATTGTGCATTTTAATGGAGCTAAATACCCTTATCTTGTACCCCAATTACCTCTCCCGTACCCTAACCCGAGCCTAAACCTAGCCAAACTTACCCTAAGCCCGTGTGTGTTTTATTTGTGTCATTTTATTATTTTTTAGATTTTTAGTTTGAGTCATTTCTATTTTTTAGGATTTATTTTGTATTTTATAGGTTTCATTTTCTATTTTTCTATTCTATTTTTATATTAATATAATTTTATTTTATTTTGATTTTTATTAGTTTCTAGTTTTATTTTATTTTATTAAGATTTTAATTTTTAGGATTTCATTTATTTTTAGTTTATTAGATTTTATATTTTTTTAGGACTTTAGTTTTTAAATTTAATAGATTTATATTTTTATTTTTATTTTCATTTCATTTCTTTTTATTTTTATTTTTATTGAGTCTTTATGTTATTTTTTTTTAGAATAGAAATTTAATTTTTAGATTTTTAGTTTTTATAGTTTTATTTTATTAATTAGTTTTAGTGTCATTTTAGAGGTACAAATTAAACACACACACACACAAAGACACACCCTATACCCACATTCATATCCTACACACACCTAAACATCCCCTCACCCTCATCCTATTACCTACACCCTCACACACACAACCTACCCCACGTCATCTTCTTCCTACCTCACCCACACTTTCTCTCTCTCCTCCACCATTACTAACATCAAAACCAAACCATCTCTCTCCCATCTCCCTCAACCCCCATAAACTCCAAACCCATCTGCTCCACCCATGGTCCGATTATGCCTCCAAACCGCCAGCGTCGGCGGAGCCCTCCGACGTAGACCACACTTCCCGGCGTGCCTCATCCCACTGCCGCCGCGGCAGCTCCCTCTCCTTCACCCCCTCCGGCACGACCTCCATTGACCCGGATCCGATTCCCCCTGCCCTGGCGCCGCCGCCCCAGCCGGCGACCTCACCCTTGCCGTGACCCACCTCCGCCCTCTCTCTCAACCCTCCTGTCGCTACCCCGCCGGCGGCGCCCTGCACTAATCCGGCCAACCCATTTCAACCCAACCCGATTTCCTCCATAGCCCATAACCCATTTTTAATGCCAAAGACCCACTTTCTAAATCATTTCCCATTTCACCAAAGCCACGATCTGCTCAAATTCAAAATACAACCAAAAGCCAATACACATAATTAACCCCACATGCCATTAAACCCATTTAACTTATTTACCCAATTACCCCCCAACAACCTTCTTTACCTAATACCCAAAACTACCCTTATAACCAAATCAGATTTATTCCCCCATTTTCCCACTTGTTCCCACACCTCACACAATCCATGCACAATTGTGCACTCTCTCCATATTACCCTCACCTTCATTACCTCACACTATTTCCACATGCTCTCCACTAGCCAATTTCCAATTTAACCCCTTAGCTCCAATTGCATATAAAAGAAGACTTCAAGACCATTTGAGGAGAATAATCAACTAGAGAGAAAATTCTAGAGAGAGAGATAGTTTAGTTTAGAAAATAAATTAGGTAGAATATTTTTGTAAATAATTTTGTTTTTATCTTTTTAGATATTTGTGAGAAATTAATTGTTGAGTGATTCAAATGAGTGTTTGTATGTAATTGAATATGGTGGAAAGCTCACTTTGAATGGATGTTGCTCACTTTTAATGGAGGATTAGAGTCCAATTTTGCAAATCAAGGAGACTTGTTTGAAGATTTGTCCTCTTACCCTTCTATTTTATTTGTTTATGCCTTTGATTATTAATTTGTCATATTTCATATCATGTTAGGCTAAAACCCCTTTCAAGGGGTGGGGTGAAACCCTTATTTGATATTATTTTAGTTTAATTAGTTTGATTACTTGAAATTTTCCTTTGAATGTTAAATTTGATCCCTCACCCTTAGATTTACGCCTCGAGAGAGGGTAAATGATTTTCGAGAGAAAATCGAAATTCTAGTGATAATACCCATTTTAGATTCGAACTAGAGATAGGGGTTTCTTAAGTGGGGTATTATCATTTGAATTTCAACTCTAAATTTAATTTCTAAGATTGACATAAATTCTAATTGATCGATCCTAGCGGGTGATTAATTAAAAGGAGTGTTGATCTAATTTTCTAGAGTTGTGGGGTGTTAATTTTAATTTTCTAAAAGATTACTATTCTAATTACACTTGCAACGAGAGTTGGTTTGTAATTTTAATATTAATTTGGGAGAATTCAAATAATTAAATCAATTAATTAGAATAATTAAAATTTGAGGTGTAATCCCACTCCTTGATTGTTCTCACAATTATTTTCCTCACTTTATCTTTTATTTTTAGTGTTAGACTTTATTTTTCATTTTAGTTACTTTCTAGTTAGTTATTATCATTTTACATTTAGTTTATTTTAGTTTAGATCTCACCTCACCCTTTTGTTTTAATATTGAAAAAGCTAAAAAAAATAGAAAAGTGAAAAAGCACAAAAAGAAAATAAATAGTGAATTACATTTGAATTTGTTCCATTTGCTTTACTCCCTTGAAAGTGGATTGATACCCTTACTTACCTCTACACTTGAGTTTATTATATTTGTAGGTATGTGAGGTTTTGACTAACTTGGCTTTCAACAACAACGACAATACACAAAAGTTAAGTTATCAAAGCTATTTATTTATCAAGTTACATAGCAGTTCTTCTTGCTAAAGTTATTCCTCTAAAAAATAGATATGCTCGAATTCTTTTGAGCTTAGCATTTTTATACGGAGTAATATGCTTGTGAAAAGTATGAAATACTCAATAATAATATTCTATTGCATAAATAGAGTGACACTACACACAACGGTAGCGAAAGAGGAATAAGAACACTCTTCTGACTTCGTTGAGGTCTCATTGACTGAACTTTGTAGCCTTCTAGTGAGAAAAGTGAATGGGCATTGTGTCATGGGCTAGTTTGAAGGCAGGGAATAAAAAAAACAAAAGACAACACATAAAAATGAGGAATTTACTTCAATTTCGTTATTTAGTTTCAGATAGTGAATTTGTACCTTCCTAAGAATTTGTGCAGGATATCTCACTTGGTCTCAAATCGAGACTTGCTCCTATGGGAAGTCGGGCATAAATTATCCCCCGGTATCTCGTGGAAACTGATACGGCTCATCCTGCTTAACCGTTTACCACTCAAGAGCGATTTATCACTTCTTGCTCTAATTATCAGGCGATGGACCCATCTTCTTGAATGGATGGATGGATGGATTATATATATATATAGTGTAACATCCCGACCCGAATTTGGGTCACCTATTGGGTCAACCCGCATCGAATCTACGAGTTAAAGGGAGAGGGGGAAAGTCCAATTTTATTATTTTCTAATGTCAGAATTTATTAAAGACTAAATTTACAGATTTTAAGTTGGGAAAAGAGGTGAGCACTTTAAGTTATTAAGTCAATTTATGAGGTTTATTTATGAAAATCCAATTTAGTCCACAGTACTAATTAAATAAGACATAAATCATAATCATCCCTGTATTATTACAACACTTGGCCAAAGGCCCGAATAATAGTTTAAATGTCCCTAGTCACCGATTAAACAAAAGATAATTCAAATAAAATTATAGAACCACTAACGATATTGATTGCCCTCTGAAGCCTTATTCGCATCCTTCCCGACATCCTTACTCTAAGTACTTGGGGTGGGGGTGGGGTTTTCAAAATAAAAATCAGGGGTGAGGGAATGCTCAGCAGGGAGGGTAATACTAAGGTATACATTTTCTACAAAAATACTATGCATATATCGTGTATTGTAATAATTCTGAAAACGTTTAACAATTTAGCTAGTATTAATGCAAATACCATGCAATGCGCACGAACGATGAGCTCATACTCACAGTTAAACATTTCATACCACCATTTATCGGTTGTAGAGACTATTAATCATATCTTATTCATTAGTCTCCTTTTTGTCACATTTCATTAGGTTGTCTTACTTACACAATTTCAAGCACAAACAATATCATTTCCTTTCTCTGTTATCTTTTCTCGAAATGTTTTAATATCTGCGTACTTTAACGGGCTCCACACCACCGACTATGCTACCATATGCTCTGGCAAGTGATTTTGGGTCTTTTATCCCAGGGCTTCAGACCCTTCTTAATTATTCTTAGTATCATACGATTCCATATTAATGTGTTTTAACATTTTTGCTAATGTTCACATTATTCTGTCATGTCATCGTTTTATCATTTCTATGGTTTATAGCACAATTTTACCTTGTCCACATGCCATTTTTTCACTTTATCCATTTTTCACAAAAACTAACTGATGGGTCTGACAAGGAAAGTCCGACCATTAGGACCCTCAATTTTTAGTAAAATTACCATTTCTCCATTTCTTCATCATAACTTTGTGAAAAATATATTTACATCTCATGGTACTGAAAATTATTATTTCCTTTAAAAGTCACCCCGTTATGATTTTATATTCAAAATCATACTTTAATATTTTATGTTTCACTACATAAAACATATTTAATCACTTGAAGACCATTCTAGCAAAATGTCAACTACTTTGCCCTATTATCACATGTAGCATCAAATATTATTTTTCTTCATTCTTAACAATATTTACAAAACAATTTTACGGCTATTTCTCTACAATTCATATTTATCTCATAAAACCAATTCCAATATAATTTATCAAGCCTAGAATGTCCTAGAGTAGAACACTACATGTTTTTACACATGTTAAGAATGGTTTTAAGCCTACAAATCCTAAAATACGCAACTAAACAAGATATAAATCATGGATTTACATTTTTCATGCTTTTATTCCATATTTGAAGGTAAAAATGCCATTTATTCACAAAGACCCATTTTGGTTTTATCTCCTTAAAAACTCCATTTTTGCAAGACGAGAATATATAAGAAAATATCTTTACTTTTTGGCATTAAAATATATCTAGCTTGCATCCTAGACATTTTTCATAGCTAGAAACCTTGAAATATTAGTGAGAGGAAAACCTTACCTCAAGGTTAGAAAAGTAGACAAAGAAGAAGACGAAGATGGAAGCTCCTGACTCCAAATACTCCAAAAATCTCTTCAAAACACTCCAAAGTTATCTTGGATTTTCCTACTTGCTTGACTCAACCCGCTCCTATCTTTGACAAAGCTAGTAGAAGGATCATAAAGCTTCGAAATAAGGTGGAAATGGTGTATTAGGGTGGAGGTTTGGTGTAACTATGGTGGAAATAGTTTGGGGAGTGGATGTGGTCCTACAATTAGAGAGAGGGAGAGAAGCTATAGTTGATAACCAAAAATGCGTGAGAGAACCCACACCCATCTCTCTCTTAAATAACCCAAAAACCCTAAGGAAGCTTTTACCCAAGGGTATCCCATGCAAAAATCACATTTTTCTTTCATTTGGAGCACCAGAAGTTGACACTTCATATATCCAATGGCTATGGTGTTGACAACACATTAGAAATCTTCAGAATTTTTGAGTTCAGCTCCAGTTGATCGAACGACTTCAAGTCTCGTTAGAACAAGATCCCTTTTTATTCGAATGAGCATCTAACGAGGTACTAACGAGGCCAAAATCTAGTATCTAAATAGGATGTCGGATGTACCTCTTTCGAACGACAATCACCCCTTCATTCGAATGACGGTGAACTTCGCTCGAACATAGGCTTTTAACGAGATTTCATAGAGCGAGGGAAATTATCCATTTTTTCATTCATTAGAAGTTCATTTGAACTTCATTCGAATGACTCGTTCGAACTACATGGACACCTTATTCGAATGACTTCAAATTTCCACTATATAAAATTAAGCCATAAAAACTCTAATTCCATATGTACGAAGGACATAAGGATAGTCAAATCTCAATATTCATTCACCAATACAAATTTACATGGAAAGAGATAAAACGTTAGGCATGGGTATTATATTCTTCCCACCTTAGGAGATTTTGTCCCCGAAATTAGAACAACCAACTAGGGACAGAGTTCTGGGTGCCTCTCCCGCATCTTCGACTCATGTTCCCAATATGCACCTTCGACGCCCTGAAAATCCCAAAGAACCTTCACTATGGAAATGTAATTGTTGTAGAACTTTATCCTCGCGGTCCAAAATGGATATTGATCTCATTAGAAATGTAACATCTTCCTCTAACTCGATGAGGTTCCAATTGGCAACATGTCGGGGATCGTGGAGATACTTTTTAAACATAGAGACATGAAACGCATTATGGACTTAGGATAGATGTGTAGGTAGCACAAAGCGGTACGATACATCCCTAATCGGGTTAAATAGTTCTAAGGGACTGATATACTATGGGGATAACTTCCCTCTCTACCGAATCGTTGATTGTTAGTTCTTGCTCTAAGTTTCAACATCACATCTTCACCTACTCTAAACTCGAGGGGTATCTGACGATTATCACCATAAATCTTTTGTCGTCTATGTGCCATCATGATTCTCTGACAAATTACCTGAACCTTCTCCATTATTTCTCTGATCAACTCTTAATTGGTGAGATGTTTGTCACCCACATCATCCCAAAAAATCAGAGAGCGGCATGACCTCTTATAAAGGGACTCATAGGGGGCCATCTCGAAACTCGCCTGATAGATATTATTGTAAAAAAAACTCTACCAGATGCAGATTCTTCATCCAATTACCCTTAAAGTCGAGTGCACAAGCTCTCAACATGTCCTCCAGAATTTGGATGGTTTCGCAGTTTCTAGGTGATATATCTTACTCCTATTCATCTTGGTACCCAGTTCCTATTGGAACTTCTTAAAAAATCGGGACATAAATCCTGGATCCTTTTTCTAGAAAATTGAGATCGGAACACTTTGAAGTCTAACTATCTCTCAAACATATAACCTCGCCAACTTAGCCACGCTATACGTGACCTTTAATGGCAGAAAATGTGCACATTTTATGAGATGATCCACTATAACTCACATGGCGTCATGACCTTCACTATGCGGTAAGGGTGTGATAAAATCCATCTTGATATGATCCCACTTCCATTATGCCATGAGTAGTAGTTGCAATAGCCATGATGACTTCTACATACGTCGCCACATCCCTCTTCATAATGGATTACCAAAAATATCTGCAAAGGTACTTATACATATTTGTAGTATTAGAATGCATGTCGAAGCGCTAGTGATGGGAATCCATCATCACCTTGTTTTGAAGCTCGTCAATAATTGGAACAATCAACTAACTCTTGTGTCGCACCCTTATGTCCTTGTCTACGGTAAGGGTGTCGAACAGTTTGCCAATCTGCATACGATCACAGTTTTTGGCAAACTCGGGATCACATAACTCGGCGTCCAGAACTTTATGGTGAATGAATGGCCTAGTCACCACACCCTAAAGGTAAGACTTTTCGTAATCCTGTTGGACATGCAAATGAAACTTTTGCAACTCATCGAACATCTTTACCTGATGAAACCTCATCACTACTAGGATGAGGCTAGACTTTTGACTAAGAGCATCAACAACCACATTGGCCTTACCGGGATAATAATTTAATGAGAGATCGTACTCCTCTATAAATTCCATTTACGGCCTGTGACGAAGATTAAAACCACGTTGCGTGAAGATGTACTGGAGGCTCTTTTGATCGAAAAACACCTCAAAACGTTCCCCCTATAGATAATACCTTCATATATTAAGTGAAAATACCATACCAGCCAACTCCAAATCATGGGTGGGGTTATTCCTCTCATGCACCTCTAACTGACGCGAAGAGTAAGCGACTACCTGTCCATTTTTCATCAATTGGAAGTCCCATAAAAATAAGAGGATGAAACTAATCAACCTTTAGTCCCAAACTGAATGCTAAAATTCTCAAAATAAATGAATGTGATGTGCATGAATCAAATGGCTCATTAACCCATGTACTGAACAAAAGAATCATACCTTCCATCACCGATGGATCACCGGAAGGTACAGTAAACTGTGACATGACATAGGTTCATCCAAGGTTAAACTTGCTACTCTGGCTGTCGAGAACTTGACATGGCCCATAGCTAATCTACCCCTGAATTGAATATGAACCATCCACACTATGCCTCGTGGGCTGATGATAGCCTGAGGAAAATTGTTTCTGCTATTGCGTGGGCCTTGTGTAACTAAAATTTTGGCATAGCATATAATTAATAGTTTGCTGACAGCCCTATTGATTGCCCGAAGCTGTTTGTGGATAATCTCTCTTAAAATAACCAAGGGACCCGTAAGAAAAATAAGTCCTCTTAGTGGAGGTTTAGGGATTTGATTGTTGGTACACTGGGAAGATGAAGAACTTAACCCCATGGCGGCCTTTATCTTTGCAAATAAGACTTGAGCCCCGCTTCTAAACTTCTTATGACCGTCGTTTTGGGACCCGTTGGGTTCCCTCTTCTTTTCACTAATGTCCTTATCGTCCTTAGCATCTAACTCCAACTGTATAGCATTTTTCACTTCTGACCTGAAGTTTGGGATATCCACACCTGCCAAGATTCGTCGAATGCCCATGTTGAGGCCCTTAACAAACAACCTTGCCTTCTCAATCTTATCTTTCTGCATCGAGTCCACATACTTACATAAGATTTCAAAATTTACCAGATACTTATTAACATAAGTCTTTCCCTGTATCAGATGAAAGAACTCATCCTTCTTGGCATTCTTTAATGTCTGGGGAAAGTACCTATCGAGGAACGCAACCCTGAAGCTACCCTAGTCTATGGTCTCTATAGTACAAGTAGAGTAGGCCCTCCACTAGCATTGTGCTTGCTCCATGAGATGGAACATAGATATCTTGACCTTATGACTAGTTTCCACGTCAAGAATCTCCATGACCCTAATGACTTGATCGAGCCACTCTTCTACAGCATTAGGGCCTGTTGCCATTTTAAAGGTGGGTGGGTTAAGCCTCTTGAACTCCTTAAGGATGGGGGCAGAGGTAGTACTCTCAACCGTACCACTGGTGTTGTCTCTCTGCTGCTGTGACAGGGAGTCGGCAAGATGGCGAATGACTTACTCCATGCTTGTAAGCTCATAATTACCCGACCCACTAGCTACATCACAATGTGGAGGCATCTACACAAGAAAGGAAAGTTCAATACATAATGGTACGAATTGAAAGTGATAGCAAAAGCGATTTCTTAACAGTAACTAAAACATTAACTATGCGAAAACGTATAAGGAAAGTGTACACGCTTTGTTACACTCGAGGATCCTATTTCTCTGATATCATTTGTAATGCCCTGACCCAGGTTTAGATAACCGTTGGGTCAACCCGCACTGAATCAAGAAGTAAAAGGAGGGGAAGTCCAATTTTATTATTTAACAAAAACCCTTAAATTTCACCATTTATTAAAGATTAAATTTACCGGTTTTATGTTGGGAAAAGTGACCAATTTAGGCGATTAAGTCAATTTACGAGGTTTATTTATGAAAATCCGATTTAGCCTACAATGCTAGTTAAATAAGACATAAATCATAATCAGCCCTGTATTATTACAACACTTGGCCAAAGGCCCTAGTAAAAATTTAAATGTACCAAGTCATTGATATTTTAAAAGATAATTTAAATAAAATTATAGAGTCACTAATGATGTTAACTGCCATCTGGAGCCTTACACGCATGCTTCCCGACATCATTACTTGAAGTATCTGGGGTGGGGGTGGGAATTTTAACCTAAAAATCATCGGTGAGCTAATGCTCAGCAGGGTGGTTAATACTAAGTTATACGTTTCTACAAAATACTATGCATATATCGTGTATTTTAATCATTCTGAAAATGTTTAACAATTTAGCTAGTATTAATGCAATTGCCATGAAATGAACCCGATCGATGAGCTCATACTCACACTTAACTATTTTATGCTACCCTTTACCGGGTCAAGAGACTATTAATCATATCTTATTCATTTGTCTCCTTTTTATCACATTTCATTAAATTATCTTACTTACACAATTTCAAGCACAACCAATATCATTTCCTTTTTCCATTATCGTTTCTCAAAATCTTCCGATATCTGCATACTTTAACTGGCTCCACACCGTCGACTATGCTACCATATGCCCTTGATAGTGATTTTGGGTTTTTCACCCCAGGGCTTCGTGCCCTTCTTAATTATTTCCGATTTCATTTGAGTCCATATTAATGTTTTTTAACATTTTTGTTAATTTCTACATTATTCTATCATTTCATCATTTCTATGATTTATATGTAAGGACATTTTTCTCATGTCCAACATGTTACATTTATGTATGTCGTACGCCGCTACATTTGGCACGTCACCTCACGATCTCACATGACGGCCTCTATCCGAATTCCGGGAATCAAGCATGCATTATCTCCACTAATATGTCCCACATCTGCCTCAATGACTTCACGTTCCAAGATTTTAGGGACTTAATGCAAGTGGTACGCAAGGGAAGTCAAAACAGTGAAAAAAAGGCACAATAGGAGAGTTCAAGGGCATTTTCGTAATTTCACATCCATACTTCGGAGGTCTGGTCAACTAGAAATTTGAAGATCTCGCCGCAACGAAGATACTGGAAAAAACGGCACCTCAATCCGAGCTACGGTGAAGGAGTTATGACCTTTTGAAGATAGAGAAAATTCCTTAAAGAATGCTATTTTTTTTGTACGCTGGATAGAATTTTAGAGTTTTAAGAACGTGGGACTCTTCATATTTTTTCCTATAAATACCAACTTCGGGGGAGTTGTTTTGCAAGACTTTAGGAGACGAATTTGAGAGTCCAAATACATCTAGTCTTCATATTTTTGAGTCCCAAGACTCATGTTTTGATTCACACATCATTGCCAAACCTTTGTGAATCCTTTTGCAACCCAAGAACACAACTTTGGTTTGTTCAACCCTTATGGAGGAGACCGTTCTTCTTCTTCATTGCAGCCCTACTGGAAAGGGATAATTCCAGCCGCGACTACAGAATCCGATACCCGAGGGTAATTCTTAGTCAACTTGTATTTTCATTGTAATCCGATTGTAAGCCGTTTTCTTACAAATTATAGTGAAAATAAATGGTTTTGCCCCTGAGGGGGATTTTTCCTTAATTGCATGTGTTTGAATGTTCTTGCGTAGATTATCTATTTATTCAATCACATGCTGCTGCATGTTTAGGGTTTGTTTGTGTTAAAAGGGTTTTATATATGGTTTGATCATTTGAACGCGAGCACACACGTTTCTCAAATTGGTATCAGAGCGGGTTACTCTAAATTATCGAGTGATCTTGATTTTTAAAGTTTTTTTTTCCTGATACAATTTGACTTCTCACATCGTCAAATTGGTATTAGAGCGGGTTACGCTAATTTATCGCGTGATCCTGATTTTTTTTCGAGGATTTACTTTCTGATACAATTTGTCTACTCACGTTTTCAAATTGGTATCAGAGCGGGTTGTGCTAATTTATCGCGTATTCCTTTTTCCGCAAAATTTTGTGATATTGATTTTTTTTTAAATCAGTTGTGTAAAATTTCGCAATTTTTCAATGGAACGCCCATTTAATGAGGAGCCTATTTTTGAAAAATTTCACGACCGTGCTGATAAATTAAAAAGTTTGAATTTGAAACTTTGCAAAAGAATTAAAGTTTTGGAAAAAGAAAAATCTCTCTTTAAAAGTAAGATTGAATATTTGCAAGAGTTTCAAACTCAAAGTGATATTTGTCGTGAGCACTTTGGTAATTTGTGTACTGATTTTGATTCTTTAAAAATTGCCAAAAAGAAGAGTGATGAGAGAGTCCTAGTTTTAGAGAAGGAATTGGAGGACTTAAAAAATTCTAGGGTTCCCGTTTGTGCCGTCGAGGATAAAAAATTAATCGATGATTTTACGGCACGCGAAAAGACTCTTAGGAATAAGTTTGTTTTAATTGAGGGGGAGCGTGATAAACTGTTAAGTTTAATTGATAATTTGAAGAAGGCGTCCCTTAATTTGGAAGAGTCTAATTCTTTGCTTGAGTCAAAAAATTTTAAGTTAAAAAATGATTTGACAGACTCAAGTAGGTTTGATAGTGATGGTAATGGTTCATCGTGTTCTCATGCTTCTAATGCTAAAGCCAAAACCATTATTTGTTTTAGAGGGTCAACTAATTCCAAGGACGCTAGAAAAGATCACACTTTCGGTGTCATCCCACCCGTTTACACATGCTCATATTGTGGTAGGAATGGTCACCTTAGGCGATTTTGTTTTGATCTTGGAAGAGGTCCTAGGAATTCGAAGTCTAGTATTTTGTTGGTTCCCAAAACCCCTTGTCGACGTGTTTCATCCATTTGGGTTAGGAAATCACTTTTGGAGGAACTAGATTTTAGACAAGTTGATTCCCGTTTGATTGCACATGATTCTTCTCTTGCCATATCATATAGATGATTGTGTTTGCATGTTTGTCATACGCTAGTTATGCTTTTTGATATATTTTTTCTAGCGTTGTGACATGTACTTTTTGTATATATTTTTTTGAAAAATTTTGAAAAATACAAAAAGATTTTTTTTGTTGCACCGTTTATGGATGAACACTTTGGATGACCGAGTCACAACATCATTCCATTTTTTCATGTGACTATTTGATAGTGTTTTGAGACAATAGGTCAATTCATCCATGTGCTTTATAATGTTTGGAGTTATTAAGATGTAATTAAGTGTTACTTCCTACATGTTTGACTCATATTTCCTTTATTGCACACATGCACGGATTTGTGTGATTATTGTGCTTGTCTTATCACATATTGGTTGGGTGTTTTCACTCCAATCCTGTCGTTAAAACGAACCAAGCGCGATAATTTTTATAAGGAAATTGTGCATATAAAAACCGTTTTGTGAGATTGTGTGCTTTGTTTAAGAATGGGGAGGGGCTGCGAAAGGTAATTATCTCTTCTTTGCGCAAAAGCCACCGTTCCAAAGGACCTAAAAAATGGAGGAATTTTATTATCCGGGGTCCAAAGAGGTTAAAAGAGCCCGAAAAAATTAAAAGGCAATAAAAAAAAATTCATGCCAATTATGGGCCATTTAGGTTTTTGCACCAATTCTCCAAAGTTTGAGAATTTAGATTACCTCTAAAAGAATATATATATATGAGGGAGTTTGGTTGGAGAATTTAAAACGGGTTTGCACGTCCTTGAAATGCTTGAAAATGCGCTACATAGTTTTGGACGTTATTGGTGTGGAAATCACTTTGACTTTGATTTGTTGATTTGCATAAGACGGTGTCATCTAAATTCAACAAAAAAATTTTTACACCTAAGGATACTTTTGATGTTCATTCGTTAGGGGTATACATATGCATCGTGCACATATGATTGATTGAGTTGATTTACCTATCGAATGTGTTCACACCCATTCATTCTGTTTCCATGACTTGGTTGTTTAAGTTTAAATCCATGGTGTGATTTTTGTATCATGTTTTACATTTTTTTTCAAAATGGTATCTATTTTTTGTATAAAAAAAAAATTGAAAAAAAATCAAAAATAGTTTGTGTATTTTTTGTATACCGTGACACCCCGATTTTGCTTGTTTGATTCATTCTTCTTATTTGTCTATTTGGGGACATCATAAAAAGGGGGAGAAAGAATTATCATTTTATGGGGGAGTTTTGAGATTTGACTTATGCTTATCATATATTGGTATCTATATTTATCTCATTTCAAACTCAATACGTCACTTGGTATTTTTTTTCTTTATCTCATGTGTGTAGGTACTACATTGATGATCTATGAATTGCACACCCTGATGAGAAAAGATTTGAGATTCCTGAAGATTTGAAGAACAAACGATGAAGACTATTCATTTGTACCTTTTCCAGTTTTGGGTTCATGGGAGGGTAGATTTGTATAGGCAATTTCATATTTGATAATTCGGATTTTTTATGTATGTACCGGCATAGACATAGGGGGAGATTTGTAAGGACATTTTTCTCATGTCCAACATGTTACATTTATGTATGTCGTACGCCGCTACATTTGGCACGTCACCTCACGATCTCACATGACGGCCTCTATCCGAATTCCGGGAATCAAGCATGCATTATCTCCACTAATATGTCCCACATCTGCCTTAATGACTTCACGTTCTAAGATTTTAGGGACTTAATGCAAGTGGTACGCAAGGGAAGTCAAAACAGTGGAAAAAAGGCACAATAGGAGAGTTCAAGGGCATTTTTGTAATTTCACATCCATAGTTCGGAGGTCTGGTCAACTAGAAAGTTGAAGAGCTCGCCGCAACGAAGATACTGGAAAAAACGGCACCTCAATCCGAGCTACGGTGAAGGAGTTATGACCTTTTGAAGATAGAGAAAATTCCTTAAAGAATGCTGTTTTTTTTGTACGCTGGATAGAATTTTAGAGTTTTAAGAACGTGGGACTCTTCATATTTTTTCCTATAAATACCAACTTCGGGGGAGTTGTTTTGCAAGACTTTAGGAGACGAATTTGAGAGTCCAAATACATCTAGTCTTCATATTTTTGAGTCCCAAGACTCATGTTTTGATTCACACATCATTGCCAAACCTTTGTGAATCCTTTTGCAACCCAAGAACACAACTTTGGTTTGTTCAACCCTTGTGGAGGAGACCGTTCTTCTTCTTCATTGCAGCCCTACTGGAAAGGGATAATTCCAGCCGCGACTACAGAATCCGATACCCGAGGGTAATTCTTAGTCAACTTGTATTTTCATTGTAATCCGATTGTAAGCCGTTTTCTTACAAATTATAGTGAAAATAAATGGTTTTGCCCCTGAGGGGGATTTTTCCTTAATTGCATGTGTTTGAATGTTCTTGCGTAGATTATCTATTTATTCAATCACATACTGCTGCATATTTAGGGTTTGTTTGTGTTAAAAGGGTTTTATATATGGTTTGATCATTTGAACGCGAGCACACACGTTTCTCATTATAGCCCCATTTTTTGTTGTCAACATGCCTTTTTGTCTAATTTATCCGTTTTTCACAAAATATCAACCGATAAGGTCTAATGAGGAAGTCCGACCATTAGGACCCTCAATTTTTAATAAAATTACCATTTCTCCATTTCCTCATCAAAACTTTATGAAAACATATTTGCATCTGTGGCCATCCCGAGAGGGGCTGAGGCGGGCTCCCCCCTTCCTGTGCGTGCATGTGGGATTGCGCCCTTTATCGGGGCACTCGATATTCATAGATGTTGGGTAGTATGTAGAGATAGAGTCACCAGCTTATTTTGCACAAAACAGGCAAAAGAAATGTTGCTGCTTCGAGAGAACAACATCAAAGACAATACTGAGGCTTACGAAACCAAATAGTTCAAGGGTCCGGGGACTAAGTTACGAAATGGGAAGGTGTTAGGCACCCATACCACCTTTTCAATCTCTCATGGGCATGCTTTAATCTTCTCCTGTTAAACTCCATGAAGTGTGTGCTTATGCTCATAACATAGATGGAGAATCAAATCGCTCAACTCGCGACATGGAAATGGACGTATTGAGGTCATCCTTAGGAGTGTTCCCAAAATAATAATTCAAAATATAATATAAGTGTTTGTCGAGTCACGAGTCATTACAGAAGAACGAATGTATACAACTGACAAGACTCGAGCATGCAAGCATATTAAATCCATTAAGAATATATATATATATATATATATATATATATATATATATATATATATATATATATATATACTGAAAACATGGTAACTGATGTGCATAAGAGACGACTCGAGTCTAGGTATTTACCCAAGACGCCTACGTACCCCAAGGGGCATCAAAGTCCACGCTGTTCAAAGATAACTTAGGGTGGGGTTTAACCCATAAATCCAAATGAGGGATTTCTCTTATATGTGTGTGTAGGGATAAACATGTTTTAAGTGTGAGAATGTGCAGTGAGAATCTCCTTTGGAATTTATAGGTAAACCCTTTTTTCTTGTTTTTTGTTTTTTTATGAAAATAAAGTATGTGCAAATACTAATAATAAAAGTTTGAGATTAAGGTATGTGATGTAATGAAATAAAGAGGTAAAATGGAAATAAACCAACTGATGCTAAAATAAGAGAATTTAAGGACAATGGTGAAGAAATTGATCTCCTTATGAAGGCTTGAAGTGGATCTTGATTGTAGATGCGCTGATCTCATAATGAGGTAATGGTGGTACGAGGAGATGGGGGTGAATTTACTAAATGGAGTATGAAAAGGATGGAAGGAATGTGGGAAATGGGATTTTTAACAGGGGAACGACTCTGAATGCGAGAGAATGTTCTTTGAAATACCGAGAGGGATGTTCAGGGGCGCTTTTCCAAGTGAGGTCATGGCCTCTCATGTTAGGGATAAGGGGGTGCTGATCGACAGGGTCCTGGACCTGCCTATCAGCATAGATCCCCAGACTCACTGCTGATATGCAGGGTTCTGGGGTGCCATTCGGGAGTCTGAGATAGATTTTTTAGAAAAATGATCGTAAAATGCGAACTATAAGCCAGAATCATGCATGGGGTGGACCTTTGGAAAGGGCATTAAGATCCCTTTAAGAATCCATTGAGCCACTCTCAGGTTCGAGAGTTTACCGAAGTTAAACGGGGATCAAAAGCACCCATTTGTCACTAGACATGAAAATTTTGGAGGAAAACATATCGTTCGTCCGAACCGTAAGGCCGATTTATAAACGGGACAAACTGTTGGAAAAGGTATTTAAAGCCCTCCGAGATTTCAATTAGGTTCAGAGTTTAATGGGTCGTTCATCCATACCTTAAAACGGCTTCATGCATAGGGAGGACCATTGGAAGGGTATTCAAAGACCTTAAAAGATTCATTGTGCCTAATTTTGAGGACCTAGGGTGATGAGGATGATCGATTCTATGGACCAAGGTCAATTCTGAGGACTTAAGGTTGGGGCGACCAATTCAGAGGGCCTAGGTCAATTCTGAGAACCTTAAGTTATGATGACCAATTCTGAGGGCCGAGGTCAATTATGAGGACCTTGAGTTGTGATGACCAATTCTAAGGGTCGAAAGTTGTAACGACCAATTTTGAGATTGGTGGTTAATTCTAAGGACCTAAAGTTGTGATGAAAAGTTCTATGGGCTGAGGTCAAATCAGAGGACCTTAAGTTGTGACGACCCATTCTGAGGGCCGAGGTCAATTCTGAGGACCTAAAGTTATGATGACCAATTATAAAGGCGGAGGTTAATTCTGGGGACATTAAATTTTGACAACCAATTATGAGGGCCGAGGTCAATTATGAGTACCTTAAGTTGTTACGACCAATTCTGAGGGCCAAGGCCAATTTTGAGGACCTAAGGTCGTGACAACCAATTTTGAGGGCTGAGGTCAATTTCGAGGACCTAAAGTTATAGCACGGGAAATAGCTCTCCTGGGGAAATTTAAATTATCTTGGGGGTGCAAGTGCACCTATGGTTCCACTGGTAATTGTGTTATCTTAAAACTCCACTTGGGAGATATTTAGTCTTCGAATTCTGGCTGGGGAATTGTAGTAGACTTAGATGCGAGCACATCATTGGTTCTGCTGTGGAGTATGCTAAAAATAAGGGTGTAAGATTAATCTAGCTAGGGATTTTGAGAGTTTTTAAGGGGCTTAGTGCTCCAAGGATGATTTTCTTGAGGAATTCCACATTTTCCAGGGATTTGGGGGAATTTTTCGATCAATTTTTGTAATTTTATGGAATTTTCTGGCATTTTTTATATAAAATTTTGAAGGGACTACCAATAAGAAGTCTTGAGGGGTGCTAATCGGTAATGGCACGGAGTCCTGGGCTTCCTTAGAAGAGGAAAAGGTGGCTGCCGATCGGTATGGGTTGTCGACGGTAGAGGAGGCTCCGATCATTCAGGTTACTCCCATTTCTAACAATTTTTGACTGAGTAGCGGGGAATCACTAAGTGTGTCGTACTGTCCTCATGCATCGGTGTATGTGTTAATGGGGCTTACGGATGAGGCCCTTCGTCCTGAGGAATATCCTTTATCTTTCTCTTATTCTGTTTTCATTGATTTTTCTTTGCTTCTTTACTACCTGATTTGTCTTTTGTTGTTGCTCTTTTTCCTTATATTATGTTCGAGTGCTGACCAACTGGATGAGGGATATCAACCACTAGATGGCCTCCATGTCTGATTATATCAAAAAGTTGGATCCTTCCTGCTTTAACTGCCTACCACCTCAGATGAGGGTTCGGATTCTAGGAGTGGAGTATCCATCGCTCGTCATCGAAGAAATCACATCCGTCATGGAGGTTGAGGGATTGAGAGGGAAAGTTGAGGGTACACGCTAAGTCCTGTTTGTATTTTTTTTCTTTTCCATATGAAAAATGTAACCAAGTGAAGCAAAATATATATCAAAAATATGGATTTCTCCTTTTTTTGGCATTTTTATTGATTTAGTGACTTATCCTCTGTGCACTTTTAATTTTTTGTTGAGATTGTTTATACAAAAATAAAGATAATAAAAGGCAAAATGTTTATTATTTTCTTAGAAAAGGAGGGTAAAAGTAATTAAAAAAAGATTTTTTAGTAAGAATTTATTTTGAGAATGAAAATGATATTTTGAGGAGAATAAAATAGAGGAAGTGAGTAATTGAAAAGGAATGTTTCGGGGGTAATTATTCAAAATAAACTTTTTTTTCCTGGCAATTGACTTTGGTAAAAGAGGAAAGATGGAACTTTCCAAAATAAGGGGGGTGTCGATCGTTAGACCCCTTGACCTGCCTATCGTCATGGAGGTCAAGTAAAATCATCTTTAGGCTTTGATTTCACTTTCCTGCACATCAGTGTACTCCCGTAGGGATGAGAATTAATCAGGTTTCCAGAGTTTTTATTTTTTGCCAAGGATTTTGAGTATAAAAGGAGGGGTATGGGATGTGCTTTCTCCAACAATACCCACATTTCTCTTCTTGCTTCTCATTTTTTATTCTCAAATGGCTCTTCCTATCTATGAAAAATTCTCCTCTTACATTGATGATCTGGAGGCCATATGCCTATATAATGTCAACTATGATGCTTTCAACCTGCGCCGGGTTTCTCTGTGGCGTAATCGAGCCATAGATTGAAACTTGCTAGTAGCGGCGATACAATTTTGGTACCCAAAAGACCATGTCTTTTGTTTTGGCTTGGACAAGGTTTGTCCTACCTATGAAAAATTCTCAGCAATATTGAGGTTAGTCCAAGTTTGCCGGCATCTATGCTCGATTTTTCCTGTTCTCCCTAGGCATTTCTGGCGATGTTGCTCCATATTTCTCCTTCGTCGTCTTGTCTGCTGGTTAGTAGAGGGATTATTTCTCTTAGGGAGTTTATGTATTTCGTGCGCCATAGGGGTTTTGAGGACGCTGGCTTTGTCAGAGTTGTTATCTTTGGCCTTACTATGAGGCTTTTTCTAGTGATAAGGGATTTAACGGTGGATACTTAAGTGGCTACGATAACGACATGGATGTATTACCGCCATAATCATGCGATTGTGGTGTTGGCTAAGACCTTGAATGGTCTGGATGCTTGGAAGGAGGGTCGTTCTGACTTTCTGAGTGGGAGCCCGGTAATGTTGTTCATGTGGCTTATAGAGAGTTTTTTATGGCAACCCCTCCTGAGTATCCCTTTGTGGGTATGCCTAATTCTTTGTTTGGCCTTTATTTAGTTTTGTCCCATTTATAGATAACTGAGACAACTAGTTTGTGGAACAGGGAGCTCGGTGTCTTCGTTGGTGTGACACCCCGCTTAAAATAATAACGGGTGGCCAGCCCTATACTACATTGAATTAGGAATCTCAGATGGCTCATTCTCAGCATTAATAGACTATACTAAAATAGATAGGGAAAATAACCTGAAACTATAAAAGCGGTTGCCAAAATTAAATAAAACATGTAACGGACTACAAACCAACAGTATATAATTTATAGCAAAGATGAAATGTACACAATTACTATGATAAAAGAAAGTGCTAAAATAAAATGGAATGAGTACATATAAGGAAAATATACCCCAATATGCTGTCAGGTCACAGACAGTACAACATCCATAAAGAAGAAATATAAATCACTACATATAACTCCCGGGTGTAAACTCGATATACAAAAGAGTCCTATCTAGATTTACAAAGAGATAAGAAGCGACTACAATCTAAATCCCGCAACAGTACGCATCTTCTATGGTTCCCAAGACTCTGAATAGAAAAGCATTCGGTATCCATGCGGTAGGGTATATATATATATATAGCAGGAGAGAAATATAAACGGAGCCCGAGGTGTAAAAATATTTGCAGCAAGTGTGTTAACCGTGCATAATAAATATAAATGAACTATTTCATAATTAAAGTGGAGTCGCACTCTTGTGAAACCCCAAACTCACCTCTCAACTACAGCGCGCACCTACTCGCATCCTGGAACCTTAATTAAGTTACCCCACCCATAAGGACGATCCACCTTACCATACACACGGCCTCTACCCGCATGACCTGTCATCCTAATATAACCCAAGAATCCTTACCAATTTAATCCCACCTAAATATATACACACGGATAAGCGTTCATAAGCTTAGGTTCCAAATTATTAACTTAAACCGGTTATAAATCTTAATACATCACACATTAATGTTATTTTAATATAAGAGTTTATTCTCTAAACAACATGCATACCAGTATTAAGAACCAAACTTCTCTCACTCTCAATATTACACTACGTTTCGTGCGCAGGGCATCTCGCAAAGAGAAATCCAAACAAGGAACCCCCCGACACACTCCTCCTTAACAATGTTGATCGTAGGGATCCATTATGTCACATACACAAATCATATATTACAACTACTTAATTATAGAGTACTATCTAAGAACAAAATTAGAATCTCCATTTAATCCTTGGGTCGATATAACCGCATACGATCCTTCGACCTCAACCAACTAGTACACCAAAAATCACCCAAGATGTACATCATAGAAACTCCATATCCTCTTCACATATAGCATATCTAAGTATATATATTTACTCTAAATATATATATATATATACAATCAATCATTCCTTCCTATAATCACGTATACATAACACACATAATGTATACTTGTAATTCACATAACATAAACGGTTATAGGATATCAAAATACTGCACCATGCTATCATCTTCTAGGTCATCACTCACATACCATCTGGGGGACCACCAGTAGGATTAAATGACACCTTCTTCGTGGTTATAGGTCACAATGTATGGGAAGCAGTCATAGCTCCAAACCGACAAGTGAGAACGAATCATATCCAAGACTTCTCACCCCCAAAATATATAATCACACACACGCAAAAAAGGGAAGACTATGACTTGGGGAATATCCACACCCTGCTCCTCAAGCCAAGGTGCTCACCCTCATCGCACAACTTCCCATGATATCATGTGCCGGGTATGCTTCACACGACAAGTATATATATCATTCAAACTATATATTTATATACATCCATATGATCACATCATATAATCAAACCATCACTCACGGTATAGATATTCACACCATGAGTACACACATATATACATATCCATACATATATATATATATATATATATATACACACACATATATACATACCATCTCTCGTCCGTATGTATGAAATCCATAAACTTAATTATATGTTTACATAGTCCTCATTATACTAGCTATCACTCCAAGCATAATAACTTAATACGTTATATACCTATCCCTCACTTAAAGCATATTCATCCATTGCCCCTATGATAGGAATAGTCTTCTAGTATATCCCATATTAAGATTTTCAACACAAATTTTAACGTATGTATCAATAACTATACATCCCATCTATATTCGAAATCACATCGATATACCAAGTAAGAATTTCGACTATTGGTATGCACGTAACTAATAGTTTACAAACCTCAAGATCAATCCTAAATTCATTCCATGATCCCATCACTTATTGGAATCCCCATTATAAATCCCACACTGATATATAACAACTATCCCGACTAGAATTACAACACCCTATTCTAGTTGATAGTCTGACCCAAATAGCTCCCAATTTTGACTATGGTTCAATTGTCCTTATGAACCCTTAACATTAACACATTCACGATATTTTCCTTGAATTTATCCTCACTAAGGATACGCGACCTTTTACCTCTCAATGGTCCCCAATCATATCTTACTTAGAATCCTATCACTATAAGGATTCAACATAATTATTAACCGATAATTTCATGCCATACCCTCACGACTCTCTCAAAGAGTTCTAAACTTCACGTCATCCTAAGGCACAAATCCCTTAACATTACATCATAACCTTCCATAATAAGTCCATTAAGAATACCCCCAAGAATCAAACCCAAAAGAAAAGGGGTAGAAGAAAATCCCAAACTTTAGCTAAAAATAGAGTACCGGTCCACTGGTCCCAGACCCCCAGTCGACCGCGAGACCAAAATTTTGCCTTACGAAGAATGCAGTAGGCTCTTCCCTTGAGGCACGGTCGACCGGCCACACTAGATACCTTAGCCGATTTCCATTTTTGAACAAGCTCCAATTATCCAAACACCCAAATCTCATCAACTAACCCCTAATATTTTAATTTAATCATTTTCCTCACATCAAAACCCAACCTACCCTCATCTCATCAACATAAATATCATCAATCCCAAGTTTAAACATCAAATTCAAGTTAAAAATACCCCAAAACTAAGTTTTCCCCTATAACCCCAAAATTCATTTCTTTTATCCACAAATTATGAAATGAAAACACAAATGAAATATTTAGCAAGATTAAACACTTGCCTCAAAATTGTAGAGGTGGAATCATCCCTGAACACACATATGGGCCGAAAATCTTCAAGTTTTTCCTTCTCTCTTTCTTTCTTTCTTTCTTTCTTTCTTTCTTTCTTTCTTCTTCTTTCTTTCTTCTCCTCTTATCTTTATCTCTCCAGGGTTTTCTCTCTTTCTCACAGATGAGTTTGGCTTGATCCGTAAGCCTCTTAAACCTTTAAAACATAAATCCCAGTTTTAAATCATAATACACACTTTAAATAATTCGCTTACTCCAATCCGAGTCAAACTAACTTAAAAATATTCCGGAACCAAAATAAAACCCAATGACAGTCATTTTGACTATCTCGACCCATCCGGAATCAATGGCGCACTCAAAATCATCATCCAACATACTTTATAACGTCCTAAATTTTAGGCCTCAATTGCCAAATTTTAAAATTCCCCAATTTAAATAAAAAATTTATTTCTCCCAAAAATTTAATTTCTCAGTCCCAAAATCGTGGGGTGTTACAGTTGTTCAGTGACATGGTGGGGGGACTTAAAAACTATTTTGCATTATGGAGAGTACCGTTATGTGCGACTCGTGGGCCTTCATCAGACTTCTTTTTATTTCCCCTAGCGACTTCTACGCCAAGTCAGATGGGAACAAATTATGCCTCTTCTCATAGCAGACTTCTTTTTGGTGGAGGTCATGACAGAATCATTGCGAATGATACTGGGATCCTTGTGGCAGCACCGTCAACCATCTACTCATTCGTCATAGTATGTAGGAGGGGCATGGCATGTGTTTGGGGACTACCTGAAGTGGTTATAGAAGTGGGTAGTGGATAAGATCATAGAGGACGAGACTGGCCAAAGGTGGTTTGCTGCCTTCGACACCATAGAGGATGGTGTTTTGGTTTTGTCTAGGCTTGTTAGGGCATACTGCTCCATAAAGCACATACGGAGTGTTAACCAGGAGTGGGAGACTAGGGGACCTCCGAGAGCCACCGACGGGAAGTTAAAGGAAATATTTGTGAAACTAAAGTAACTTTGGTGTTTGTGTTTTTGGGGTTCAGAATAATTTTTGTGTATCTTGGTCGGGTTGGGTTTGTCTAAAGATGGCTTAGTCAATGGAAGGGGGTGGTTTGTTTAACTCCCTTCACTGATACTTCATGTAATAGTGTTGTATTCCTTAATTAGAAATAAAAATAGATTTTGATCATATTTTATTGTGCCTCTTGACGAGTTTCACATTTGCATTATTTATACTAATATCTAAGGCATAAATAATCCTTATGCTCATATAAATCATAAGATGGACCGCCGTTCTCTGAGGTTAAAAAAGAATAGCATTTTATGAAAAAGAAGGGGATTAATTCGATGTATGGAATATGGGCTGCCTATGTGCCACTACGGGTTTGAAAAAAATTCATGAGTCTCATTTTAAAAATAAAATATTTTTAAGAGGACCATGTCCCACTTACTTCTAGGTAGGGGAAATGAAAAACAAAATTTAGAATAGAAAGGGGATGAGAAGAGTCGTAGTATGTCGAGATTTTAGACTAAGAGTACAATTTCTTGAGACGGTCCAGGTTGAATGGACACGCCATATCTTCTCCATCTAGGTATGTGATCATAGCGGCGCCTCCTGAGAGAATTTTCTTCATAATGTAAGGGCCACTCTAATTTGGTTTAAATTTTCCTCTGGGGTCCCAAACGAGTTCTATGAACTATTAGAGGTCAAGGTCTCTTTCCAGGACACTACAGTCCTTGACTTTTTAATTGAATGATCCCGCTATTCGGCGATGGTACACCTATATATGATATAGAGCCTTAAGCCTATTTTCATCCAAGAGTGATAGTTCGTCAAAGAGGCTCTGATGCTAGTCTTCTTTGCTAACTTTATTTTCGAGCATGACACACAGAGAAGGCATTTTTAACTCAACGGGTAGGATTGCTTCCATGTCATACACTAGAGAATAAGGGTTAACCCCAGTCAGTATTCTGAATGAAGTGCGGTAGCCCCAGAGTACATAAGGGATCCAGTTGACCCAATATCAACAACTCTCAGTCATCTTGCTGATTATGGTTTTAAGGCTTTTGTTGGCGGCTTCGATATCACCATTGGTTTGGGGTCGGTAGGGAGAAGATTTATGTCTCTGAATCCCATTATCTGACACTAACTCATCTTTGAAATGGAGCCATTATCTGACACTAACTCATGGGGAACTCTGTATCAGTAGATGATGTTCTTTCTAATAAACTTGGCCACTTTTTTGGCATTCAGCACCACGTATGACTCATTTTCAAGCCATTTGGTGAAGTAATCAATTGTGACAAGGATGAATTCATGACCGTTTGAATCTTTGGGAGTAACCTTCCCTATGATGTGAATGCCCTAGGTGGAGAAAGGTCAGGGAGAGGTCATGTTTTATAGTTTCCCGATGAGGCAAGTGTTGGAGATTGACAAACTGTCGGCATTTCTTCGAACATTGGCTGTGCAATCTTGAACCATGGTGGTCCAATAGTGCCCTTAACAGATGATCTTCTCATCAAGCATATGACCGTTCATGAACATCTCGCATTCCCCACTATGTATTTTCTACATCATTTGTTCAACATCAGCCCCTCCTATATAGTACAAATGGGTTCCATCGAAGTTTCTCTTAAAAAGTGATTTATCGCAGATCATGTACTGGGTAGCTAATTTGCTAAGGGTCACACGATCTTTCTTATTTACGTCTTGAGGATAACTACCATGTTTGAGTTGGCGCCAAATGTCGTAGTACCATAACTTGGCCATATCAGAATCTTCCACAGTCACGAGCTTAATAGAGTAGCAGTGGGTGGGCTTAGCTTAATTCTAAATCAGGAAAGGGGCCATTGTTATTCCCTCAAGCATGTCGACCATGGATCTATGGTAAAAAGGGTGTCAACTAAGTTGTTCTTTGCACGAGGCAAGTAGTGGAAAGCGACACCTTGGAACTGAGAGGCCAGTTCTATGTGGGCATGGAAGGGTAGAAGCTTCTCATCTTTAACTTTCAATTTCTCGAGGATTTAACATACAATGAGGGAAAAGTCTCCGTAGATGCATAGGTGTTGGATTCCTTTCTTGATGGCGATCTTGAGGCCTACAATGCATGCCTCATACTCAGACATGTTGTTTGTGCAAAGAAAGTATAGTTTGATGGCAATGGGGATGTGAGAGTCATTAGGCGTGATCAGGAATATCCCAACGCCATATCCTTTCTTGTTGGCAGCTCCATCAAAGAACATTTATCATCTAAGGACCTTTTGAGACCTGTAGAGAATATTTTCATCCGATAATTCTGAGACCCAAACATCGGTTCCTTCCATGGGGTAGTCAGCAAGGTAGTTAAAAATGGCTCTCCATTTCATAACTTTCTGAGTGACATACAAAATATTTAATTCGGCTAACAACATCAACCAATGGGCCATTCGGCTAGACAAAGCGGGTTTTTCTAGAAGGTATTTGATAGGATCCATTCGAAATACTAATCGTATGGGAAAAGTAAGCATATAGTGGCGTAACTTCTGTGTGACCCACACATGCTTTCTCCAAAGCAGTGGAGTTGACCTCGTACCTGGCATATTTCTGACTGGCATAATAAATGGCTCTTTCCTTACGGTATTCTTGAATGTATTGTGCTAGCAAAGCCACTTATGTGGTATCTGTTATGGTCAAGTATAGGAGGAGGGTGAGACATGGATATAAAGGCATCAACACCAGAGGTCGGGTGAGGTATCGCTTGATTAGGTCAAAGTCTTCATGGCAATCCTTATTCTAGAATTTAGTTTAATCCTTTCGAAAAAGTTTAAAAATGGGATCGCAAATAGAAGTCACTTGGCTGAAGAATTGACTGATATATTGTAGTTTACCCAAGAATCCTTGGACTTCCTTTTTCGTCCGTAATGGTGGCATCTCAAGTTTGACTTTCAGTTTGGCAGGGTCAACTTTTATTCCCTTCTCACTGACTATGAATCCTAAGAGTTTTCCTTTCGTAACACCCAAAACACATTTTTTATGGATTTAGTAGCATCTAGTATTACTTCAGTCGCTCGAAGAATTTTCAAAGAGCAGGAATATGACCTTATCGAGTATTAGACTTAATGATTATATCATCTATGTAGACTTTGACCTCCTTGTGAATAAGGTCATGCGGGATGGTTATGGCAACCCTTTGGTAGGTAACTCCGACGTTATTGAGTTCGAATAGCATGATAGTATAGCAGAAGGTTCCCCATGGGGTGATTGAGACGGTTTTCTCCTGATGGTCAGGGTTCATCTTGATCTGGTTATATCTGATGAATCCATCAACAAATGACTTGAGGGCATAGCTAGATGTGTTCTCCACAATCATGTCGATGTTGGGTAGTGGGTAGTCATCCTTTGGGGATGTTATATTCAAATCCCTATAGTCGACATACATGCAGACTTTTCCTCATGACTTTGACATAGGGACGATATTGAAGAGCCATGTTGGGTATTTAACAATGCGAATGAAACCTACATTTAATTGCTTGACCACTTCTTCTTTAACTTTGAACGACCATTCGATAAGGAATTTCCTTAGCTTCTGCTTGACTGGCTTGCATCCTGGGGATGTCAAGATCTCATGCTGAGCTATTTTCGGGTCAAGGCTGGGCGCGTCATCGTATCATAATGCAAAGACATCCACGAATTCTCTCGGTAGCTTTTCAAACTGTGCACTCTCATGCTCGTTAAGGGTGGAACCTATCCTAATCTTGTAATGATGGTTATTAAAATTGAGATTAATAATCGTAGCTTCATCATCATAAATTTGAATGTGGTTATTTTGTTTGTTATTCTCCTTATTAAGATCAATTAAGAATTATTCATTTGAAAATCATTATCATCAAAAGTTTGATTAGAATTAAGACAATTAATGTAAGGCACAATAAGATACTCAAAATCATCGTTTATTTCATTTTCGAGTAAAATAGCATTGAGAACCTCGTCAAAAGAGGTATCAGTTATATTGATATTAGGAAAAGGAAAAATAACATCAGGCGAAGAGACTTGGATAGGGTAAACAATAGGAATCTTAGTAGGTAGGATATGTATGGCATTCTAGTTTTGGAAAGGCATATTAGCAACTTTGATTTGAATGGATGGGTCCGATGGCGCGACATCTGAGCAGATCGTGCATAGGCTAAGCCCTAGTGATTGCAGGTCGAACGAGTCTTCTAAATCACTTTACTTGGAGTCATCGGTAATTGTCATGACTTTCTCGATGAGGGGTTGCACTTTATGTTTACAATTTTTCGCCCAAGAGTTACTATTTTAAAAAAATATTTACATCCTCAGTTTCATCTTCTTGATAACATTGTTGTACCACGATTCAAGGAATCCACAGAAATGGAAGTATTCACCTTCCTTGATGAATCTTCCGTTCAAAGAGTCTCCAGCAATAGTCTTTTCATCTTCCAAGCTTCTTTTCAGTCTCGATCGAAGGGGTGCTTTGAATTCATTTGGTGATGGTTAGTAACCCAGTCCACGTAGGGGAAAGGCCTCATTTAGTACTATAAGCTCAAGGATCCCTTATTGGCATTGCCCTAGCCCCATTACGAGCATGAAGTTCATGTTCTTGAACATATGAATCCCGTTAACATTACCATGAGGGTTGTGCCCTGGATAGACTCAGTCTTTGAACTTATCTCCTTTTGAGAGAGGAAGTGGATCAATTCGAAATCCAGATAGGATCATGTAATTCGTTCCATATTGGATTTCCAATACGGGATTACTGGTACTTTAATTTTTTGTACTTTCGTCTTCCCCTAAAATGGGGATAACTTGACCTTTAGTGAAGAACTTTAATTTTTTGATGAATGGAAGAAGATACCCCTTGCATGATGTGGAGCCACGGACGGACAGGGAGTAGATTGAAGCATGTAGGTATGTCGATGACTTGAAACTTAATAACAAAATTAATAGGGCCCTAAGTGTGAGTTTTATGGACAACATTACTTCTCGATGGGTATTATCATAAGCACACAGCACGATGGAAGTGGAAGTGAGATCAGTAACATTAAGTCTCAAACAGTTGAAGGTTTTGAGAGGACAAACATTGAGGGAAAATCCATTATCAACAAGTGAAAGTGGTACTGTCTTTCCTTGGACTTCAACGGAGATATTGAGGGCATGATCATGATCAGGGCAAAACTTTGATATCTCTTCTTCTAAAAAGGACAGGAGTTTGGAAGAGTTTAAGGACCTAACCATATTTACAAATTTTTCGAGAGTAGTGGGAGTAGGGACTGTGGGTTCGGTGCGGAGCTTTATCAAGGAATTTAGGTGCAATTGAGAGGACATGAAAATCCCCCATACAGTGATATTGGCAGGCAATTTTAGTCCAAACTCTAAGAGTTGGTTCAACACATCTGGTAACTCCATGTCCCTCCCCTCAGATTGGGTGCGGACGATGATGAATGCCCTTATAAATAATGACAAAACTTGATCGGTGAAGAATCTAGGGTGTAAGAGAAAATATGGGCAAACTTTGAGTGGTTTGGATGAGATTATAGGGATGATGGTTGCTTTGTTGGGCACGATTTGAGTAAATGGGTCAAATTTGGGGCCGATTTTTAGAAATACGGCTCTAATATGAGTTGGAAGTGGGTTATGAGTGGTGTTTGGCTTAGGATTAGCTGGTGGGGCAATGATACCCCAATCAATTAGGCCTTTGATCACATTCTTAAGGTGGAAGCATTGGTTGGCGTTATAACATGCGGGTTGGTGAAAAACACAAAGGGCATCAGGTTTGAAGTTTTTAGGGAGTGAATTTGGTAATGGATGGGGGTCTAAGGGTTTGATGAGATTTAAGCTTAGGCCTGGTAGACTTTGGATGGGGGAGCATAGAGCTCGGTGTATTCTTTCTTAGTTGGATCAAGGTGACTTTATGGTTCCCAAGTGGTAGCGAGTTATGAGATGTTATTGATGCTTGAGACTATAGCACTGACATGCTTCTCATACTTTTGGGGGGTGAACTTCCCGATCACTTTCTTTTATTTATATTCCACTTTGGTAACTCCTTCCTCAATTTCTACACCAGCCTCTCGAAGGGCTCGAATGTGTGGGTAATAGTGTCCTCCCATGGATGCTCGAACATCAGGCAAGAAGTTCTTTTACACGATACTAACTTGTTCCTCCTTAGAGGGTCTATTGTTCATGGTAGCAGTTTTCTCTCTCCACCTTCCAAAGAAGTTACTGACTATCTCCCCAGAGTTTTACTTAAGAAGATCTCGATGTATAACCTCTATCTCTTCATTACATTTGTACTGATATATGAATTCTCAGGTGACATCCTCCTAACTACGGACCCTAGATGTCGAAATCTATTTTTTGAGGGATTGGGGTAACGCAAGGTGCGGCTTGGGTTGTTCTTCGCATCGGTTTTGTGTGACTTGCTGTTCTAGTTGTTTTGGGGGCTATTTTAGGTCGGAATGGATGTGTTGGGCTTTCTTTTGAGTGGTCTGGCCAGTAAGTTGTAGTGGTTGAATGGTAGGGGGTGGTTGGAAGGTGGTTGGGAGATAAATGTGGCTAGGGTTTTTTTGGGGTGGAAATGGTTGCGAAAGCGTAGTTGGATGGATTTGGGGGGCTATGGTTTTGGTTTCTTGAATTAGGGATAGGGTTAATGGTGGTGGGTGGAGAATTTCATGCGTCGATCTTATCTAATCGAGTCGTCAATCGGTTGACGACCTCTAAGATCTGATTGAAAGTGTTTTCATCGAAAGTGTTAATCTTTTCTTGAACCCACCTTGACATTGTTTACAAGTTTTTGTTTTACAACAACAACAACAACAATAATGTGTGGAGCGACTAGGCTCTGATAGCAATTGACGTAAATGACGTCAAATAGGAGCAAGAAAAGATATTTCTCTCTCTAAACTCTCTCAAATCTCAATATCTCATAATGGAAGAATGACCCAAATGAGTCTATTTAAGGAGTATTTATAGGAGGAAGCTAGCTGAGGCTCCAAGCTAATAAGTAATTACAATTATGTCCCTATTAGCCATTTGCTACTTCCTTCCTATAATACGAAACAAACAACTAATAAAAGAAAATACTTCAAATAAAGGAAAAAAAGTAACAAAAAGTAAATAAAACCCTCAAATCACTAAAAATAACCCCTATTCTTCATTCACATCATTGTCTCCGCTCGAAAAAGTTTGTGCTCGAACTTCAAAGTTGTGGTCGAATGCAAAAATGTCCCAAAATTATGGAAGAGGCAAAACTTGAGAGGTTAAAAAGCAATTTGTGGAAAATTTTAGGAAGATTATTCAAGTATGCATCAATCTTCATATTCTTCCTCATGCCACACATCAAATCATCAAAAATATGTACCACCAGGATAAAAAACATAGTGGTGGGTGCCAAACCCTAGTTGTTGCACATGTTCTTGAGAGGATGGGGTCAAAATCGGCTAAAATTTGATGGATTTTGTGGGATAATTGTTCCGGAACACTTTTGGGTGGATCTGGGTAAAGAAAGATCGATTATTGAACAAATGCTTTTTCGTTGGCCACCATGTTGATGATTCGAGTAGGGAATAAGGAAAGACGGGGCTACCCAATGGGTTTTATCAGAAAGATGGCATTGATTGGAGCCAAAAATGGGTCGTTCGCTTAAATAGGATCAGTTTGAGGTTGTTTCTCCAACAGAAATGGTTCAGATTTATTGACAATGTCCGGAGGCAAGCTAGAGGGGAAGATCGTGGATGGGTCAGGGATAGTTGAAGCAGGAAAGAGGTCGAATTGAACTGGAGGTATTGAGGAACCCTCGGTAGGGTTATCTGATTAGTGAAGCCCTTGGTCCAAGGCAGTGGTATGTTTCGAAACTCCTAGGGACTGGATCGGGGGTATTAGGGATTGGTTTAGGTTGGTACATCTTCGGAGAAGGTATCTGGTGGTCAGAATCTGATTTTCGAGGGATTAGGGTAGCGCCAGGTGCGACGCGGGTTGTTCTTGGCATCAATTTTGTGCGGCTTGCTGTTATGGTAATTTTTTGGGCTATTTTGGGTCCGAATGGATGTGTCGGGGGTTCTTTTGAGTGGTATGGCCAGCAGGTTATGGTGGTGGGATGGTAGGGGGTGTTTGGAAGGTGGTTGGGAGATAAATATGGATAGGGCTAGGGTTTTTTTTGCTGTGTAAAGGTGGAAATGGTTGCAAAAGCATGGTTAGATGGGTTTTGGGGGATAAGGTTTTGGTTTCTTAAATTAGGTATAGGGTTAATTGTGATGGGTGAAGAATTTTGTTCATCGATCTCATCTAATTGGGTCGTCAATCGGTTGGGGGACTCCAAGATTTGATTGAAAGTGTTTTCGTCGAAAGTTTTTATCTTTTATTGAACCCACCTTGACATTATTTACGAGTTATTATTTCACAATAACAACAACAACGGGTGGAGCGACTAGGCTCTGATACCAATGGACGTAAATGACGTCAAATGGGAGCAAGAAAAGTAATTCTCTCTCTAAACTATCTCAAATCTCAATATCTCATAATGGAAGAATGAATCAAATGAGTCTTCATAAGGGGTATTTATAATAGGAAGGTAGCTTAGGCTCCAAGCTAAAGAAGTAATTACAATTATGTCCTTATTAGCCTTTTGCTACTTCCTTCCTATAATACCAAACAAACAACTAATAAAAGAAAATACTTCAAATAAAGTAAATAAAAGAAAGTAACAAAAATTAAATAAAACCCTAAAATCACTAAAAATAAACCCTATTCTTCATTCACATCATTGTCTCTACCTTCGAAAAAGTTCGTCCTCGAAAGTTGAGGTCGAATGTAAAAATGTCCCAAAATTACGAAAGAGGCAAAACTTGAGGGGTCAAAAAGAAATTTGCAAAAAATTTGAGGAAGATTATTCAAGTGTGCATCAATCCTCATCTTCTTCCTCATCCCACACATCATATCATCAAATATATGTACCACTCGAATAAAAAACATAGTGGTGTATGCCAAACCCTAGTTCTTGCACATTTTCCTGAGAGGATGGGTCAAATGGGCTGAAATTTGATGGATTTTGTGGGATAAAGGTTTCAAAACACTTTTGGGTGGATTTTGGTAAAGAAACATCGGTTCTTGAACAAAAAATTTATCGGGACACCGAGTTGATGATCTGAGCAGGGAATAAGGAAAGACGGGGCTGCCCAATGGGTTTTATCACAAAGATGGGATTGATTGGATCCAGAAATGACTCGTTCACTCAAATAGGAGTTGTTTGAGGTTTTTGAGTTGTTTCACCATTGGAAATGGTTTGGATTTCTTAACAATAACCGGAGGAAGCCAGAGGGCCAGATCAGGGATGGGTCAGGGCTGGTTGAGACAAGAAAGATGTCGGATTGAATTGGAGGTATTAGGGAACCCTCGGTAGGCAGTGGGATGCTTTGACGCTCCTAGGGACAGAATCGAGGGTATTAGGGTCTGGTTAGGGATGTTACAGCTTTAGAGAAGGTATCTAGTGGTCGAAATCTGATTTATGAGGGATTGGGGTAGCGTCAGGTGTAACTCGGGTTATTATTAGCATCGGTTTTGTGTGGCTCGCTGGTCTGGTGTTTTGGGGGGTTGTTTTGGGTTGGAATGGATGTGTTTAGGGTTCTTTTGAGTGGTCTGGCCAGCAGGTTGTGGTGGTGGGAAGGTAAGGGTGTTTAGAAGGTGGTTGGGTGATAAACAGGGCTCGCGATTGTTTTTTTTTTGGTGAAATTGTTGCAAAAGCGTGGTTAAATGGGTTTCGGGGGCTAGGGTTTTGGTTTCTTGAATTAGGGATAGGGTTAATAGTGGTGGGTGAATAATTTCTTGCGTCAATCTGATCTAATAGGGTCGTCAATCAGTTGAGTGCCTCCAAGATTTTATTGAAAGTGTTTTCATCAGAAGTGTTCATCTTTTCTTAAACCCACCTTGACGTTGTTTACGAGTTACTATTTTACAACAACAACATTAACAATGGGTGGAGCGACTAGGCTCTGATACCAATTGACGTAAATGACGTCAAATGAGAGAAAGAAAAGATAATTCTCTCTCTAAACTCTCTCAAATCTCAATATCTGATAATGGAAGGATGACCGAAATGAGTCTACGTAAGGGTTATTTATATCAGGAAGGTAACTTAGGCTCCAAGCTAAAGCAGTAATTACAATTATGTCCCTATTAGCCTTTTTCTACTTCCTTCCTATAATACCAAATAAACAACTAATAAAAGAAAATACATCAAATAAAGAAACTAAAAGAAAGTAACAAAAATACAATAAAACCCCAAAATCACTAAAAATAACCCATATTATGCATTCACATCATTCTCTCCGCCTTCAAAAAAGTTTGTCCTCGAACTTTAAAGTCGAGGTCGAATGAAAAAATGTCCTAAAATTGCGAAAGAGGTAAAACTTGAGGGGTCAAAAAGCAATATGCAAAAAAATTGAGGAAGATTCATCAAGTATGCATCAATCTTCATCTTCTTCCCCATGCCACACATCAAATCATCAAAAATATGTACCACCCGTATCAAAAACATAGTGGTGGATGCCAAACCCTAGTTCTTGCACATTTTTTTGAGAGGATGGGCCAAATGGGATGAAATTTGATGGATTTTGTGGGATAAAGATTTTGGAACACTTTTGGGTTGATCTTGGTTGGAACTTGGTAAAGAAACATCGGTTCTTGAACAAAAAATTTGTTGGCAGCCACCGAGTTGATGATCTGAGTAGGGAATAAGGAAAGACGGGGCTGCCTAATGGGTTTTATCTCAAAGATGGCGGTGATTGGAGCCAAAAATGGGTCTTTTGCTGAAATAGGAGTTGTTTGAGGTTCTTAAGGTGGTTTCTCTAATAGAAATGGTTCGAATTTGTTAAGAATGGCTGGAGGCAAGCCAGAGGGGTAGATCAGGGATGGGTCAGGGCTGGTTGAGGTTGGAAAAAGGTATAATTGAATTGAAGTATTTGGTAACCCTCGGTAGTGCTGGCTGATTGGTGAAGCCCTCAGCCCAAGGCAGTGGGTTGTTTTGACACTCCTATGGACTAGATCAGGTGTATTACGGTCTGGTTTGGGATCATACAGCTTCAGAGAAGGTATCCGGTGGTCGAAATCTGATTTTCGTGGGATTGAGGTAGCTCCATGTGCGGCTCGGGTTGTTCTTGGCATCGATTTTGTGGGTCTTGATGTTCTTGTGGTTTTTGGGGCTGTTTTGGGTCGGAATGGATGTGTCGGTTTTTTTTTTGAGTGGTGTATCCAGCAAGTTGTGATGGCGGGATGGTAGGAGTTGTTTGGAATGTGGTTGGGAGATAACTAGGGCTAGGGTATTTTTAGGGTGGAAAGGTGGAATGGTGGAAATGGTTGCGGAAGCATGGTTAGATGGGTTTGGGGGGCTAGGGTTTTGGTTTCTTGAATTAGGGATAGGGTTAATGGTGGTTGGTAGAGAATTTCATGCATCGATCTCATCTAATATGGCCATCAATCAGCTGCGGGCCTCCCAGATTTGATCAAAAGTGTTTTAGTCAGAAGTTTTCATCTTTTCTTGAACCCACCTTGACGTTGTTTACGAGTTTTTGTTCTATAACAAAAACAAAAACAATAAAGGGTGGAGTGACTAGGTTCTAATACCAATTGACGTAAATGACGTCAAATAGGAGCAAGAAAATATAATTCTCTCTCTAAACTCTCTCAAATCTCAATATCTCATAATGGAAGAATGACCCAAATGAGTCTACGTAAGGGGTATTT
Source organism: Sambucus nigra (assembly GCA_949130495.1). Taxonomy (NCBI): domain Eukaryota; kingdom Viridiplantae; phylum Streptophyta; class Magnoliopsida; order Dipsacales; family Adoxaceae; genus Sambucus; species Sambucus nigra. The sequence continues at coordinate 333,899,185 of OX422214.1, read as the reverse complement.
ATAGGAGGAAGCTAGCTTAGGATCCAAGATAAAGAAGTAATTACAATTTTGTCCCTATTAGACTTTTGTTGCTTCCTTCCTGTAATACCAAACAACCACCTAATAAAAAAATACATAAAATAAAGGAAATGAAAGAAAGTAACAAAAATACAATAAAATCCTAAAATTACGAAAAATAGCCCCTATTCTTCATTCACATCACTCAATTATCTCACCCAACTCATATGAATTCGTTGATGATTGTAGCTCCTCCACTTTAGTTGCCTTGGTTGTAACAGCTTGAACATCTTGTGGGGACAGTGAGTTGGACATGGAAAAAATCATTTGTTTTTATTTCGTATATCGAAAGTACAGTAAAATGACACCCAAAGACACACTCAATGTGACTAGGATTTCAGATCTGAAAACTCCATACGTTTCCAGACATGTCTATAATATACATAAACACACGCGATTTTAAAGCTTCAATTTCATTTTGATTTGGGTTTCTTTTTGTGGTGCTAGTGATTTGGTAGGTTGGTGGTGGTGGCAGACTACAGGGTTGCCAGCTGAAGTTCCTAGAGAAAGCGGGGAGGGGGAGGGGTTGAAATGGTGGTGGAGTATAAAGAGTAAGTTATGGAATTTTCAGGTTTGGGTGTCTTGGACTCTTTTAACCCAAGTAATGATACATATTTAGTCCAATAGTCCTTTCATATGGGACAAAAATGACCTCTTTTGCCATTCAGGTGATCAGCATTCGGTCGAAGGACTCAAAATCGAAATTATTTAGAATGTTTCAATTAGTTTATGGGGTTTAGTCTAGAAAATGAAATTAGAGAAAGTGAAATGAACATGGAATACAAACCAACAGTAACCAAGAGAACACAAATGACAATCACAAATAGTATAAAGAACACAAGATATACAGTTGACAATTAGATACATCTATCAGTAAATAATAAATAAAATTAAGTGGTCTAGAGAAGTGGCATTATAATCTAAAGATCCTTACAAGTCAACATTATTGAATAAACTAATTCTTTTTAAATAAATACTCACACATCAAACATAATAACAAAACAAACCTAATGGTCCAAAAACTAATACAAAATACTAGTTAAACAAAAGTTGAAAATAGTCATGTTCTGCTCCAAATTATTGCTTTAGGGCAAATATATCATCTCCCCACACAAACCTACCTTAGGGGGGAAATTGGGAAAAAATGTTCAGTGTACGAGTTAAAGGAAACATACATGTCAAAAAAGTACCCAAATGTACACCGAATATAATAATGAAGGTGTTGTTTGTACCCATATGATCCCAAATACAAGTTCATACACAATAAGGTACATAAACCATTTCCAAAATAAAAGGTTATATGTCATCTCTACTCATGTCACAAATTAGAAGGAACGACTTAGTAGGTACTAATAATTTCATTATTAAAATATTGATTTTCAAAACAATACATAATATAAAACATAATATTCTCGTTGGCAATGCCCAATATAATGTTACATTTCGTCATGTTATTATACCTAATAATAATATTTTAAATGTACTTAGTTAAAAATATGGAAATAAAGCCAATTGATGCCTACAAGCGAAGCGAAGATTGGATGGATGGCGTGACGGCTCCTTGGGTATGCAAAATACTATATAATGAAGAATTGGGACCACCTCGCCCATGGGGTCTGGGAATTGAAATCCTTGGTGATTATACACACAACACTCTAAAGAGGCCTCAGAGATAAGGAAGACATTTTAGATAAAGTGGGAGAGAGATGTTAGAGAGAGGGTGATAAAGGGAGCCAAAGAAGACCTTTCGAGAGAGATAAAAAATAGGAAATTGACGGCTTTTGATTGAAAGAGTAGGGCAATTTCTTGCCTGGGTTTAAGTGGCTTGTAAACAGGTTGAGAATCAAACCGAAATAATGGGTTGGTCAGCCCGTCTAAAACCAATCCATTAAAAATCTCAGGCTAAGATTGGGTCTGTAGCGGTTGTACAATGGGCGATATATGGATAAGGGCTTTCTTTTCCAGGACTAAATAATAGGTTCATAACAATCTAATAGATAGCCTCAGTCTGAAAAATGATAATTAAAATTGGAGCTTAAGAGTTAACAGCATTCATACCTTAAAAATGTCACTTCATATGTATCTTAAACCCCTCTTGATAACTGAAGCAACTGATGCCCATGGATTTCTACAACATACATTTAGCACATAAAGCTCTACTCCTTTCGTTGTGCTGCCTTTTTAGAAAACATGTAGAGTGTGGAACGACCGGACCTCAAGAGAAGAACATAACATATGTTAATCGCATAATCAATAAAATAAGAAACAGAGAAAAAAAAAGAGTAAAGTTCATGTATCTTGCAATTTCTTTTACCAGTCCATTATATGATGATGCTTCGCAAGGCCATCTACAACTTGAAGATGAGTAGTGAAGCATGTCGAGATACTTCGGTGAACGCCTCCAAACTACAGCTGTGACTGTAAAAAATAATTATAATAGTAATCAAACAAGTCAGTTTTTTTGTTCAAATATATAAGAGGCGATATTTTGAATCATTTTAAAACTATATAACGCATTAAGCGCAGGTAACATTAATTGAAGATAGAGGATACAACCAATTACCTCCCTCAGCGAGACTTCGACAGGTTGTATCCATGTGACTTCAAAACCTTTTCCAATCGAATAATAGATATTGTGGCAGAAAGAAAATGATTATTCGGGTTGCTGGATGTAAACTTGGGAATTACTTGATTATTAGCATAAATTGACAGTAATAGTAAGGAACATTTTAGCTTTACCACCATGTAGCTATCATAATTTGACATTACTCACTATTTTGAATTTCTTTAGACTTTACCCATCATTTTGACATTCGTGGAAACTTTTTTTAGTTTTTACAATGCTATTTTCCTCACTAATGGTCAAAATGGTGGGTAAAGTCTAAAGAAAACAAAACAATGACGAGAATCAAATAATGATAACGACACGAGTGGGATAACTAAAAATACCCCTAATAATGTTAAAGTAAATAAATAAACAAATAGATGACAGGAGCAAGTGTTGAAGCTTCAGACCCCTTCTCATCACTCAAATTATCTTCGGGCTTCAAAACAAAGCCTGCTTTCTGAAGCTGAGTTTTAACAGCTGTGACCAATTAGCTATTGCTAAATTGTAATAGAACAATAGTAGTCAAAACTAGGGTTGACAATTTTTGACACAATAACCCGTTTATGGTAATAATTCAAAATGACCCAAATATGACATGATTAATTTGTATGGATTTAAGAATATTCAAAACTTATACTCAAATAAAAATCAATACAACCCAAAAATGACACGACTGACCCGAATTACCACCCCTAGTCAAAACCACAAAATAACCTAATCCAAAATAGAGGATGAATAAGATACACTGAAACACATATTAGTTTTGTCTTCCTTAACGTATGCCTCGATTTCATCCCTGCTTGTTGCCCAGACATGAGCATTTCTGTCATATCCTTATACACGACCGATGGAAATTTATAATGAATTTGGTACATTTGTCTAGATGACATGTGCATTGTCAATAAATGGGTCTGTTTTGACATGCACTGACCAACTGCCGTGACAAAATTAGTTAACTGTTTCCGGGACACTATGAGCAAGGCAGTAAGCTCCACATGTTTTCCATTCCTAGCAAAATACAAAATTTATTTTTCAACACCACTTGTGTTCCGTGCAAGAAATTCAATTATCTATGCTGCATTTTGCTGCAACAAGTATAAGATAAGACATAGTTAGCTTTATTTCTAATAAATATAAATTTGAACGATTATAAGTTTGTTCTTGCACCTATATAAAACCTACCATATTAGGTAGGCAGAGTATAATTAGCAACTTGAATATTGATGACTTCGGATTCCATTCACTCACTTGATCTAGAAGACTGTCAGAACATAAAATATCTACCACAAGTTCTCTACTACTAAGTGAAGTGGGAGTCTCAAGTTGTACTCTGGTTTATGATGCCTACTCCTGACATATGTTCGAGCTCCGTGATAAAGAAACAACTCAGTTAAATAAGGGTGCATGGTTATGGCTGCATAATGGAGCGGAAAAAATCCCGCGATAGGTGGAACATTGATATCCACGGTCTGAACGGTCTCTCCATTGATAAGTGCAGCGACACAATTGACTGAGGCCGTGAGGCAAAACTCTCCCCAACGTTGAGATGGACGCACTAGTAATTTTGTGGAACCTGGTAGATCAGAATCCTGTAATTCTTTAACTAAAGAGACAAATTCAAGCTTTTCATTGGCTAAGAGAACTTTGTCAAGTAACTTTTTCGTGCCTTCCGAGGGAAAGATAAGAGGCTCATGAGGCAAATGTCAAATATTAGAAAAGGTCATAAGAATTGAGATGACTTGTTGAGGCGAAAGAATTTAATAGCATAAAGCAAATCAAAAGGTATGAGAAACAAAATTTGAAGTTCTAAAAAAAGGTTTTGTGCAGACTGAAAGTTGGAAAGAATTATAGCAGTAAAGATTTTGCAACCAACCCCAGTTTGGAAAATGTCTGAGAGAGTAGCATATTTTTTAACAAGTATGGATTAAAACCATACCTTCTCACGGTCCATTTAAGGTTTATATAATTGACACTATAATAATTCCAAGGAGCTGGCGTGTGGATACCTACCTATACGTAGAGAAAAGAAAAGGAATAACCCAAATATCGTCGTCAAGCGGGAGTGACTAGCTGAACAACAATTTACCATGTATAACATTCTGACACCACACTCAAATGAGAGATTATGGAAAAATAAAATAAAAGGGGAAAATGAGGGTTGAGCAAATTTGGTTGATAAGAATAATTTCGTCCTATTTATAAAATTGTACTTTGTGGAAGTAGGGGTCGTGGTTCAGCTCCAGGTATATAGCATAGACCAAAACCAATGTAAATTGGCTCTCCAGTTGTATGTAGAATTGAACCAATCTAACCTACTGAAACTCACATTTGATGTAAATAATTAGAAATATACTAAACTAGGATTACAAGAGCCATGTTATTTCATATTTTAGCCATGTTATTTCATATTTTTCTTTTTATACAGGGTGTGGGTTTTCTAGCGATAATATCTGTTTTATTCGGTCATCCAAAATGCATTATTAAATAAGAAAATGGGAGGAAGAAAACATAAGCAAAGCCTAAAGGATGTGATGATTTCTGAACATTACATTCAGGGATGTAGTCAGGAATTTTCATATGTGGGGCTACAAAATTGTTACGATAAAAATTAACAAGTACAACAAAAAAGACTAAATATTCGATTGGAAATTTGTGGGTACTATTGGGACCTCCCACATAAGTAACAAATCTCTATTTCTTCTTCCAATTACAAAACTCTTTGCCCAAAAATGCATCCTCTCTTGCTTGGTCACCCATATTTTTCTTGAAAAGATAGCAACACAAACAATATGTAGCATTACTAGTGGTGTTATATTCTAGTCAAGCAGAGAATTCATTAAACCACACAGGGTTAAAACGCCACAATTGTTTTTGTTTGCCAATAATTTTATACCGAAACCTGTGGCCACGAGGTTGAGAATGCCCCTTTTGTAAATAGGCTCTACGGAGTTTATCTTCCACTTTAGGATTGCCATGAACAATTGGAGTTCGTAGGAAGGGATCGGCATGAAAATCCTCCGAAATAATTTTATTCGGTTCTACATTGCTCTCAATATGTGGTGTGGATGTTGATTCCAAATTTATTTTAAAAAATCTCTCCGTAAGTTGACTGATTTAACAAAAAAAAATGCCCCCCAAAAATGTAATAGCATTACATAACATCAATATCCCCTCAAATTGATAGCATAACACTAGGAAATTAGAAACTCTAATTAACCCCCATTTAAACTCTAAACATTAACTATAATACCCCAAAAATAAAAATAAAAACTAACATATACAAACAACCAAACACACATAACCAATCAAACAAATTTAACATGTACAAACAACCAAATAAACAATAAGAGAAAGAGTCGAACAACCAAATAAACAAATTTACCCGTTGCTTGTGAATGAGAAGCAGGGGAGGGGGGCACATAATCGGAATGGAGAATGAGAAGCAGGGGAGGGGACCACCGGAGTGAGTGAGAAGTAGTGGGTTTGTTTATAAAGGATGGGTTTGTTTTCTTGCTTTGCTATTGTCTTTCGCCTTAAGATAATATTCATTGTATGTTTATTAATATGACCTATTAGATTAAAATACTTTTTTCATGAGACATGTTGAAGCAAAAAAAAGATGATAAGACCTATTAAACTATATACTTAGTAAACGTGACTAATTGGTAAAAAAAAAACTTTAAAAGGAGCTTGACAAATGTTTAGTCTATTTATAAAAATGCCTCCAAAAATTTTACTAATCTAACTTTTACCCCGTATATTTGTATATACCTATCATTCTATTTTTTAAAATTGTGGGGCAAAATCCCCCACTCATCCCCACATAGCTCCGTCCCTGATTACATTGCATACCTGAGTGGATCAGGTGATAGTGTGGGCGAAAGCTTCTAAATGAGTGATATATAACACACTCTTGGGGTTTTTGCTTTACTTGGTCAGTACTCGACCCTATGTGGCTTCGTTTGTGATACGTCATACTATAACCTTTTTTATACTATTTATTTTTATTTTTACTATAATACTGCACATTTATTTATTTCGTAACATTTGTTCGTTGTTTTACTCTATCCATCTTGAATAATATTTATTCTTTATTTTACTCCTTCAATCTTGAAAATTACTTAAAATTAGCTTGCGTGGCCTTAAAAGAATGCATTTTGAATTGGAATCTCATATTGTGAAAGAGAACATAGTTAAGAGTTTGTTGAAAACATATTTGACCTACTGGAATGATATTTTGATGGTGGCCAATGTGCCTCAAAATCTTAATATTATTTTGAATAAATAAAAATTAATATTAAATCAATATATAAAAATTGTTATGAAATATATTGTTATGTTTAAAATTGCATAGAAAACAACATAAAATAACCCCAAAACATTTTAGGTTACACATCAAATAGATTACAAAATACTAATAGGTAACAATAAACATTTTATACAATATATGCAACTTTATAAAGTTATACAAAACGTACTTTAACAAACCTAATAACCACAACATATTAGTATTTATAACTGGGAAATTGTAAGCGTAAATATAACGCATTACGACTAATAAACCTACTAAAACATTTAAAACCATCCCACTCCAACATTCAGATAGGAAATGGTGATTATTAGGTTTTGATTTTACTTGGTCACTACGTTTGGTCCACCGAATAAGATTTTTCCTTTAAAGAATTCACCTTTCTCCCAGTCCCCACTTCACTAGATTCTTCCTGCTCGGTTTATTCCTAAAATCAGTGTGCCTAATTCATTAGGGATACTAGACACTCTTATGTTAGAAAAACTCATAGGAGACCTTCAAACGTATGAGATAGATATGTTTCCCAAAATAGTTAAACCTAAAGAAACAGGGATTTCTTAAGAAACTCAAACTAAGAAAAAGAATAAATAAAATTGTGTGATTATGAGTCTGAGTTTCATTTTGAGTTGGATGACTTAGACCTTTTCGCAAAAAAAATCAAAAAAAAAATCTCAAACTTTCTAAGGAAAAGATTTTTGAGAAAAAAATGGAAATGAGGGAAAGATTAGTTGTGAAAAATATGAAGAGATAAGATGTTATAAATGTGAGGGAAAAGGGCACAAGGAACATGAGTGTCCCACTAGTCTTAAGAGACTGGACAAGAAAGTTACAAATAAGGTCACCCTTAGTGGTAGTCACGTTGAGTCGGTGAATTTAGGGGATGAATCAACACACTAGCCGTGTCTCGTGTTCATGGCCAGCTACATTAGTACTACTGGTTTGTCCTACGCCGATGAAGATATTTCTAAACATAAGTGCCTCGATGATGTTTCAATTCATTCTGGAGAAAGTGAGAGTGAGAGTGAGGATGTGAATTTAAATGGGGGAGAAGGTGGTCTCCAAAAAGCTTTTAGTAATCTTTACACCGAGACTTTAAAAACTAAAAGGCTTAACAAAAAGACTCATAAGAAACTTGAAGCCCATGTATCCTAATTCGAGAGCGATTTCGAAGGTTCCCGGGAGATCAATGTCACTCTAGAGGACACATCTAAGAAAATTGGAAACATGCTCCTCGGTTTCGCATTAGGTAATATTAATAGGCAATGAATAGGTTATGACGATGCATCCACTTCCAAAGCGGCACACAAGTCAGTTCCCAAGTTTGTGATGAATCCTTACGGGCCTCAACCTAACCCCCAACCGAGACTAAACGGTGACACCCCATCTAATTAAATATCGATTGATTAGGCCTTTATTAAATTAAAACAGGTTTCTCATATGGTTCATTCTTAGCATCACTGCCGAAAACTTTTTAATTACTAACCACCTAAGTGAAATTAGACCGGTGCCAGATGTTATCTTTCTATAAAACAAATAAATTTAACAATGCTAAAACTAAATTAAACATTCACAATATACTAGAGTCCAATCACCACAAAATGTAATTAAATAGAGTTTGCCGAATAAGCCCTCGGCTAAAAATCCAAAAACAAATACTCCAAAATAATAATAACAAAACTAATTAACTGAAAACTGTCAACGAACAACATGTCCATACGTGGAAAATAAAATGAGATGCTACACTAGATCTGAGTGGAGGAATCATAAAATAAAATCATGTCAGCATCCACAGTGCTACAACTCCGAGTCCCTAGAATGAGGAATCATGTCAGCATCCACAGTGCTACAACTCCGAGTCCCTGGAATGAGGTCACGTCTGGCGTCTCTGTGGCTGGACACTTAAAAGGATTTAAAAATATTTTATAGCAAGTGTTAGAACACAAAACGTTTTGAAAATATTTAGCAAGGGTTTATCACATTAAAATTCAGTTATTGATTACACATGTTCGTGTACACTGTCTTGAGTTTTCCTCACCTCTCATCTGTAGTGCACGCCTAATGTTCTATACTTAGCCTACCTAGATATACTACCCAATATAACTAGACAAACTAACTTATCTACACGTCTAGGTTACCGTACTGCCCATATAGTACATTAATTTTTATTAACATCTCTCGTGTTAATTATCAACGTAAGTAACATTCCTCACATGCTATCTCTTGAATCACTACATTAAGTTCTCAACTTAATTTATGATCCCGGTATTCACAATTATTAATAACATTCACATATGTTATTAGTTAAATCGTACAATTAAGTTTCTACACTTAATTCATTCTTTTTTATATATATACACTATCTAACTGTCTACTATCACACATAAGTAGATAAAATGCACGGTATATATGTCGCACACAATATATACAAATAAATATATACTTCCTTATAATACCCTCGTACCACACAATGAGGATTTATGGGTTCGGATGTTCCTTCGACCCCAATTTTATTTATGTTCGATATTGGTTCGGATGTTCCATCGACCCCAATTCGAACTCTCACGTATTAGTCCGGACATTCCATCGACCCCAATACAATTAATATATTTTAAGAATTCACACCACCCAAGTATTTATATTGGTCCGGATGTTCAATCGACCCCAATATTATATATGTTCGATATTGGTCCGGGTGTTCGATCGACCCCAATTCAACTCTCATCTAATAGTCCGGACGTTCCATCGACCCTAATACATTTAGTATACTTTAGGTATTCATACCACCGAAGTATTCATATGTTAGGTATTCACACAACCTAAGTATTCACATTTGTACGTTGTATATTTCTCTCGTATACTCGTCGTACTTATTTTCTTTACGAATTATCCCACTTATAGTATTCATGAGTATTCACGTAATTTTAATTTATTGGTCCAACATTCCCTCGACCCCAATACATCCAGTAAACTTTAGGTATACATGCCGCCTAAGTATTCATATGATAGTTATTCACACAACGTAATTGTCCCCGCTTGTACGTAGTATAATTCTCTCGTATACTCACTGTACATTTTATTTTACGATTTATTGCTCTATCATATTTATTTGAGTATTCACACAACTCTAAGGGTCCTAGTTACCCCTTTACAAATTTTCTTAGTTAAGCTCTCTCTAACCTACTGGTATACACCTTGGATTTACGTTTACTCTCTCCGTAACTCAAATCCCAAAATTATCGATGCACATCTCGATTGGTTATCATCATCGGTTCATACTCCAAGTCTTTCTCTCAATGACCACATCGTACCTAAACAATACACCTACTGGTCTTCTCTAAGTCCCTAAAGAGGTATAATATCGTCACTAAGGTTCCCCCCCCCCCCCCCCCCGATCATTGAAAATCAAATAGCACTCAAAGAATTAAAGAAGCCAAATTTAGCTTTGATCGATCGATCGATGATTTCGATTGATCCATCGATCCATCAATTGATCAGCATTCATCTATCGATCGATCGAACGAGCAGTTACAGCATTGCCCAGATTCATTTTTTCACCATGTTCGATCCATCAAAACCTCATTAAACATTTTGTAAATCTCTACCAACATAACCAAACATCCATAATATGTATATAGACTATTTCTAATGTAACTATATCATCCCATATTTATGAAATTCATTTGAGAACCAGCAAAATCTAATTTTATCAAAAACCCTAGATATTTGTGTTCTTCATGTTTAATCCTCATAAACCCAAATTTAAATCCATAGTGACAATCATATTTCTCCTGATTTATAATCCTCTACAGATGTAAATACAAACTACATGCAAACCTACCCAAACGTGTATTCAATTCATCACTTTGTTTCAAGAGTTATTAAAATAATCAATATAATTAAACTCTAGTCACATGGGTATTATAACTTCATATTGATTGCAATAAACAACTTGCCTTAAGGTGGATGATCTGATTTCGTGGGTTGATGTTGGGCTGATGTTCTTCCCCTCCAATCCTCACTCCTTGTATGATTTGGATGCAAGAATCATGTTTAATTCTTTAAGAACCCTTTTTAAGCTTTGAGAATGATCCCTCCTTCTCCTCTAATGGCTTCACTTAGGTTTTAATGTTATTAAACCTAACTCCAATCTCTTTTCATCAGATATAAAGTTTTAAATTTCGTAGGTCCCTTAACCTCTATTTTTCAAATGCCCTCAATAAGTGCCGGTTTGGTCTTAAATTGACCTGGGACCCAAACTATACCCCCGTGTACACTATTCCGACTAGTTCGACCCATACGAAATCATTCATGACCTCTAAATTATCATCCGAGTCACTAAAACATATTTCCTTTCTCAACCTCAAATTAGTTTACACGCGACTCCCGGTTGAGATAAAATAAAATACACACATATCACTCACTATGCCATATTACAATAATCAACAATTATTTACTATTCACACTTAGTAAATCTCATACTATAATATTAATCCGTATCTATCTCTCAATTAATATTTAATAATCACGTTCTCATTTAATCACATTAAATTACTTCACTCTCGTAATTTAAATACAACATATTTTTCGCAATAAATTCCCCGAATTAATTAAATTAAAAATAAACACAAATACGGGGTATTACATACTTCCCCCCTTATAACGAATTTCATCCCCGAAATTAGGACATACCTGTGGTAAATAGCTCTGGATACTTCTATCGCATGTCATCCTCCCGCTGACATGCCTAATTATCAGTATTGTGGTGTCCCTACTGAACTCGCACTAGTGGCACCACCTGGGGCCACAACTTATGCTCACTACGATCCCGAATAGCCACAATCTCTCCTCGCATGATATGTCTAGATGTAACTCAATTTCTGTAAGTGGAATGTGCTACAAGCTCTCATGCTCCTTCAAATTTTTTTTCCAGCGATACCACGTGAAAAACGATGGGTATTCGCTATAGGTGCTCTGAAAGTCCCAGTTTGTGTGTTACCGGTCCCAACCTCTCAATAATAGGAAATGATCCAACATAACTCGGTGTTAGATTCCCCCTTCTTGTTGAATCTCATGATCCTATTTATAGGAGATAAACGAACCACCCTCGTCATCATTTTCCCACTCAATGGACTCCAACCATATAGTGCCTTAAAAGACGAGCCTATGTTCCGTCGTCTCTATTATCTCTTTGTTAGGAAAATCCCACTTTTACGGGTTCCCATTTTTTGTTGCTGAACCTGTGACCCTCTTCAGAGTAAATACTCGCAATAATTTCTAAACTACTCTTGTTAGATTTCACACTCTTAGCTCAAGGAGACGTAACTCTCCTTACGTTTCTGAGCTATTTGAAAGACACACAGTTTACTAGATTTCCTACCGATAGACCACAAATCACTTCGGATCCTAGTAGCTCGTTACTCCCCACTTCTTATTGACTTATGAGTGACACGTCTAGAACGATGTGCATCTCCGTCCCCATCGCCTCCTCACACTTCTGATCAGAGGTGGGACTGAAAGGTCTTATCCTAATTCATAAAAAATTTGGACAACACCTAGTTTTGTTCCACTTCTTTTCTCCAAGCACAAAGTTGTATATGCTTCTCTGGTCAATTCATTTCGTAACCCGGTGGAAACTCTAGCCTCTTCATGATTTTAGGATGTCCCAAATATGAATTTCACTACTCATTATCATAAATCCCGTCACTAGGAACATCAAAATTACAAAAAGCCTAGTTGATAACCTGGGATCAACATTTTTCCATCCCTAAATGATGTAACTTGGAGACAACTCCACTATGTATCATTCACCATTGATCCTCATGTTTAATGTTTCATATTACTAGGGATCTCTTCCTCTCCCTTTTCCCAAAATATACCCAAAAATCATTGCACTTCTGTTTCTTCCAAAAACCGCTATGCATTTGACTAAGTGAGACTCTGTTTTACTCAGGGCGCCCATACACCCTATAACTCGTGCATATTTTCAGAAACTTCATAACACCACGTACGTAACATACTTGTCTCAAGTTCGGCCCCCGCACTTTTGGCGTGGCTAAATCTTTCGGGTAATTTCGATCACCCCGCCAACTATCATTTAATTTTTCCCGATATTCCCCCACCCATCAACTTGTGGTGCAAAAAGTCTTCAATGTTACTCACATCATCATAACGCGACTCTTTCGGCCTTAAATTGAAAATATAGTTATTAACTTTCCGTTATAACTATAAATCTCCAAATCTGTAATTGTACCCCAAATCATCGGCTCTTGACATAAAGAGTATACCCGTTCACTCTTATGTTACGAATGACCACATATAACACGACACTCTTACTATCACTAGTTCCCCGAATGAATAAATCAGGAGCTATATCTCTTCGCTCGACAAGAAACCAATCTTCCCTGAACCACGTCAATAAACGTCCCTACTCACGAGGATCAATTATAACTAGACAACATACACAAAAAATTCTACTACCCAATATATGATAACATATATACTCACATATATAAGCTAAACCATCTTTCAGGTGATACTTTAACAAAAATAATTCATACCCAGGAACAATGAACACGAGATCTCACTATCACTATATCGTCGACCAGTCAAACCTCAAAAATTAGTCTACTCTATGCTCACAACTCTTGAAAGTAGTAAACTCTCATGAAATTCCAACATGCTCTTAGTGTACCCACCCGCTCCCTTGTAGGTGACACCAAGAACTCCGCTAACCCACGACATTTAGATGCATCAAATGGCCATCACGGCCAACGTACCCACTAAATTCGACTCACTCATGAATTCTAGTGACCATACCATTACTTGTGGGGCATCAATCCTATACTACTAAGGATGACATAACCATATTACTTCCATTTGCTATCTGCCTCGCCTGGTCGACTGGTTCCTAAATGCACTCTTGCATCCGAACTGACTCAAGGTCTACCGAAATGGTTATACGTCCAGGATCTCATCCAGTAGTTGTACCCCACCTTTATTTGGGGTAATACTTATCCTTTCATGGCCTACACCATCTGATCATGGACCTGTTGACCTTCCCCAATGTCCTATTGGCCCTACTGCCCTTGAGGAACAAGATGTTGTGGCTACTGAGGACCTTCCTGGTCCTGTCCAAACCTACCGTTTTGTGTTTTGAAATCTCTGGGCCAAACTCCGTAGCCCAATCTTCTTGCTAGAAGTCTCACTTTTCTCGTTGTTCTGCTTCACTGGCACAGTTTCCATCTACCACCTAGTTTGACATGTCCCACTTTCTTATTGTGGACATGTTTCATACGGGTGGTCCTACTTACCCCACATAGGATAAATTTCTATACCAATCCCCCTTACCGCTGGCCTCCTTGGCCATGTCGGGGCGTCCTTTTCTCGGACTGAGTGGTTTGGATCCTGATTGCTACCTTCGTTGTTCCTTTGGATCTGCCGGCCTTATGGAACTCATGGCTGGCCTGAACAGCCCTGACTGAATTCACCATATCTTGTAAGGAATTCAATTTATTTGAATTATTTTGATGGGTACCCTACTGAGCATACCCTCCTGTGGTGTCTCACTAACACCATTAAATCTAGTCTTGCTCTTCAGCTAGATTCTCCAACCCTCTTGGCTCCATTCTCAATGAAGCGTTGATATACTCTCATAAATGCATGACATTTGTGACATCATCACTAGTCATCTTCACCGAATTTCCATCCACGCTTATGTATACTACTCATGATCCCAAATTCATTTACTGGCCCATACCCAATCCCTCGTTTAATTCCAAACATATTTCTTCATACGCACTAACTGACTCTCGTCACTTTATGTTGCCTCTGCGAGTTAAAAAATTTTTGCACAAAATTTGAATCCTGGGTGTCTCTGCCCTCCACCCTACACAATTGACTTTATATTCTCTTCGTCCATGGTCCATTATAATTCTTCTCTTTCCCAAATTCTTACTAGTGACTTTTCAAAAGAGTCCCCCTGACTCTCCCACTGTCTATAACACTGGGTGAGTCTAAAATAATATCGTCATCCTCTACAATGGTGCTTAGGGAAACTACCATCCCCAAGTGGTTATCCCATCGTCATCTTCTCGAATAATAACCGTGGTGATTTCAATCGCAATCATCGTTCTTAGAATCACTTTATGTCTTCTGCCTCTCCTCTCCTCCTGCAGTCCTTCTAACGGCCCTCGTTGCTCGCCCCATATTACTCGATGTACGAAGCTCAATCGAACTCGTACATGAATCATATTAACTATACTCAATAGCAGGAGAACGTAAGTCACATACGTATATGAGTACAACAATCCTATCATAAGGCTCAATAGCAACAGAACGCTACGCTGAAATTGTAGTAAGTTGTACAGATCCTATAGGCACTAGAACGTGATGCTCTGATACCATCCGTGACACCCCGTCTAATAAAATATCAGTCGATCAGGCCTTTAATAAATTAAAATAGTTTTCTCATATGGTTCATTCTTAGCATCACCGTCAAAACTTTTTAATTACTAACCACCTAAGTGAAATTAGACCGGTGCCAAATTTTATCTTTCTTTAAAACAGATAAACTTAACAATGTGAAAGCTAAATTAAACATTCACAATATACTAGAGTCCAATCGTCACAATAAGTAATTAAATAGAGTTTGTCGAATAAACCCTCGGTTAAAAATCCAAAAACAAATACTCCATAATAATAATAACAGAACTAATTAATTGAAAACTGTCAACGGGCAGCATGTCCATATAGGGAAAATAAAATGAGATCCTACACTAGATCTGAATGGAGGAATCATCTAATCAAATCCCCTCAGCAAGCACAGTGCTACAGCTCCGAGTCCCTGGAATGAAGTCACGTCTGGCGTCCCTATGGATGGACACCTAAAAGGTTTTGAAAATATTTTATAGCAAGTGTTAGAAAATAAAATGTTTTGAAAATATTTTTACAAGAGTTAATTACATTAAAATTCAGTTATTGATTACACATGTTCACGTACACTCTCTCTTGAGTTCTCCTCACCTCTCATCTATAGTGCACGCCTAACGTTCTATACTTAGCCCACCTAGCTATACTACCCAAGTTAACTAGAGTAAAGTATCCAACTGAACTTATCTACACATCTAAGTTCCCGTACCGCCCATACAGTACAATAATTTTTATCAACATATCTCGTGTTAATTATCAACGTAAGTAACATTCCTCACACGTTATCTTTTGAATCACTACATTAAGTTCTCAACTTAATTTATCATCCCGATATTCACAATTATAGATAACATTCACATATGTTATTAGCTAAATTGTATAATTAAGTTTCTCGACTTAATCCATTCTTTTTTTAGATATACACTATATAACTGTCTACTGTCACACATAAGTAGATAAAATTCACGGTAGATATATCACACACAATATATACAAGTAAATATATAGTTCCCTATAATACCCTCGTATCACACAATGAACAAATATTGGTTCGAATGTTCCTTCGACCCCAATTTTATTTATGTTCGATATTGGTTCGGATGTTCCATCGACCCCAATTCGAACTATCATGTATTGGTCCGGACATTCCATCGGCCCCAATACATTTAATATATTTTAGGAGTTCACACCGCCTAAGTATTTATATTGGTCCGGATGTTCCATCGGCCCCAATATTATATATGTTTGATATTGGTCCGGATGTTCCATCAACCCCAATTCAACTATCAAGTATTGGTCCGGATGTTCCATCGACCCCAATACATTTAGTATACTTTAGGTATTCACGCCACCTAAGTATTAATATGATAGGTATTCACGCAACCTAAGTATTCGTATGGTACTAGGAAATCATATTAGTCACGTCATGCCGTGGTCGAATGATCGTATACGTATTCTATAAAAAAAATATAATTTTGTGTTGCATTGTGTCACGTCATGTTCGGGGGTAAATATTATTTGTCCTGTCATGTTAGATCTAAACATAACCCATAAACACGAGTACGATCACTCATGTTGTATATTAGACAAAAAAAATAGTAATACAATGTAGGAAGATAATATAAAGTGACGACATAAATATATAATGATCTCATTTAATGTAAAAAATTAATTACAATAAAAATATAATAAACTCAACGAGAAGGCCTTTCAAACTCTAATCCCACTAAGTTGGCTAATAAAAATGGTAATACAATATCTAGAGTTTTGTCTAAGAACCTACAACTTTCCTCTTGTAACCCACCTAATCTAGCAATTTTGTCCGCACAATGATTGCCTTATTGAATGGTGTGGAGCATCACACATTTGTTTGTACTCATAATAACTCGACATTACTCAATGGTAGTCTTTTGAGGATGTTTTTTTGTCTATCGCTTCAACTGTAATAAGAAGAAGGGCTACCATACTATCCATCTCTATTAGCACATTTATTAATCCCATTTTCTTTTTAATATATGGCCCAAAGCTCTGTCATAAGACTTGATTCTTGATCTAATTTATCCATATATCCGCAGACCCACCAACCAAACTCATCTCTAATTATGCCACCATAACTTGCGTGTCTTGAATTTCCAAACGAGCTTCCATTCGTATTTAGTTTCAAATGACCGGTGGATAGACGTGTCCTAGAATTTTTTCCGAAGAATATTGATTTAGCAAGTGGTACTGATGAGGAAATTTAGAAAAATAATTACAGTATTGCATGTTTTTCATAAGTGTAAAAGTATTTGTGAGAGATGCAGAGGGAGATTAGACTGGATTTTCACTCTCGAATTGGACTAAATTTTCTCTTTCAATTTAAGCCGAAAATCACTTATTTATAAATGTTGTACGATGAACATCAATTACTACTAACTGAAGTATATTTTGGATTTGTACTCAACTAGAACACTTGATTCGAATCCTTGTTTAGTTCGTATTTGGATATATCTACTTTTATTCATTATCAGGATTGGTTGTTTTAGAAAACTCCTTATAGCATATGAATTCACTCACTATAGTAATAAATTATTGGTCATTAATACTAATAGAAGTACTAATTTCTTTAGAAGACTCATTATAGGATATGAATTAATTGTACTAATATATTATTGGTCATCAATATTAATAGAAGAATCTTTCTAGAAAATTTTGACTTCACGAGTTGGAGTTCGTGGTGCATTTAGCTGTAAGGAGGTGGAAGAGTATGAGGTATGGGAAAAGGTGAAATTTTGTCCTTCTCTTTGGAACTACGCCAAAAAAGTTTCCAAGCAACAATTGAGGTACATTATTCACGAACAGTATATCTAGTCATGTTAGGCATCCTTAGACGAAAGAGTGAGGCATCCTTTGGTCTGATTGGGTCAATTTGATGATTGGGTCAATTCGATGGTTGTACCTTATATTTTATTATCTTTGATATGATTTTCGCTATTTCTAATTGATAAAGGTAATTTCTATGGTGAAAAAAAATATTAGATTTCGTGTAGTAAAATATAATTGTGACCCAAGAGATTTTCGAGTTGGATTTTAATATGATATTTTAATTAATTCATATATTATTATTTCTATCTTTGTTTAATTAACACAGGACAAGTTTCTTTTTTTACAATTACGTCAATGACAAATAAAAATATTAAAATTTTAATTTGTTTTTTGTGTCTGCTTCAATCTAATAAGCTAAAACTACATACAATTAGTTTTACATTTTGTAATTTTTGCCCCTTATCTTTTTTATTTAGCATATATAGACATGTGCATGTTTTAACCTAAGACAACATGATAAGAACCACCAAAACTCAAACCGAACATGAAATCGTATTTTTTCACCTTACACGTACATTGTCTATTTAAATCCATATAAATTACAATATAACTTGACTAACACAATTTACAATTTTCAGTCAATTAATTCAGCTAAAATACAAATAAGCGACATTTTCGAAGCATAGATTTTATGTTAGGTTAACTTTTTCTATGTTATTGTATTGTTTATAAAATTGTCACCCACTTTATCTAAGACCTTTCATTGCCAAAACGATAAGAACAAGTTACAACGATAAGAACAAGTTACAATGTAGTAAAGAATGATAAATTTATTCAAAATTAAGAAAAATAAGTAGACATTTATTTTAGTCACTCATTTTAAAATTAAGCAAAAAAAGTAGAGAGGTAAGGCATTTATTTTGGCTTCCATTTATTTTTATGAGCATGAATGAGGGTTACAATTTAACAATTTTTAATCAGACTTGTTATTTATTTCAATTTAAAAAGCAGTTTTGATATGAAGTAAAACAAATTTGAGCTACAAAAAACATGATCCAGATTATTATTAACTTGTAAGAATAGAATAATATAAGTTTGTTTAACCCATATTTATATGCATCTCACGATTTTATCCCATACGTTATAAAAATGTGTGTAATAGTGCAATCGTTTGGGGCTACATTTTTTGTGCCAATGTATATTAAAACATGTCACGTAATTTATTTAAATAGGTAGCTCTATTGTCAATATTTTATAACAATACACTATTTATTTAGGGTTACTTAAACTTTTTTACACGAAATTTAACCCCCTTTTCAATTCACCAACCGATTTCTTTAGGTTTTTTTGCCATAATCCCCACTCCATAAATACGTATTTCACTTTACCCCCAATTCCATAATTTCTTATACATTAGACAAAAAAACAGAGTTAGAAATCTGTTAAAATGCTAATGTGTTGATTATACTGGACCCAACGTTATAGCACCACACACACACTCTGTCTCTCTCTCCCCTCCATGCTCACCTCACTTCATCTTCCCGAAATCAAAAACCTAATTTCTCACTAAACCCTAAACTTTTCTCATCATCCCCTACGCACATTCATACATCCGTTACTCATATTATATCATATCTACAAAATTAAAAAACAAAAAAAAAATTATCCATGGGAGGTCAGCACAACAGATGTACACACCAAAAGTCAATAAAAGATTCTAGTTTATCTTCTTCCTTTTGTTTCTGAGATCAAAGAGGAAAGAGATGTAATTTGACCCCATCCCTCTTTGATGTTTTTACTAGGAAATTTTCGATCGTCAACCACCACGGAATGATAAACAACCACATAGCATTGTGATACCTATCTATTTAAATACCGGGTGATCATTACTTTATAAAAATAAAACTGGAATCTCATTTGGTTCATTCTTAGCATCACTGTTAAAAACCTTTTAAATTACTAACCAACTACGTTTTTAAAAAGCCGGTGCTAAATTTTATCTTTCATTAAAAAACATCATGCAAAAATAAATATAATAACACGGAGTAATAATAATATGAACCAATCACAAGATAAATAACGGAATAGAATAATATCGAATAAACCATCAGTTTCTAATAAAAAAATCCAACTATGAATCTAATGAAATAAAACTCAATCCAAAAATACATAGTCTGATAAAACTAAATAAATGAAATAGCTGGAGGGAAACATGCCCAAAAGGAATAACTGAAACTGAATCCTACTCTAGGAATGAAGTAACTGAAGTGTCTAATCCAAAACTTGTAAGCATCCACAAGTGCTGCAGCTACGCATCCCTGGAATAGATCATCAGGTTGGGCGTCCCTGTGGCTGGATACCTAAAAGGTTTTGAAAATATTTTGTATACGGGTCAGAACCCAAAACCTTTGAAAATATTTAGCAAGTATTTGTCATATTTTAAAATTAGTTATTGATTACACATGTTAGTTCAACGTACACTCCATTGAGTTCCTCACCTCTCAACTAATGTGAACGCCTAACGTCTCCTACCTTGCTATGCTACCCAGCCCAACTACGTCCCATGAGTATCTATCTAACAACTAACATGTTTAGCTCTTTCGTACCACCCATACAGTATGCTATTATATTCCAATATTTAATCATTGAGTCCTTAGTTAAATTCCTCTTTAACTCTCCTGTACTTCCCATATAGTACGGTATCGTAACACTAATAATTAACATATCTTGTATGTTATTATTAAACCATAATTAACATTCCACATATGTTATCATTAAACCATTTCATTAAGTTTCTCTATTTAAATCATCTTTAGATATACGCTATCTAACTTTACTACCATCACACACTAAGTTAATTATCTCAGAATTAAATAATTTTTAGATATATGCTATCTATACCCCCTACTTTCATGCACGGATAAATAGACAAGTATGTATATATATCACACTATCTATATAAAACTCCGGCATCCCCGGGCTAAAAATCGTGGTGCGAGTATGCATACTCTGCTATCCAGTCCATGTACCTCACGTACTCAATCAAGGACCATTGGTTCGTATATCACCATCGAACCATTAATCAATTCAACACATACTGGATGCGAACATAGTTCCAAGCCTATGGGTCACACACACTCCTAACATACCCAATTGACTATCAATACTATCGTACACTCAGATAGTCATTGTACTAAGCTTTTATGTTCTAGTGCACATATCCAGACCTCACTGGAATCATTAAGGTGAGATCGCCCTCAGCACGGGGCCTCCGTGATAGCAGGTAGCGTAGGTATGTTCACACATATAAGAAAGCACATGATAGACATTCACACATGCTAACCA
Source organism: Sambucus nigra (assembly GCA_949130495.1). Taxonomy (NCBI): domain Eukaryota; kingdom Viridiplantae; phylum Streptophyta; class Magnoliopsida; order Dipsacales; family Adoxaceae; genus Sambucus; species Sambucus nigra. The sequence goes on along the minus strand of OX422214.1, from coordinate 333,877,634 downwards.
TATGTCACATATAGGCATACACACAATCTATAAATATAATCTGTATAAGTATATACACAACCTATAAATATAATCTATATAGGTATACACTCAACCTATCATTATAATCCGTATAGGTATGTACACAACCTATAAATATAATCTGCATAGGTATACACTCAACCTATAATAAGCATTCGTACGTACTATGTATCTCTCGAATACTCACTGTACTATTTTATTATGATTATAACTCTGTATCGCATTTTTTTGAGTATTATTCTCTACCCGAAGGGTTCTTGTTTCCCCTTTTAGTCATTTTAGTAGTTACTACACTCATACTATACTGGTCTAAGTCATAGGTCATGGTTTACCCTTCCCGTAACCCAAATTCTAAATTCCCAATATGTATCCCAATTATTTTATCATCGTTGGTTCACATCCCAAGTGTTGTATTTAAAAATTATACTCCCACTTGGACTAATGATGAGTACACACCTGTCATTCAGCATGGTCGATCATCCTATTTGATTGGCTTCAGGGACTTTTAGTCGGCTAGAATGTCAACCAACTCCAGAAAGCCAACCAATAGGAATAGCAATGGTTACTGGGATGTGAATGCCAAGTATCCCTGAATTTCAAGGGTCTTACTTATTATATACATATGTAAACGCCTAGAAATATAAAGGCATTCCATCTCTAAGGTTTCGCACCCCTATAAGTACGAATTAATCGCTTAGCTCAAAGGACGACTCGAATCATTTCTATGCACACTCCACTGAGCTCTTGTAACCCTCCTGAAATAAAATTACAGTGGACGTAGGCTTTCCTTACAGCCAAACCACTTTAAACTCCTTTGTCTTTGGTGCGTATGGTTTGAGTTATTTCTCTTATTTTTATCTATGATTATAAAATTGGTGGTAATCCATTTTTAGACATCAACACCAAGTTTACCCATATTAAAGTTTTAACATGCCTCTTGACTATATACCTACTGACCTCCTTTAAGTCTTTATTTAATTATAAAAGTATCTGTCGAGTTTCCCCTAATTCACTTCATGAGGAATTATGACAAAAAGGTAAAATTGTGCAAATCTGGGTAGTCGAATCGAATTGGCTAAGGGGTCTAATCGATTCACTACAAGAAGGTCATCTTCTTCTTTGCGTTTTTACGAGTTTTCACCATTAAATATTTCTCAAACTTCCATGAAATTTCACCAATTTTCTTTCTAACATAACCAAACATTATATGAGTGTATACGAGTGATTTCCAATGTATATATATCATCAAATAATTAATAAATGGGTTCAAGAATGGATGATCTTCTAAAATCCATAAATCCTTAGCTTTCATTATTCTTCCTTCATAATCAATCATAAACCTAGATTTCTTTCATGTTCTTATTTCAATCACATCTGATTTCATATTACCCACATACCACTACAAGAAAAATTAGCTTTTGCAACGAATTTTTTAGCAAGGAAGTAAATTACGTTGCTAAAATTACACTATTAGCAATAAAATTAAAAATCCTCTCTAAAAGAAAGATAATATAAAAAAACATTTTGCGAGGTATTATTTCATTGCCTTTTAGTAAGGAAATGATTAGAATCATTGCTAAAAATTAGGGCGGAAAATTTTCGCTCTTCATTTTTTCTTCTTAACTATCTATTGCAAGGAAAAATTAATTGCAAAAGAATATATTTTTTAATATTAAAACTATGTCATTTTAGGTAAAGAAATACCCGTTTCACATCCACACACCCTCTAATCTATATAACTATATAAAAATTGTAGACTCAAATCATCTGAGGTTGACACGTGGCAATGTATTAAATATCACTAGAGGTATAAAAATGCATTTATGATTTCCTCAATCTTCTCTTCCATCGTTTACATTTTCAAGACTGAGATTTTCAAGACTCATTTCTTTCCCTATGTAACGAATCATTCTCACTCTCTTATACCGAAACCTTTCAAAACCAAATTGTGTGCAATGGTGACTGGTGGGTTTTGTGGTTATGATTTATACATTTTTATTAGTTGTGTTAATATATGACATCTCCCCCCTACAAAACTAACCCTCGGTGCCCCTGCACAATTTTATGATTACCTAATAAGCCTTTCGTGTTTTGGTGAGAAATAAAGGTTACAGGTGGCGAGTTTAACTAAGAAGCTGTAGCAGGTCAACTTCCACCTATGAACTAGAGGAGGATCATTGTAGTAGTTTTCAAGCCTCTGTTGGTTGATTGGTATCTTGCATTTCCTATGCCATCACGTCTTCAATAATCAACAGTTGATGCCCAGGTATTGCCACGAGGCTTTCCTAATCTTCCATTACTTTGATGCCCATGATCTTGCAGCACTGCTTTCCGCTATATTCTTCGGATTCCTTAATAAAAGCTCCAACCCACCATCCTGCCACACCATGATTTGATTGATTTTATTTTCATTACTTGAATTGAATAAATAATTATGGATTAGTGTAGTAATTTTAATAGTAGATTTATCATTTTTAATCTTGATATGTATTAATATACTGTTTGGGACATACTTTTGCATGTGTATGTGTTTTTTAGATTTAAGAGCTTCAATGAACTACTATAAACATTTAGATTTGGTTTTTTATTTTATTTTTCTCGCTCTCTATACCCATAATGTACAAAAATAAATTTTTATCAGAACACTTATAATGGAGTAAAAAGTGAAGTTTGGGTTTATAAACTATTTGATGAACTTTTTAATTTTCGTTAATTCTCCCCATATTTAGAATATGTTCTAATGTTTCCATGGACCCCATTTATTTGCAGGTTTGTTATTTATAACATTGCAATAGTAACTAAAATGTCACATCCTCCCATTCATGATGTAAGTACATTTTTTTTATTCATTTTTTAACTTTCATTATGATTTTTCTTCTCTAATACAATATAATTGTATTGCTTATTAATGAATATGATTCGTGTGTCGCGCTGCTATTATTATTTTCTTTTTTCTGAACAAAAATAATGGAAGATACATTTCACTTAAGATGGGATGTAAAGAACAAATCATCTCTGCCATAAATTCCCTAAGGATTATTGAAGAGAATGAGGTTTCATTGAATTTACCAACTTTCTTTAAATATACATATGGTTGTATACTTCATTGCTCATTATGAACATGTTTTATAAACCTCTTATTTCAGTTATGTATTAATTTGCATATTGATTTCTCTTTTCCACTTCAATATTGATATTGTTTTATTACATGGCATGTGCAGGTTGATTTAGATTGAAAATTTTGACGTATTGGCAAATATTATTATAAGCATGAGATTATGCAGTCGATTTGATCATTTTAGATCTCATAATTTCCAATAGGTGAATATGGTGACTCATATGAATCTATAGGGTTATTACGGGTAATTACTGCCTACTACTGTCTCATATCTTTCTTTAATGTTTTAATATATTTTTGTATGGAGATGTGGACTTTTGCATGTTATAAGTTTCAATGTGTTATAGATTGAATGGAGAATCCCTGTATTGTTTATCTCTCTTGAACCGTGTATGATATTTATTCCATCAACAATTGGGGTCGTGAGTTTCATATTTCGAAGGTATCAATTTGTAGTAGGAAATTTGGGTTCATGGTTATATATCATATGTATTTATGTTCCAGTTTTAGTATACATGTAACTTTGAATCTACCCACCAACAAATTGAGTGCACTTATATGTAAATTCGTTTATGTTGAACTTTGAATATAAGAGACTCGACTTTTAATTTTTGTCTGCACTTTAATTGTCTTTGCTTCTTTGATAAGCTAAATTGAAGGAGTGTTCAATATACTTGCGAAGGAGTTGGACCTCCAATTTAAAGTTACAACACGTGCTTTCTTACAGTAGATTCTTTGTTTCGGCAACCCGCGAGACACCACAATCTTTCCCAACTTAGGTTAATGTTAATATGTCAAAATGTTTTAGGTTTTTAGTAAATTATTCCATTTGTATCTAATTTCTATTTCATCCCCTGCAATTTCTCTTTATCACCCAATATTGTTGTATTGTTGAAAATGAAGTATTTCGATTGATTTAACTCTATTCATGGGGTTGTTTTATTTGAAGATTATAGATGTTCGGTAGGCACTTCATTAAGGTGATTATATATTGTTGCTTCAAAAGCTTTTTTTATAACATATTTTTAAGGTTGTCTCATGGGATTTGATAATATCATTTTTCTTTACTTTGATTCTATCTATTAGTTATGTTGTATATGTATTGGTTGGTCAAATGCTACAAACATATGAGAAAAAATAGAAACTCTTATCTCAATAGTATATGCAGTGCAATGTTACTTAATAGATCATTTACTACAATTGTACTAATGTGAAAATGGGAGATTTATCTTTTTTTATTAACCAGAAGTAGAAGTTTATATATGGATGTTTATCTAATTATGAGTAATTCGCTGTAGAAGATACTATTGTCGTAAATAATGAGAACTTGGAGCACAAAGCTTGTCCGGAGGAACAAAAAATTTCAGAAGAGCAGAATGATGACGTTCCTATTAACCCATATGACTATCCTTTTGTCATAGCTCAGATAATTCATGGAATGGAAGAGCTAAAGTCCTTTAGAACAATGCAAATTCACAGGATGGGTTACCTGGAGCATAAGATGGTTGAGGCAGTTCATTGTAATTTCTTTTCAGAACTTTGCAATAATATTGTTTTTATTTTTATTTTATAATTAAAACTCAGTTCATTTTTGGAATTTATTGTGTAAGACAAGGCAAAAAAAAATTGATAAATTCGGCCACGCATCGCGTGGCCTTCATGCTAGTTTTCTATAGTATTACCCACCCAAATTCTCATTCAATTCCCCTCTCCCTCTCCTCTCAAAGGATCCCCCCCCCCCCAAATCGCCACCACGAACTCCACTCGACGATTCCTTCCTCCACCTTGGTGCCCCCTCCACCCCAGTTGTTGAGTGACGATGTTCATGTTGGTTGTGCTGAAGGTCTTCTTTTTCACACATAATAAAAATTCCAAACAGTCTCTCAATCGCGTCCCGACCACTTCTCAGATTTTTGGCCATCTTCTCAGGCTCCATCTCGATGTGGGAATTCTGAGGTACGCTATTCTCCTCTTTCTCTTTGTAAAAGCCCTAATTTATTCTCTTTTGTTTCACGATGTTTGGTCTTTGCTTGTTGAGATAAATTAGGTTTCACCAATAAGAGTTGTCCCAATTTTTTTATCAACAGTTACACAAGCCCTAATTTATTTTCGTATGAAGACAACATATGATATATATTGCATTATATTATGTAGGTAGTATGATGCAGACAAAGTTACGGTGATATACCTTGATTTTTTTTAGTCTCGTGATTTTGTAAAATGTGATTGCAGAAAGTACGAGTACGCAAGACTAGCCGCATATTCTGAAGGAGATTAGAAATTTTTCCTTTCTTCATTCCTAAGGTCTATAATTTTATTATGTTGTTGGTAATTTTAAAGTAAGTATGAACTTATATTCAGAGTCTTAGATATGGTTTTATTGTTTAACAATGGTTGTGTCCGCGTTTAGTCTAGTTTATATATTGTTGCCAAACTTTTAGTGTGGTTTTATATTCATGTGTACTATCCTTACTATCTTTTGGTCTATTTTGAATATTGTCACTATGGGTTTTTATATCAAGTTGGTTGATGGACCTAAAATTAGTGACTCCCCTGTATTTTATTGGGCATGAACGTTGGGGCTTCACCACCCAGATTACTATAGTTTTAATGGGCTTCACGTAATTTTGTGGTGGTTTCATTTAATCCCCTCTCTAAGCATATACTAATTTACTCAATCTCAACATACCTGTTTCGTCATATGTCTTCTCTTAACCTTCCTCTTCTCGTTTTTCTTCCTTACGCTTCAGGACACCAGTGTCTTCCAATGGCCACCATCTGCACAAAGGTGAGTGTATAATCTTTCCATATGGCTTTCATCTACATCTTCTAATTTCGATTTGTTTTTTATAAATACATATTCTGAAACCTGAATTCAGAATATATATATATATATATATATATATATATATATATATATATATATATATATATATATATATATATATATATATATATATATAACTTGGGTTTACTTTATTTGAGTTTAAAGTGTTGTGAATGACGTACACTTGCTAAGAGTTGAAAAAATTATTCATTTCATAAATTTTCCCAGTACCATTTCTATCTCAATGCCATTTATGTCTAAAGATTTTGTAGTGCACCGAATTAGTATTGAATAACATTTTACTGGTTTTCACTAGATTAGACTATCATATCCTTTCATTTATATATCATGAATTCAATTATATATGTTTTTGAATTTGAAATTGCTCGAGATATCCTTGACTGTGATTTTCCAAGACAAATGTGATGGGAACTCTTAACATTTTGGGGCTAGGTTTTTCTCACCAGTATAAGTGAAGTGTATGGTGATCCACTTAAGCACCCACAAAAGGAGACTTATTAGGGAAATGTGAATCCAATCGGTGAATTGATCGATAAGCCCTTACTCATTATATCAGACTTTGTATTTCTATTTCTTTGGTGATGTTCTTAATGTGTGCTGTTCAAGTGTGGAGCTGCTATGATGAAGGGAAATGAGTAGCTGAGACCTTGACAACGGATTATCATCAAGGTGAAGATGTTAAGGTAACAAATACTGATATTTATTTTGTTTTGATCTTTTTGCGGATGCTGACTTGATATGGGGATAAATATTTTATAAAAATAGTTTTTTTCCTATTTAAAAAAAACAGTTTGTGGAGCCTTATAATGCTGCAGAAGCTCATTGTCATGTGAACGGGAGATATACATTGTGCTTACGGTAGAGAATAGGAAAAGACCCGAGGAGATGCACACAAGAACTAGTGCAGGTAATATACACAATTTTCCTTCTGTATTTATAAAGTATTATTCTAACTTCTATATCACATGTTGTTGATTCTGGGCGATAATCATCTGATTATGGTATTCCTTTTCTGACATTTTACACGTTCGGTTATATTAATGTTAGGAGATATATAAAATTTCAACCTTAGTTGTTTAAAGTGCGCCCTGGTGCAATGGTTTCCACCTGGCGGGGTGTCCCCTTATCGAACTAATAAAGCTTTGGGACTGGGATCATTCGACTGAAGAAAAATTCTCCATTGGCTATTTAAGTAATCAGTATCTGAACAAGGTTCTCAAGTTGATAATTCATTATGCAAAAAAAGTCTAGGTGGTCTGGTTTGGGGTTTCTATTACGTGGTTGGATATATTTTAAATGACTAGTATTTGATTTCATAGAGGAATATGAAATTCTCCATATGTTTATCTATGTTATGATTATGCAGTTAACATCACCATGATTTCTCATATTTACATGGTTGAACGAATTTATCATGGTGGGACTAACCCACAATTAGTACGCGACATATAATATTTTATATATGTCGTGTATTCTCTTGATCTTATCTAAATGGAATATTATTATGTAAGATATGTAGGATGGATGCGTGAATATTTTGCCTATGGGGTGTTTTTACTATTCTCATTTGGTTGGTATTCAGTTTTTTGAACCCTAAAAGTGTGGTATTTAGTTTTTGTTTGGATCATGAAACTTAATTTTCCGTTAAAAGTGGATATAGAAATACAAAAGGATGTCCTTGTCCAATTTTGAAAAACCACTAAACGAGAATGATGTATGGAGGACTAATTAGCTTCTTTGATTGGAAGGTCATTTTTATTTATTTAATTATGTACAATTGAAATAATTACGATCAAAAGGACTGTTGAGATGTTGTTGGAGACTTAACATCGGTGACGATACTTTGTTCTCTTTAGATTTAATGAAGATGTTGAAATTGCTTGCACGTCTTAAAAATTTTCAACTCTTTGATTGATGGTACAAGGCTTTGTGTGGAGGTGTTGGATCAATTAATATATTTTCTATAATAGTGGTCTATAAAATTCAGTATTGAATGATGTTGGGGACAATGAAATATATGTTATATTATATGTTGTTGCTAGGTAATGAGGAAAATGAAATCAAGTATTGTTCAACCCTACCTAGAATGCTTATAATCTAGTATTTGTTCGTTATACAATGATAGTTGTGGTTGAAATGTTTCAATACTTTATGGCACCTTCATGCTTTATCTAGATTCTTATTTTCTCATCAATGGTATTAACTTTATAATTATGTTTATATTTATCATCTATAGGATTTAGCATTTGATTTATCCCTATCCGTGTTGCTGGGGGAAAACATTTACAACTTTGGTGAACTCCTAGCACATCTAATTGTAAGTATTTCTTTATTAGTGGTCTTCATTATGTTCTTATTTTCCCTTTGTTGGAACTTATTTTCTCTCGATGAGTTTCTTGATTCTTTCGGTTACATAAAGCAAAAATCTGGTGTACTGTTTATTGTGTATATTTGTTTCTTCAACAACTTGGTGCATGCAAAAGTTTATAAGTTGGCTTGATGTCATGATATTTCACTTATGGGTTCACCCCATGTGTTTATGTTTTTTCCCTTCCTTCTTTTTTATGTAAGGTCGCATGTGCTTGAAATTTTTGCATTTTTTTATTGGTTAGGTTATTTGTTGGCTTTGTATAACGGGTGCTAGGAGAGAATACATGAGGATTTATTGAGATTATGGGGTTGTGAATGCTTGTGTGAATGAAACATGCATTTGTATAATCCTCCCAAAGCTATTTCATTGAGGTTATAGGACATTAAGTTCATTAGTTTGGTGATATATTTGGGCAATGTTTTGCAAAATGGGTCTATTTGCCTTAGCAATGGGACTAGGTAAGGAGACTTGCTGATGTTGAGGTATAGTGGAAGGTTTCAAAGTGTGTATTTGGCAACCTAATGACGTCACAATTGCAATTTGTGTAATTTATTTGTATAGTGAGATGTGAGGCATTTGTTAATGGGTATTAATTCAGAGAAAGTACTTTTAGAGGACATAGTATGAAAAGATGTGTTATGAGCTAATCAAACCAACAAAATAAGAGAAGATGAAGAGGGGAAGATAAGAGAAGAAATATAGAGAATAGGTGAATGAATGAATTGTCTTCATTCTCCCATCTTGTAAGGACATTGTCCGTCGTAATTTAGTATGCTGTATGAAGTATTGAGAAGCTCACATCTACAAAGGACGAATCCGAATTTCAAGAAGACTTCAACATTCAAGCCCAACAAGGATGAATTTGGTAAAATGTGTTTAAGTTTCATTTACATTTCACATTAAAAGTGTTGGGGTATTTTTTTATAAATGTTGAAATGATTTTTGGAATTTAAATAAATGGTTTTTATTTTTCAAAAATATCTTATCGTAAAAAGTTTTGGATAAATATCTCTTGATCCCGTGAAACAGTTTTAAGATTTAAGGATTCCAAGTTATTTAAAATATTAAAAGTTTTCTTTAAGGGGATCAATGAATGTCGTTCAAAAGACGTCACATCTCGCGTGAACGAGATGGAGCATCGCTCGAATGATGTTGCATGTCGTTTGAACGACATGGTGTTTTGCCTGTACACGTCACCGCCTTGATTTGATTATAAATAGGGGTGTCAGGATACTGATTTTCTTGTGGAGAAAAATTAATTTTTGACAGAATAAGTTTTTCTATTCTCCAACCAATTTAAGGGTTCAAAGTTGTGTTTTACAATTCACAAATCCCAAATACTTTTGTGTGAGTTGTTTTTGTGGAACCTAAGACATATTTGCTGGGAGTTTTGCTGCTGAATCTAGGTTCCTTGGAAAGGTACTGGGCTGACCATAGGTTCCACTTGCGAGAGGTACTAAGCGGATCGACTGCGCGTCATAGGGAGTGCTGTGGTGTTCCTGGGCTGACGACTACGAACTGACACCTGCGGGTATTTCGTAAGTCAATTGTATTTTTGCTGTAATTCGATTATAAACCATCCCTTTAAAAATTATAGTGGAAATAAAAGGTTTTTGCCCTGCGGGGATTTTTTTTCCTGAAATCTGTCTTTGTCAGCTTATCCATCGCATGATTTATTTTTAGATTTGAATTAACACATAGAGGCATGTTTAGGGGCTGATTTAATTGGTATTTGGTTTGAGCAAATTTAGACATCTAATTAAATAAGTTGAAGTTGGAAATTGTGAATCTATTTTAATCATTATCACACATGATATTTTTACACATCTCATTATATTTATATGAAGAAGCTTAAAAAAAATACATAAATACTCCACATAACATAACTAGTACACATAAGTCCTTAATAAACTTGTGAGTCATGGGTTGTGTACTTAAAGTTTACCACTCTGATTTGAAGTTAGGCTTTCATATGTTTTTTATTTGTACATATTTTATAAAGTGTGAGGCAGTCAGGTGTGGAATCATCGACATCACATTTCCGATGCTACCATCAACTTCAAAGGCAAATCCTTCATTGATAAAATCAAAGGAACTTCCTTAGTTGCTGCCACCTACTCTATATGGTTAGAGAGGAACAATAAAATTTTCAAGAATAAGAGCTCTAACCATGTTGATATCATGAATATCATAGCTTTCTTTGTCAAATGCAAGTCCTACAAGTGGACCAAATCGAAAAGAAACTTTAACAACTGGTTTATTTGTATGAATTGGGGCCTTGATGAATATCATCTACTGCTTAGTTAAGGGTGTTGTTTTCCTTCCACGTGTATTGGTTAATTGTTTTTCATCTGCTTTCCACGCTTTATTTGGATAAATTTCAACTTCGAAATTTGATCCTAGGAGGGTATGTCATCCTCAAACTTGTACATTTTCTTGTTTAATGCTATACTTAGTTACCAAAAAACAGTTACTAATTATGTTCCTATATTATGAAGGCCACTTGCCCATTCATGTGAAGTAAAACGACACAAACAAACTATAAACGTTGGTGTATTTATTTTAATTGCCATATCAACATATATTTTTTGAAAGGACTACGTAGAGTTGATATCATATAGAAGAAACTGTAGGAAAATGCATATGTTCACCATGGATATATGTCTATTTTCATCTCAACGATGCCATAGAGAAGATTTTACAAATTTGCTCACATACTATTTGTCAGGGACATGTTTGTTTTCAATTTAAATATATTATAACACTTCAACTTTCTAATCTAATTATTGAAGGTGTGCAGAGGAAGTTAGAGATGATTTTTTTAAGTGAGTGTTGATTTTAATTAATATGTATGTGTTTTCTGTGACTATATATAGAGAGGGGAAAAACAGAGTTATTTTGACTTTTAAAATTCTTCATTAAACCATTATGAAATTTTGTGGACATCATAATCCATCATGATAACCACATAGAGTGTTGAAACTACAATAGTTTATTTGGGCAAGAATGAGGAGAATTTCTACCCCTCGTTCATCGTATGTTAGACAAGGGCTATCGGGATGCTCGGATAAGAATCTAGCAGTAACATGGATAAGAAGTCCTCTGCATTTGATTACATACAATAGATAAGAAGTCTTCTACATCTAGAGTATCACACTTCCAATGTCTTTCCTCCTTGCTACTACAACTTCATAGTCATTTAACATATTTTCATCAAAGATATATATTTTGCCTCCTCGTGTAGTATTTGCATTGAAGATGCTCTTAGCCTTGTATTGTTAATTTTTTGATTGAATCATAGCTCATTGATTAATAGAACTTATAGGTTGTCACAATTTATTTATCAGTAATAAATAACAAAAGAAATCCCTAAAATGTTTGCAACAATATCATTACTTAGTACAACTTATAGGTTGTTAAATTTTAATTTATGTGGATACATGTACTTATGTATTTTATTTTCGTATGTTAATAGGCAGGTAATGAACATGAGACGCTGAAAGGACAAATTGAAGTATTTTATGATACACATTGGACAAAGGACAATGGGTGGATTAATGAAGAAGCAAAGTCTGACGATGTAAGTATATAAAAGAAAATAATTTTACATGCTTAAATATAAATCATTATTCCCAAGCCGTGTGGGCTTGATTGATTTTTGTTGAAATGGGTGGACGAGAGTTGTTGGATTTTTTATTTGTGTCACAACATGTTGGATTTCATGAATAAATAAAGGAAATTATGTTTTTTTTAAATAAAGTGAAATCGGTGGAAGGTATGCATTGATGATTTACTTGTATCTATAGTTATTGGATTACTGATTTGTGTGTCACAATATGTTGGATTTCTTAAATAAACAAAGGAATCTCTGAAGATTTTGTTTTTTAAAGTTAAAAAAATATTCAAACCGATAGTGTAACATATCATTTTCTTTTTCTTTGCAGAAAGAGATGATTGAATTGCAAAAAAGCTCGAAAGATTCTGAGGAAGCATCAATCTATCTAAAAGTCCTTGGAAAGAGGTCGAGATACGTGAAGGGTCTTAATACCCGGCCTCTCAAATCACTATGTAGGCAAAATTTTAATTTGGAAAACAAAAAGTTACAAACATAGATCGTAGAGATGAAAATCCTAGTCCAAGGTCTTGTGTCAGAGATGGCTACAATGAAGGCCACCTTACTGCTAGATAAAGACGTTGCTCTTAAGAAAGATGTTCTTGAAGGATATTTTTTTCCTTTCAAATCAAGTTGCCTGATAACAAGTGTTAATTTATCATTTTGTTTGTGATGAGAAAACTAGTTTAAACTCATCTCGTAGTTATGAAGTATTATTTACTTTTGAGCTTCATTGTGACATGAACAGTAATGCATTTATGTTTTGAATATAAAATAACATCTTTTAATTTTGTGTGTTTACTTAATTTTCTTTTTATTTATATAATTATTTAATATAATTCTGCAATGAAATAAATGTTGCAACGAAAAAGTATGTTACAAAAGACTATTAGCAACGAAGAATTCACATTTGGCGAGGAATTTTAATTTTCTCAAAATATCTTTGCGATGATTTATTTGTATCTTTTGCAACGAAATAGTAATTGTAAAATATTTTTAGTAGAAATACGGGAACTTTTTTACAACTAAAAAGAGTGTTAGAAATGACTTTTAGCAATGTATAATTAACATTTGGCAAGGAATTGTAATTCTCTCAAAATATCTTTTGCAAGGATTTGTTAATATCTTTTGCAACGAAATAGTCGTTGTAAACGATTTTTTGTCAAACTACGAGAACTTTTTTGCAACGAAAAAGAGTGTTACAAAAGATTTTTAGCAATGTAAAATTAATATTTTGCAAGGAATTTTAATTCTCTCAAAATATCTTTTGCGGGGATTTAGTAGTATTTTTGCAACGAAATATTCATTGCAAATGCTTTTTAATCAAGATATGAGAACTTTTTTGCAACAGAAATTCGTATTTTCCCCAACGAAAATTTTCATTGCAAAATATTTTTAGCGACGATGACTAGCTAGTGCGAGAAACGCTGCAGGGAAAAAAATTCGTTGGAAAAGGTGTTTTGCAACGAAAACATACCTTTTGCAATGATTTTTTTACCTTGCTAAAAAATATAATTCTTGTAGTGTACATAGGTTCATTCTACATGCAATCCTATACCAATTCATGAGTGTTAACGCTCAAAATCTCAAGAACATCAATTATTCATCAAATATAAAACCCTATACTACATAGGTATTATAACCTTTTAAAAATATGAAAGATAAACATTTGTCTTTGATATGTAGGTCTGAATTCGTTGATAGGCTGATATGATTGATCTCCCCGTGCTTCGATTTCGATTCCGTCACGTTCAGGGTGAGAATTGGTGTAGGAAGCTTTGATTTTCTTCTCGTCTTCCTCTCCTATGGCCTCTCTTCTCTTATGTTTATGTTAAACCTAGCCTCTCACTCAAAGGGGTAGATATGACCTTTTAATTTTTGGATTTCTTCTAACCCTAATCTCCCAAATGACCGGAACGTCATCTCGTGGTGCGGGTTCAGTTTAAAATTTCCTCGGGACCCAAAAAATACACCAGGGTATACCATTCCAACTATTTCGACCCATTTGGAATCAACAGTGATCTCAAAATCACCATCTGAGTCACTCTTCAAAAAATTTCCATCTCGACCTTAAATAGTCCATCCTTGACACTCGGTTGATATATAATGCCATCATGTCACTATCGCTCACTATGCCATAAAAAAGTATTTACTATTCACTTAGTAAATTTTATTCCACCAATATTAATCATTATTAAACACATGATATTTAATTCACTAAAATTACGGCACAATTGTAATTTAAAATAACCGAATTAATTAAATCATAATTACTCAGAAATATGGGGTGTTACAAGTATCCTCTCTCTCTCTCTCTCTCTCTCATGTGTTTCGATGGTGTCGGGTTGTTCCGGATTGTAACATATCCATTCTCTCTATCTAATGGTACTAGGTTTTTTCTATTAGTGTCGGGGTGTGTCGGTGATCGACATCCACTATAATCTCTCTCTCTCTCTCTCTCTCTCTCTCTCTACAATGGTTTTTTCGTTCTTTTGGTGTTGTCAGGTTCTGCCAGTGTTGTCTTATGATATTTCGGTGGAGATGGTGGTTGGGGATGTTGTTTGGAGGTGTTGGTGGCGGTTCAGCTATTAGATAGTAGTGGGGCTTAATGGAAGTGGTGGTGAGTTGAATGGTTATGGTGTAGGTTCACGCGCATGGAATGAGGGTCGGTGTGTTTGCAATGTGAGTGATATGTATTTTTTTATGTGAGGAGGGTAAAATAGTTAGAAAATAAGGTTGGGGTTAAGTTTAATTAGCATATTAGAGTTTTTAATATATCTCTAATTGTGACAAAATTTTGGGGGTAATGTCTAAGAGAGTGTGAAACTAAAGGTTAAGTCAAATGAGAGTAAGAGAGAATAATATTTAACACTCAAACTTGTATTAAATGAGATCTTTTACACCATAAATGCACTGTGAACACAATATATAAGTGGAACCAACAGGTAACTTCGTCGGAGGGAGAAAGAGCAAGCACTCTTGTCACCATAAAGACAAGGTATGAACTTCAGGCTTACTTATTACCCATTAATGGTGTATTGATGTAAGCAAATGGAATATTCAAACAATCAATGTTCTCACAGAAGCTCTCGTGTATGAAGAAAATCCAGTAGCAATTCTTGGTTTGAATTGTCGTCCGTGTAAACTTTTTGGTTCGCCTAGTTATATGAAGGCAAGGTCACTCGATTAACCTTGCTGGCATTAAATGTGATTAACTATCATTAAATGCAAAAGTACTGTGGCATTAATGCCAAAGATATTGCATTAAATGTATGAGATATTGTATTTTGATGGGAAACTGTTCTACCAATTAAAAGTGTGGTGGCATTAATGGGGATGTGACATGGCATCTCAAAGGCTAACCTTAGAATGGATATATAGTCAGACTTGATTGGAACGGTCAGCCAACCTAAAGATAAAGCTCACTTGAGCATTGTAACCTTGAGTTCCTAAATGCCGGAAGTTATAACGTCATAAAGTAGGTGAATAGTGATCCCCACTAGTCGTGTGCTCACATCAATCAGAGAGATGGTATATGGGGTTGAAGTTTCTCGGCTAGAAGTAGCTCGAACATTAAGTGTGTTATTTGTTGGTTGGGAATTATCTCCAGGTAATATATCTGAGATTGGGGTCCCTCGAGGAGGTTCCCCCAAGTATGATGACTCGAGAAACTGTTTGTGCTAAATAAAGTTTTGCCCAAGTGTACCAAGAGGGTTGGCCATTATTTTCCCAACGTTACCTTACTCTCAATCTTCCAAACCAAATCCCTGCGAGGTTCCCAAGAGGAGGTCGTTCGATAGAGAATGTAAGCTCTCCAATGCCCTACTAGGCATGGTCCCTCGAGGATATCGAACATCCTCACCCATTTTACAAGATAAGTTGTTCAATAAGTAAGATAAAAGGTCAAATACATCGTGTTTCCTATTACAAGTATTATCATTTGAGTAATCGTGGTCTTCATAAGAAGTCCTTCAAGAAGTCTCTGTAGAGGGTCTTCGTGGGAGGTCCTTTGAGATGTCTTTGTCTTCCTTCACTTAGTTAGTCTTTTGCTAAGTACAAAATCAACTCAGTCAATCAACTTTAGAGAAGGACTCCCCCTATATATGGTATTATAAGGTTTCGGTTAAGTCAAAATTCCTATTTTTTTAAACTTCTGAACTCCAACAACTTCAAGTACCCTCCTAGTCCATCTGCATGAAATCTTACAATTGATATGTGCAAATTTAGTTGTGGTAATATCATCTCATGAGAAATTATACATGCTTATGAGAGAAGCTTAAGTTAAATTTATGAAATGAAGCAACGACATGCATTGTGAATCTAAAAATCATATTTCAGAAAAGTTATATGGAATGGGAGAAAAGTGGGAAAAAATGTGTTTCACCATATAAATTTAACAGAAGTGAACAAATATATATACTATATTTTCACTCATTTTAAATTATTCAAATGATTTAATAATATAAACATGTTTATTCTTGTAAACATAAAAACTTCTAATGTGCTTTCTATACCCTATATAGGTGGCCTTTGGGCAATTATACATTGCGTTAAATTTAGGCTATTACAACTCAATGTTCGCCCTCTTTGTTTAATTACTTTTACTTTTGCTCATATAGTTATCAAAATTATTTATATTTCTTAATTTTAATTCAAGAAGATTTCATTTTCAATAAAAATAGTTTAAATTATTTATATACAATTATTTCACCTCCCATGAATTACTTATGAGTTTACAATTTTTTATGAATAAACGTATTATAAAAATTATCCATTAAGAAAGGAACTCGTATACAAGAAGTATACACTCAACCAACTATTAACTCATGCGACAATATCATAAAGCCATGAACAAAATGACACGAAATACGAAATGACTTTGTCTTCTACTCACTTGACAAAAAATGAACTCATTTGATATTTGACATCACCATGACAAGACAATAACTCAATGTCATAACATACAAATATAAATTTATACTGTAAATTTGAAGTCATTTAATGATATATGTTCTACAATTATTAACTCCGAGAAAATTACAAGAGAAGTCACGCACATGAGAAAGTAATCTATCACCAAAAATTAAAGACGAGTCAACTATTAAAGACTTTCCAAAAATTAAATGAAAATATCTTGGAGTTGATCTATTTTTTTTAATGTGTTTCTACAACACTTCCAATATATGTAAATCTGCTAAACACAATTTCAACCGAAATAGAAGGCTCTTTTTCATGTATGTAAATCTGCGAAAAACAGAAATAGAAATAGAATATACAACAATTTCATATACATAAATAAATATACGTAAATCTGTTTTTTTAACAGAGATAGAAGACTCTTTTTCATATAAAAAAAAATTCAACCGAAGCTTTTTTTTCTTCAACCAGAGCTTTTTTTCAACTGGAGACTCTTTTTTCTATCGGAGACTTTTTTTCATTTACAACGTGAGTTTTTTGTTTCAACCTTTTCAACCAGAGTTTCTTTCTCCAACCGAAACCATTTTTCTTCAACTCGAGACCTTTTTCCTTTTTTCAATCAGAGCCTTCTTTCAAAAAAATTTACACTGTAAAAAAAATACACTTCCAGTTCATAAATAAATATGAGATCGAGATCTTACAGTGTTGGAGATTGAGTTGTTGGACATCAGACCCCTTTTTTCCTTTCTTCTTCGATGAGAAATGGAAGTGAAAATGGAGAGAGAGAGAGAGATGGAGTTGATAGTGTTACTGCTGAAATGAGAATTAGAGGAACAAGAGTTTTAGGTCTTGGTTTGTTTAAAAGTGAGATGAACTGAGATGGTGACAAATGGCAGAAATAAAGGGTATGGATTAAAGTGCAAAGTGCAAGCGGGTATCCTATAAGGCCATCTCCAATGGACAGTCTAAATGTATACATTTAGACTGTCCAAGTTCACACTGGGTAAAAAAATGTATACATTCAGGGGAGAGAAAGTCTAAGCGGTGTGTAAACTTGCATTGCCGGAAGGCATTGTGTTGATGGGGGGGCCCACATCTGGGCGGCTAAAACTTATCTGCCCAGAATGTGGGCGGTTAACTCTCATCCGCCCAGACGCTGTGCGGGAACCTTTCATCCGCCCAGCTGCTCCACCGGAAATAAAAAAAAAAAAAATTAGCCACACAGCTGTGTTATAACGACAACAAAAATTACAACGGTAATAAAAATTAAAACGATAACAAAAAAATTTGTATATATATATTATGCTCCCCTAAAATCTTTAACACCAACTTTGATGTTTTATTTTACTTATCATCGATTCAAAAAAAAATTCTATGGATACTCCTTCACAAAGTACTCCGCCAAGTTCTAGTCGGCTACCAAATTTCACTCCACACGACGAGGTGTTACTTTGTCTGGCATACGTTAAATATTCTATAGATAGTCGTATGAGGACTAACCAATCACGAACAACCTTGTGGGAAAAAATTACCAACGAATATAACTCAAGCGAGGGTGTTATTTACAAACGAACCGAGAATGCGTTGCAGGGAAAATACCGAAAAATTAAAGAAGAATGTTTGTTGTATACGTCGAATTTGTCGAAAGATTACGAAAACGGGAAAGATAACGGCACGACGGAGGTTACGTGGGTAATTACAATTAAATTCATGTTTTTTATTTATTTATTAGTAAATTCTTAAATTGTCATCACTAATGCGGGAATTTTTTTTCATATAGATCGAATGAGCTAGAGATAACTTTCTAAGCAAAGCAAGTCATAAATTCAATTACGACCACTGCTATGAGGTGCTGAAGGACTTGCCAAAGTATTCCATGTCAACCACCGGTTCACAATATACGGATGAAGAAAATAACTAGAGCCCGCTTTATTCGAACGACAACGAATCAAGGGAATTCAATAATGCTCTTAGAAGACCGGAAGGACGTAAAATGGCAAAATAGAGAGGAAAGAAACGAGCGGCTGCCAGCAGTGCGGCTACAAACACGTCCCTTTTAGAGAACTCCGAAGAATTCAACACACTTTATGACAAAAATTCGGCAGAATCACAAGTAATCAGGAGAACTCTAAATGAAAAGATTGATGGTTTAATTTCAATTCGCACCAAAGAGTTCAAAGCTTAACTCCAACGTGACGAAGATCAGATTATTTACATGGATACAACTAAATTCACTCCCTAACAAAATGCCTTTCACGAGATGCGAATGAAACGGATAATGCAGCGTCGGTCTCAAGCATATCGTAACTTCTTAGAATAGATAAATAGATTTTGTCGGGTCTTATATGTAATCCAAATTTAGTAGTTATTAAATTTTGTACCAATGTTTATGAATGACTATTATTATCAAACCAAATTTTATTTAGCATGAAGATAATTGTTATAAGATCCCAAATGTGTTCAAAAATGAAATTACAATCAAGTTGATGATTCGGCATGACGAATCCAAATGTGTTCCTTAAGATCGTCACGTAACTGGTTATGAGCTTCCATGTTCCACATCTTTGCCTGTCGCACCTGGTACTGATAGTGGCCAGCGAGACTCTGCCTTCTTAAGCATGGGGGTGGGTCACGTAAGGGCAGGTCAGCTCGCCATGTCCCGTCACGCAACTCCTCCTCGACAATCATATTGTGTAATATGACACAAGATTTCATAATTACACGTAAGTCTTTATATTCCCAGAAATTCGCCGGGTTGCGAATAAAGTGGAACTGTTGTTGTAAGATCCCAACTTCCCTTTCCACATCCTTTCGGGCTCCTTCCTGAGCTCGTGTGAACACCTTTTGTTTTAGAGTGACTGGTCTCTTGAAACTCTTGACGATAGTTGCGATGGGCGGATAGATACCATCTGCAAGGTAGTAACCTTTGTCATATGTGTTTTCGTTTACTTTGAAGTGCATAGGGCGATTTCCTTCTAGAAGTTCTTCAAACACGTGAGATTTGGCAAGAACATTCAGATCATTACATGCACCAGGCATCCCAAAGAACGAATGCCAAATCCAAGTATCATAAGATGCCACTGCCTCTAAAATAATAGTGGCAGTATGACAATGTCCTTGATATTGTCCTTTCCATGCATGTGGACAGTTATTCCATTCCCAATGCATGCAGTCAATGCTCCCAATCATCCCGGGAAAATCGCGTCGTTCATTTTCGGGCTGCATGCGGGCAATATATTCGACTGTAGGTGTGCAACAATACTCCGGGCTAAACACCTTCACTATAGCGCTGTAGAACCGTTTTAAAGTCTCAATCGCTGTCGTCTCGGCTATTTTTAAATATTCGTCCTGCAAATCCCCGCATCCACCGTACGCCAACATACGAAGTGCACAAACAATCTTCTGGTGAGAGCTTAATCCCATTCGTCCAACACAATCGACTCTCTGTATGAAATATGAATCTTTTTGACAGCATGCTTCTAAAATACGATTGAAGCTCGCCTTGTTCATCCTGAACCTACGTCTGAACATTTCTTCAGGATAAGTGGGGTTCTCTTGGAAATAATCTTTCCATAAATTCTAATGACCCATCTCTCTATCCCTATACACAGTTCTTCTCTCATGTATTTCCCTACCACTGTATAGTAAGGACGATTGATAGATTGCACTCTGTAATCTGTTATGGATCGCGGCGGCTTCATCATCTGAGTCAAGATCATAAGATTGAGTGATCTGTGCTAATATCATCTCCTCTAGATCGTTTTTAGACATTTTTTTTATGGACGTGGGAAAAAATATTATACGAGTAGGAAATATTGTTATGCTCAATATCTATCTAAATCGATTATTTATAGTATTGAACGGTACTTGCAATTATTTTGGTAGTCACTTTCATCTGACCACTCATACTTGGATGGTAAAAAAAGAACCGCCCAAAATTGAACGGTAAATAAGGCTCCTCTGACTTGTTCATCTGACCACTCGTACTTGGACGGTAAAAAAAGAACTGCCCAAAATTGAACGGTAAATAAGGCTCCTGTTACTTGTTCATCTGGCCACTCGTACTTGGACGGTAAAAAAAGAACCGCCCAAAATTGAACGGTAAATAAGGCTCCTCTAACTTGTTCATCTGACCACTCGTACTTGGACGGTAAAAAAAGAACCGCCCAAAATTGAATGGTAAACATTTATTCAACCATTTTCTTCCATATAAGTAGATCGTCTCGTTATTAGTTATAGCATCAATAACTTTTTTTTTCATTTTGTCATACATATACACCAAAATCTTAGCTATACTAACTTCAGATCATAAACTACAAAATGCATAACCAAGTGTACATGCCTGATGAAGATTCACCCTCCTTAACCCATGTTCCCCAGAAAACTTTGTCAGGGAAAAAACTTCCCTACTATAACTGGTCACCGCCAAAAAAAGTTGTGCGAAATGAATTCCTCTCATATGGGGGGATAAGCAGGATGCAACAGGTCAAGAAGAAAAAGTTTAAGTCTAAAGCGTCAACATCATTTGGAGATGACCATGATGAGGCGGCCCGCAACAATGTTGAACAAGTGTTGACTAACCCAGAGATCTACCAAGATCCCCATGGAGGTGGTTGGTTTGGTGAGAAAAGGGTGTTTGAAAACATCCATATATGTACACTCCATTCCTTAGGCGATGTTAATCATGTGATGAAATGGTTAACGCCGACGAAAGGAAATATTCCATGGGATGATCATTTGAAATGGCCTAGGTTATTTGATATACGTTGTGATTTGGAGTGCTATTATCAGTGGCATGATTTACTCGTGCCACAGGCAAAATCAGCAACATATTGCAAAGATGTAAAGAAAGATAATGAAAAATGCATTCGTTTATTGGAACGCGAAATTGCACAGATGGAGAAAAGGCTAGAGTGGTGGCATTCTAAACATTTGATAAAGATCGAACTTGACGATCCAATTTATGAATCGGATTCAGAACTCCCGGATTACAAAGGTATAGATTCGGACTTGGATTTCGTACATCATCTACCTAACATGTTGATGGGGGATGGGAATGCCTTATGTTGTGTTCCGTGGTTGCATAGGGAATAAAAATGATAAGATTATGTAACTTTTTAATGTTTTTATATGTTAATATTAATATATTATAACTGGTATTAATGTCCATGATTGTAACATAAAATAGTTAATGGAAAACACACTGGAAAATCCCATTGTATGGAAAATACACTGGAAAATTACATATGGAAAATACACTAAAAAATGCAATTTACATTGGACCTCTTCCCTCATATTGGTCATAAGGAAATGTGTTGAAAATCCCAAAAACGTCATCGGCAAGAGATGGTTGAGAAGACGATCCCATAGGATCTTGGGAGGGTGGATGTCTAATATTGGGAGAAGCACTACGATATTCATCTCCATATATATATGGGGGTGTACATTGCGGAATGGGGTAGTGTTCCGTGGCCGAACTCAGTCCCGCCCCATGTAGATTTGCAATCTCTTGATCTTTCTCACGAATTTGCCTCTGCAACATCATCTCTCGTTCTAACGTTAAGGACCTTGTTTTCCGGATGAAGTCCTCTCTATAAAAAAAACCATATCACGCCATTGTTCGCGTGAGTAAAATTCAGCCGAAGCCAAGTCATTCGTGGTACTTGGTGGATCTACCTGAATAAATGTTGCGCCAATTCCACTAATATGTGTCACCTCAAGTTCCCGTGATAACGGTATCAAATTCGAGGAAGAAGGTTGACCCTATGTGTTGTACGAATGTGGAGCTTTCCATCTATCTGTCGGTGCGATGGGTACTCGTAAATCATGTGGTACAATCGAGGCAAACCCAACCCCGTCATGGTTCTGCCACCGAATTAACGACGGTAATATTGGACCCTTAGTTACAGCTCTCCAGTATGTAAGCCATTCATCCTGCCCTGTGATTGTTACATTTGCAATTGCAGGTTGCCAATTGCCAATATGTTGCATATATATATGAAGAGGAATGAATGCCATTGGATATAGTGGGTCATTTGGGATAGCAATGTGGCTTGTCATTTGATGGTAACAACGGTCTCCGAGATACCAACTCCCACCTAATTCCGGATCAAAGATCATGTACCGTCTCTGAGCAAAATCATGAGCAACTACAGCAGCAGGAAACTCGTTTTGCGGCAATTTCATAAACGGTTGCCATATAATTGACTCTGGTGATCGCATTTCGAGCTGCTCTTGCATGACTGAACTTTTAAAACGCATTTATACCTGAACATTATCGCGATTATTGATCCTTCATCGTAAAATACGCGGCCATCTTTCCACTGCATCATTGTGCAATAGGGGAGCCATGGTATGGAGGTACTCGTAGCCGTAATACTGCGATTTATAAGAATAAGCTATTAATAAATTTGTATTTTCATATAGTAACTATATTTATATTATTTGAAAAAAAATGAAATGTTCACTTCATAAATACTTTACCTCTATTAATTGCCAAAAACAATTAACCGTTTTCTGGACATTTGCAGCACATGCGTCAAGTGCGTAGTAAACTCGGGCAAGAATGGCAGAACCTCAATCTTTCGCAGCCATGTCATTTATGTCGTCTATATAAGTTGCCCAATCCACAAACACTGAATTGTGTCCCGTTGGAAAAAATATGGAGCTCATGACATAAACAATAAAAGCTCGAGCGATTTGATCCACGTTCGCTAATCTATGCTGCGGATCTTGTTGGCGCCAACGCAACATGTATTGTTTTAACGTTGCACACGAAATATTTCGACCTTTGTACTGTGGGTGGCCTATTCCAGGATAATATAATTCAAATATTTCCTCCACCGTAAAAGGACTAGAATGAGGAAATAGTGGCAAAATGGGATTGGTACCAATTTCAATTCCTGATATGGTAAAATTTTACAATGATTAAAAGTTGCAAATATGATATATAAAAATAGTTAACATAAATAAAGTGCGTAGCAAGATATTGATAAATTACCGGTTAAATGAAAAAAATCAAACGGGGTTATCCCCAATTCAACTGACGGTAGATGAAATGTGTGTGTTCTCTCCGACTACCTACTAATTAAGGCACCGGTCATTTGGTTATCCGAGTTGGGATAAATTTCACTGAACAAATGACTGAACCCGAAATTGTTTATGGCATCTCGGACAGCAGGAATGTCAGATAAACTTGCGTACACTTCAATTGGACCTTGTACACTACCACGCATGTGAAATTGACTCTCATTTGCTTGTGCGTTAGGATCAATAATTGTGTCCGTCGCACGAGGTGTCTCGTCGGATAAACGAAATAAATTTCGATAAACGATTGGTAAATTGGGTGGTGGAGGTGGGTTTTCATTTGGTTTGGCCTTTTTGCCACACTATTTTCTTTGAATGTGAAACATTTTGATGACTAAATAAATTATTTTGGGGAATATATAATGTGTGCTATTTTGAATGAAAGATATATAATAATTGGTATTATAAATAATGAAGGTAGAGGTGTGATTTATATAGGGGCTGTTTTATAATAACGGATAGATTTTTATAACGGTTGGATTATAACGGCTGGATTGTAACGGGCAGAATTGGAGGAATTTTGGGCGGTAAAAACTCTTACGCCCAGGGTGGGCCCAGCCCCTGGGTGGACAAATGACCCCCGCCCAGACCTTGGGCGGCCAAAACTCTCCCGCCCAGCTCGTTTTTACACCTCACCCACTGTGGCAACCGCACTCCACAATCTACCCAAAAAATCTAAATATACATTGTTTGTGCATCTCCCATTGGCGATGGCCTAATAGGATGGTTGAGAATCGTGGCATTCGTGTCTTTAATTTCGTGTCAATTGGGTCGTGTTTTCATGTCAATTTCGTGTTTAATTTTTTACACGAAGATGACACGATTTCGTATTCTAAAACATGAACATGATTAGTCGTGCCAATTTTGAGTCAATTTCGTATCGTGTCGTGTTATTATGCAGTGTCTTGAAGTTGCCACCCCTAAAATTACAACATTCATGCACTCTTTCATTACCTCTGCTAACCATATCCAATCGATATTCTCTTTCTCAGTCTTTAAGGGCTAGCCTATTTGTTAAGGATACCTTAGAAAGACATCCGAGAAATACAATGGTTATTTCCTTTTAACTCCAGTTCAGCAATTCGGCTAGACATCCGACAAACC
This sequence comes from Sambucus nigra, assembly GCA_949130495.1. Classification (NCBI taxonomy): domain Eukaryota; kingdom Viridiplantae; phylum Streptophyta; class Magnoliopsida; order Dipsacales; family Adoxaceae; genus Sambucus; species Sambucus nigra. The sequence goes on along the minus strand of OX422214.1, from coordinate 333,852,556 downwards.
TTAACCCGGTGTGTGACGGGAACATTAATTTCCACCCTTTCAATACCCTTTTGAGAGAAAGGGTTGTACCATGTACCTATCAACCCTCCTCAGCCGGGTGTTACTCCTGGTGGATTAGAGCTTTGTGTTGAATTTCTTTTAGAACTAATCTAGGTGACAGATTCGTCTCACGCTTGTAAGAGTGAGGAAAGTGACTCAAGTGTGGATTATGAAAAAAATTCAAATTCCACCCCAGATTGCGTGGTTGATGAAAACAAGGATGATTACTTCTTCCAATCTCATATCCTGGACTTCGATGAGATTTTTGAAAAAGTCAAAAATTACGAAAAAGTGCTATTGACCATAAAGCAAAGGAGGATATTTTTCTTCTTGCAGACTCCAAATCAAATTCGAAACTAGCAGATGAAGAATTTGCAATGTTGAGTAAAAGATCAGGCAACATTTTGAAGGAAAGGATACTTTTTACCCAAGCCTCCAAATGAAATTCCAAATCGCTGAGCAATAGATGCTAAAACACATTAGCAGCATAATGGCCACTCGTGAAGCCAAGCTTGTGCATATCAAGCATGCATGTGGAGACAATGATTTTAAACATGTGAACTTTCTCCAATTTTACTCATTTTCTTAAGTCAACTCTACTTCTTGCAAGAGCCACCTAGAAGAGGCTCTTTCTTCTTATTATCAATCTTATAGTGTTGTTTGGTTGAGAGAGAGAGAGAGAGAGAGAGAGAGAGAGGGGGGTTTGTAGGTGATTGTGGTAATGAAAATGTCATCGCAATGCAGCATGAGATATAAGTGATTATTCTGACCCGGACCTTTTTCAGCAGGATTAAAAAATGTACCAAGAAAGGACACGCATGTCTTGATACATGATATGATTCGCCAATTCTATTTTATGCAACCTTGCATCGAAAATAAGGAATTTTAAAACTTCGGCTCTGTAGAAATAGTGAAAGAATAAAGCCCAAATGCATATTATTATTCGCATTCTTGAATTGCTGTGGAGCATGTAAGACTCGGATTGGATTTTTTTGAATTTGGATGTTGTTATGTGTAGCATTTACACGAACATATTGGGGGTGATTGTTTACTGGCGGTGGTCTGGGTTCGAGATTGCCTAGGTGACTTTCTAGGAGGTTATCAAAAAATTCCATATAAGAAAATGTCATTTGCTGAATTTTGGTTACAAAATTGTTTTGCTTTTTTAAACATATCGCTAAAAACGGGGTGTTTTTAAGCATTTAAAAACTGGCAGTTTTTTGACCAATATTATTAAAAAAACAATAAAACATAATTTTAAGCTGAAATGTTATTTAGGAAGACCCTGGAATTTCTAAAACCAACTAAAAAAATTATCTCAAAATAATATTTTTTCCTATTAAAAAAATAGTTCGTAAGCCCACACCGTGAATAGTGATCTTCATAGGAGAATATACATATAGGGTCACTATTGACACTCCACCCAATTCTTCTAGCACTCCGAAATGTTTAATAATTACCACCTTACCCCCATCCCTCTTAAGGCTCTCCAAATAAAATACAAGCCATCATCTCCCTCCTCATTCAACCTTTGTTTTTTTTCCCTACAAACATTACTAGAAATCTGCATATATTATAACATTTCAACAAAAATATTCCAGCAAAAAGTTATTAAATTAAATATCTTCAGGAAGCATAAAAGACAGAAAAAAAAAATCTAAACAAATAATCCCAACAACTAAAAAAACAACAAAAGTAAAAAAAAAAATCTCAACAAATAATCCCATTTATCAAGCGTATGATTTTCCAAGTTTCCATTTATCAAGCGGAAAACAATTTTTTTTTGCTGAAAATCATTTTATTATGTAGAATTTATTGAAAGAATTTTAATGAGTGTTAATTGAGTATATTAACAATAATTTAAAATATATATATATATATATATATATATATATACGGCGTGAAGTGTTTTTATTTTATATAAAACTATTTTATTTAATAGTTAAATAGAATACTATTTATAAAATATTTTTTAATAAAAAAACAGACAACAAATTTTTTTAAACAATTGAAATGTTTTTTTAAAATAGTTATGAAAAGTAATTTTTTTTATAAATAAAAGCATTGAAAACCCGTTAAGGGAGCGAAACCCATATACAAGGAGGATACAAACATGTCCATAAGTAATTCCATTATAGGATATTTTTTTTACCAAATACGAACATGATTTTTTTTTACCAAACCCAAACACATTTTTTTGTGTTTTTGTTTTCGTAAAAAAAAAAGATTTCGTATTGTGTGGCATTTTATTTATTTTTTTACAAAAACAGAAACACGACCAAATTAAAATGCCACACAAATCGAATTTATTTTTTTTACGATCACAGAAACACGACCAAATTATTTTTTTACAACATGATTACAAAACATGGCGTCAAATATATATAGCGTGAAATTAATCTATTTCCCGGAAAGATTTCACAACATGACTTTACTTGAATTGTGTTTGCGTTTGTGTTTGGTAAAAAAAAATCGTGTGTTGTATTTGATAAAAAAAAATATTGTTTGTGCTTCGAAAAAAAATATTGTAATGAAATTACTTATGGGCATGCTTGTATACTTTTTATACGAGTTCCGCTCCCTTAGAGGTTTTTAATGCTTTTATTTATCAAAAAAAAATTACTTTTCATAACTATTTAAAAAAAAACATTTCAATTGTTTAAAAAAAAAATTGTTATATGTTTTTTTTCTAATTTTTTTATAAATAGTTTTTTGTTTAACTATTAAATAAAATGGTTTTATGTAAAATAAAAAAAAATCATGCCATATATATATACAGTCAGACTCTCCGACGGGCTAATTTAATGGGCTTAAATGACGGGCTTAATATCGTCCACACGATTTTTGGACCGCTATCATCTATTGGACCACCTGCTGGGGACCGCTTTGTCTTTTTATGCCTTTGTCTTTTTCTAATGTTATAGGAATAGAATTTTCTACCCCAATAATTTCTTATGGTCTTTTAAGCTATTTTAAAGCCTAATTAATCTGGAAGTCTAAGTGTAGAAGTTTCAGGGCTACTGCTACTTCTCAAGCTTCTTCCGTCACTATCGTATTGGAATCTGAATAGCGAGAATTATCTATATAAATAGTTTCTTCAGGGAGTTTAGAAATTGAAAGAGGTTTTGATGGAAAATATTCTAGTCTTAAATACCTTATACGGTATCGTGAGTTTATCAGTCTAGTTTCTTTATATATTTGATTAATAATATCAATTATATCGTTATCTATAAATTCGTCTAAATTATTATCACCATAAGATGACAACAATCTACGGTATGTTCTAGGGGCAGTTGTCTCTACGTTTTTAATAAGAGGGCGGATTCCTCCGGCTCTAATTAAAGTAGCTTTTGTTTCAGCTAACCTTTTTCGTCTAATAAATTTTAATACGTCTATACTATCTTCAAATATTCTAGTGTATTCTTGGTATTTTTCAGGTCTTGATAGTTTTTCTGCAAAATCTTCAGTTCTTAATTTTTTTCTAAAGAGATCACGGATCCGTGTTCTAATTATTTCTATTCTAGGTACTTCTCTTCCTAATCACTTAATAATCTGGTCTATATATTTAAAAGTACCACCTGCATATATTAAAGCAGATTCTATAAGTTCTTTATCTTTAGTGTCTATAAGAGTCCAGTCTTGAATGTCTCTAGTTAAGTCTAAATTTGTTTGATTAACAAATTCTAAAAAGTCTTTAGTGATTTGTAGGCTCATACAATATTCTTTTTAAATAATAATATGTAAAATAGTTAAGGGTTTGGTTCAAGTTATACCTTCCTTCTGGTCTGTAATATCTTTATCTTCTTCCCTTTGTCTCTTCAGCCTTGTTACTATTCTTCTCCGGTCTCGACCTCCTGTAACTCCCTTTTTATGTGTCGCACCTCAATCCACTACTTTGGCGCTAAACCCGTTTCCTGTCTGTACACCTTCACGCCTAACGCCCACCTGGCTAACGGCTAATCGACACCTGACGGCGGTTCACCAGTATAACACCTTGTGTGCTACACCAGAGGTTCCACATAATAGTCCTCTATGAACAGAAAGTTGGAGACAATTTGGAAAATAATAACAACTCAACATAAGAGATATCTGAAAAAGAAAATACTTTTATTGCATAGCATAAGTAGTTACAGCTCTCCCCTCTCCCCTAACTATGAGAGGTTTACTCATTCATATACATATTACTCTCTACAAGCATACTCTCTTGTAGAAGTCTAACAACTGGCCACTCTCTAACTCTTTATCTCTAAAACTCAAATGGACGCTCCCTTTTATAGCATAAGGGCACTTAAAAATGACTGATAACCGGTTATCAAAAGCGATCCGGTTAAAGAATATAAATTATTAAAGTAACATTGTCTTGGGAATCTTATCAGATGGGTCTACATCTTTTAACATTTTTTGATAATGGAGGAACCTTTTTCTTTTTGAAAAGAAAGTCCAGCTGATGGGGCATGCCAAGTCTTCATCATGAGTCTTATCGTCCTGTAATAATGCAAGAGCATCAAACAATTTCTTCGTCTTTTTATCAATATGGTGGCCCATGTGGGGCACGCATCCTTTTGCTTTATGAAAAGCAGAGTCTAAGCAAATGAGTCTTTCGTCTTCAATAATTCATCCATTACTGAGGGGCCTTTTGTCTTATCTGTGTCTTTTTCTTCCTTGTCTTGGTTTGGTAGGGCATTGTTGAAAAATTCATCAATGAGGCCTACAGTTCTATGGATAGCTGGTAAAGCTATCTCTACTATTTTTTTGGATTCTTTCTTAATCCTTCCGTTGAATGGCTCATCATCTTGAATTATCAGGTCTTCTTTGTGGTAGGTAGTGTACAACTTCTCTTCTCCTGTTAATAACTCCATGATTTCTATTATCTCCATGGCTTGAGCAATCTGGAGTTTGGACTTATCAACAATTAAATCACTAGTCTCATCTTCTGATAGGATCTCAACATCTTCAAATGTATAATTATAAAATCTAACAAGTCTAAATCATTCAACTCTCATTCCTCTGCGGGAACTTGGAGCAATCTGATAGATTCTAGAAAATAAAGGAAGGAAATCTTTTACCTTCTTAACATACTCATGGATTATTTTTCCAAGAGCAACAGAGTCTTCTATAGTCTCAATTTAGATGAGTCCAATGAACCCATAGTCTGCCAAGGTTATCTGGGCAATTTCTGCTTTTCCAGCAAGATAAATCTTTGGAATGTCTTCGAAGAAACCTTTTATTATTAAGGCATCTCTATTAGTCTCAGATAATAACATTTTGAAATGTTCAATAATGCTATTAGATTCTTTCTTATAGTCTTCTGTTAATGGAAGATTATTATGACCAAACGGTATAACAATCTTAGTCTTAAAAGTCTTTTTCTGATAACAAAAATTATTAGTGGTTCTAGCTTTGGAGGATTCTCCAAGAGTCTGAGCATAGGTTTGAGTCTGTGGTCTAGGTATAGCAGTACCACTGAGTTGGGTAACTGCAAGTCTTTGAGTCCTCATGAATCTGGCAATAGCTACCAAATTGTATTTGAACTCTATCCATAGTCTATTCTTCACATTCCATCATATAGCGTCTATAAGAGTATTTTCGTCATCTGAAAATTCTCGTCTAAATTTGATCAAATCTGGGTATCTTTGATCGGGTCTATATTAGGGAAAATACATCTTCCCAATGAGTCTATTTTGAGCGATAATCTCTTGTCTTGATTTTTCAGGAGGAACTAAGATATCATCAAAGTTCTATAGGATTGGTCTTTCTTGAGAGTCTTGAATATGAGTCGGTCTTTGCGTTACACCAGCATTTGGTCTTACGTGTTTAAGATAGTCTGCAACGTCTTCCTTATTCAGTCTATTTGTTCCAGAGGAACTCATGTCTTCTAGGTCTTCTGTTTGCAACATAAAACATGAAATCATATTAGTGTTAGCAAACATTGGCTCTCTTGATATAATGGATGGAATGGTATTTTTACTTCCCTTAATATGTATAACAGAGAAGTCATAACCATTAAGCAATTATTGCCATCTAATTAGTCTGTTAGTCCTTGATTTAGACAAGTCTAAATATCTGAATTTTACTGCATAAGAAGAGTCAGTATAAACAGTAAAATGTTTAGGTCTAAGAAACAACATATATTTTTTCTATTGCCCTTACTATGGCTAAAACTTCTTTTTCATGGGGAGTGTATCTTGTTTCTGGTTCTGTAAAGGTTCCAGAACTATGTCTACAAAGTTTCTTCTTTTTTATCTGATGATTAATGGCAAAGTATACTGCCCCCCATTGTTTATCAGAGGCATCTGTTTCTACTATAAACTGGTCTTCTGCGTTAGGCAATTCAAGTAAAGTAATAGTCTTGACTGCATCTTTAATTTGTCTCATTACTTCAAAATCATCTTTAGTCCAATAAAAGGGATTGATTTTATCTGTTCCTTTTAATTTGGCCGTTAAGCTTTGTCTTTTTGAAGCAAGGTCTTTAATAAAGTCTGCATCACAATTAAGCAGTCCTAAGAATGATTGTAATTGTTTTCTATATTTAAGTTGGTGTGGAAATTCAAGAATCTTTTTGGTTATTTGTTCAGCCAAGGATAATTTTTCTTTATTAATATGCATTCCCACAAAGTCTATTTCAGTCTGAAATAATTGCATTTTCCTTTCGAAAATAACAATACCATGTCTGTCTAATTCTAAAATAATCTTTTTAAGATGGTCTACATGCTCTATCTCAATCTTATTGGCTACAAGAATATCATCTATATAAACAAGACAAAATTCTAAATAAGCTCTGAATATATTATCCATTCTTCTTTGGAAAACTTGAGGAGCATTCAAGTATCCAAATGGCATTACTAGTCATTCGTATTTTCCTTGGGGCACACTAAAGGTTGTCCAAGTAATACTGTCTGGATGCATCTTAATTTTTCAGAATCCTGATTTGCAATCAAACTTACTGAATATAATTATATCTTCAATTAAATTATTCAAATTATTCTTGTCTGGTATCTTATAAGAATCAAATTCATAATTCTTATTTAATTGTCTATAATCTATAACTATGCGTCTTTTTCCTCTTTTACGTTCAGATTCATTTTGAACATAGAAGGCAAGGCTATTGTGTCTACTTTTACTTTCTCTAATAATGCCTAATTTAAGCATTTCATCTGTCTTTTTTGAATTCTTCTATGTCTTCTTGTGAATATCCTTTCTTATAGGTTCCACCATTAATAGTGACGTCTGGGTTAATAAGGATGATTTCACAATAGCTTTGGTCTTTATTCCACTTAGCGATGGGATTTTCTCCTAAAGTAGGCTTTGCTAGTTGCCTAATCTTTTCCTTTTCTACTTCTATATCCATTTTCTTTTGTTTGGATATAGCCTGAACCTGTAATAAGGTCTGCTGGGCTTGATATAAAATATCTTGTTGTATAAGCGCTATTTGCTTATAACACTTTTGGTCTGGACACTTACACTTTTTTTGTAAGGGTTTAGTAATTTCTAAAGCTTCTTGTTGGGTTGTAGGTCTAGGTCCACCATGCTCAGCTAAAGAACTCTAATGTTTTATGCGTCTATAATTTGGTTTGACCTGCATAAGGTCAAAGGCAGTCTTATGATCTATTAGAGGGGCTTTAATATTAAATTCCTCTTTATCACTAATTAATATCTTATCATTATACTGAGTACAAGGATGATATTTACTAATAAAGTCTTATCCTAAAATGATGTTTCCTGTGAAACTAGGACGAGGGTCCATGATCCAAAACTGATCATTAATGGTTTTGTTGGCCTGATTTCCTAATTTAAAGTAAATAGGAATAGTCTGGAAATATAAGGTAAATGAATCTCCATTAGCCACTTTACCATAGATTTCTTGAGTACTTTCTAAAAAATAGTCTTCAGGAAAGGCATTGGCCTTGCAAATACTCTGAGAGCATCCTGTATCTATAAAAGCTGAAATTCTTTTAGGATAGTCTTTATGTTGAACAAATAATTTTACAAAACAAGCATGTGGTTTAGTAGAAATGCCTAAATTGTTTTTTTCTAAAATAGATATTCCTTTCTGGGGTTTATCTATAAAATCTAGGGGTTTTTGGTCTTCTGAACTGCTATCAGAATGGTATTCTTCTAAATCATAGGAAATTCCTTTTCCTTTGAAGTCTTCATTTTCTTGCAATCTATTGGCTATATTTCTATCAATGTCTTCATAATATGTTTTAATATCTAAGTCTATTTGATCTCCATACTGGTTGGTATAAATTGCTCTAAATCTAGTTCTCCAACAGTCTTCATGGTAGTGTAAATGACAAATAACACAAACCATAAACAATTCTATTTGTATAATCTCAAAGCATTCTATGCATCTAAAGACTTTCTTGCTACCACTACAAAAAAAATTGCTTTTTACTACGGTGCTCCAGCAGTCTCAAAAAGTCCTCTGGCCATCTCAAAAGCCTTTTGTTACACCTTTTGGAGACGGCAAATGGGCGTAGTATTAGAACCCCGTTTTAAAAGATTTTTGAGACGACAGAAGCCATCTCAAAACTTTTTTTTGAGACGGGAAATACGCCGTCTCAAAAGGTCACTGCTTATAGGACCCTTTTGAGACGGATAAAAATTCGTCTTTTAAAGTTATTTTTAGAGGCGCCAATAAACGTCCCAAAAGAGTTTTTGAGACGATAACTTAGCCGTCTCAAAAAGTCCTCATTTATAGAATCCTTTTGAGACGGCAAAGGAGCCGTCTTTAATAATTTTTGTGCCAAAATTAAAATTTCATCCATTCCATAATATGTTCAATATACTTTTAAACAAAAACTCTTAAAAATAATATATGACATATTTGACATCTCATTTCAACAAATATAACACACAATTTTCCATTCAACTAAAATTAGAGTTCATACAAAGATAAAATAGACAATTTCAACACTATGCCCACCAAACTAAATATCTCTACAAGATTTCACTTGTCTCATTAGAAAAAAAAATACATAAAATCCCGTTTATTCCTAAAATAAAATAATGTAAGCAAAGTAAACTCGCAATCTTGAACCATTGTAACAACCCGCCTAATAAGATACCGGGCGATCACTCCAATATTAAATTAAAACAGGAGTTTCATATGGATCATTCTTAGCATCACTGTCGAAAATCCAATTAATTACTAATATCCTATTAGGTGGCCGTTAAAAACTTTTATCTAACTGCTCTTTTTAGCGCACAAATTAAAACATTCACAATTAAATGCGTAATGAACTGAAATAGAAAAGAAAAGAACTAAAATAACCGAACACTCGGTCCAAATAATACAACCATATCGAATGATGTACTGAAAGAATAAATAAATGCAATTGAGCCATTGGCTCGAGTGTTTATACAATAACTCCTATCTAGAGTACAAGGAAAGAAACGTCTACCGATAACCTGCAAGCATCCACAGCTGCTGCAGCAGACGTCTGACTCGAAAGAGTTCCCATCCAGGCGTCCCTGTGTCTGGACACCTATATATATACAGTATAGAGAAAGAAAGGAGAGTAGACAAACGGGTCAGGGCCCGAATGTTTAGAAAATATTTTGCAAGTGCATAAATGCTTTATTTTTAGAAAAATAGTTTTATCTCATATTTAAATTGGTATCGCACTCTCGTGAGATACCCCTCACCTCTCCCCTAACAGTGCACCCCTAGCGCATCCCTATAAACCTCCTAGTCAAGCTACCCTGCTAAACTAATCTAATACCCAACCACTATCTAACCTAGATAGTCAAACAGATGTACTAAGGGCTAAACTTCACTTTAATCTCGACGCTATGCCATGTTCGTGCGTGGGGTGTCTCGCGAAGCGAAATCCAAACAAGGAACCCCCCCGATACACTACTATGCAGCAAGGTCGATCTTTGAGATCCGCCAGTCCCTCAGTACAGAAAGATATATAATATATACACCATAACATTTAATAATATAAGAGCACTAAGGATTAAACTTCTCCCCAGTCTCAACACTGTGCCATATTCGTGCGTGGGGTGTCTCGCAAAGCGAAATCCAAACAAGGAACCCCCCCGATACACTACTATGCGGCACGGTCGATCGTCGGGATTCATTAGACCCTCGGCACCCAGTTTATACATATACATACATCTACAATATACTTCCGGATAATATAAATATCTCCCGGACTGAGGATTTCTTGATATATAAAGTATTTATAAATACTTATCCTTTTCATTTCAAAAACTTCCATTTCCCTTCTCATATCCAGGAAATGTATTTAAAAACCAATTCATTATCATGAATTGCTTTAATAAATCATATACCTTTTCAAAAGCCAGTTTTATTATCATAAAATGCTTTTCCTTATCAAATATCCCATTTCCCTTTTTATACTCAGGAAATGTATTCAAAGACATTTTCATTATCATAAAAATGCTTTGATCATAACATATGCTTCCACATCCCTTCTTCCATCCGGGAAGTGTTACCGAAGCCAATTTAAATATAACCCATTTCCCTTCCTATATCCGGGAAATGTAATTAAAGCAAATCCATTATTATGAACTTCTTTAATAAACGCGTTCTAAGACCGCCCGTCCGGATTTCTCCACTGTGCGCGCCCCTAAATGGCTATCATCTTCCAGGGCCTCCAAGACAACCTGGGATCCTATATCGAAACACGTCGGGAAGCGGCCATGAGCCTGCGTGGTAGCCAAGACCACACCCGGAATCTCCCTACCCCCGCAGAAAATATACAACCATAAGCGCTCTCATGGCCTAGGACTATATCCACCCTGCATCATTAGCCAGGGGGCTTCACCATACGAACGCAACTTCCCTTATGATAGCGATTTAGAGAGGTGTGTAATCCATATTTTATTAATTATGAAAACATTTATTTTTCCATTTTGAAAATATTCATTTATATATTTTCAAAATCATTTCCATCATCATATATATACCTAAAACACACAGTATATACATATCCTATATATTCTTCCTAGAATATATTTATACGGCCATAGTGGCCTATAGCATCTAGCGATGACCAAATATCCCAAAGATTTCCTCCAGGAATCGTAATCATGCATTCATAGTTGCATGATTCTAAATCCAAAGTATTCCTTACTTTGTTCAATACTAATTACCTCAATCATCTCTTAAAGGTTTATTTATCCTCAAAATCCTTATTTAGGAATCCCCATAAAAATCCTAAATGGTAATTCAACTCCCCATACTCTTAAAGGGAGAAAACTAGAAATTCTTGCCTAAGCGAATCGATTCGCCCCTTTAGCGAATCGATTCGGGTGGGCGAATCGATTCGGTTCCCAATCCGAATCGATTCGGAAAGTATTCTGCAAACAGGTCTGTAAATGGCGAATCGATTCGGTCTGTACCCGAATCGATTCGGCCCATTGCTGAAACCCAATTCCCCTTAGGCGAATCGATTCGGCCTGTACCCGAATCGATTCGGCCTGTTCGAGGGTCACAGTTTGGGCGATTTCTCAAACTCCAAAATACCCAAAAATCAATTCAAATTCATTTTCATGGTTTCTACTCTACACCAAAAATCATCCCAAACATCTACACAATAGTTTCTAGCCTTTATTTTTCCAATTTCCGATTTGAATTCCGAGTTGGTACTTTCAACCCGGACCTGTCATCTTGTAAAAATCATATAAAATTGTAGAAAAATCATAAAAATACGCGGTCGGCGCCCACGCGACCGTATCGAAAAGATCTACAACTTTCATGTTTTGACCGAAAGCTAAATCAATTCTTTTCCTAGTCAAAAATGACCCTAAAGGCTGCGGGTTACTATTCATCACCTTTTTCGAGAAGGTTTCAGCCATTAAAGCTTCTCCCAAGCTTTTGACGCGTCACCCAACGTCCTACAACCTCAAACAACTACAAATACACCTATATTAAGGGTTCTAAACATCCTAGAACCCGGAATCACCAATAAATTTCAATTAAAACCTAAGTTTCTCCAATTTACCATTTTTAGGGGTTTATTCGTTTTAACTCCCAAAACCCGTTTTATCCACGAATACCCAACCCAAAATCATTAGGGTTTGTTATACCAACAATGATATGAGATATTTATGCATAAAAATAAATAAAGCAAGTAAACACTTGCCTCGTGGATAAAATCCGACGACCTCGAGCCGAATCCCATGGAGGATGGCCGGAATCTCCCCATTTTTTCCTCTTTTCTTCCTCCTCTCTCTCTTCTCTCTCTTTCTCTTCTTTTCTTTCTCTTTTTCTCCATCTCTTCCTCTTTATATATAGAGAAAAGGGTTTTAACCCTTTAAAACCCAAAAACGACTCGTTTACCCAATTACGAGTTACTTTTACCTCTAAAATTACCCGAAACTCATTTTCGACAATCGGACACTCTTTTCCGACTATCTCGGCCATTTCGAGAATTATGGCGCAGTCGAAATTCCCATCCGAGGTACTTGACCGCAAATCACTATTCCAACCCAAAATAATTAAATGCGGTGTTCTACTAAAAATCTCACTTCTTTTGTCGCTATACTCCGTGGCGACATATAAATAAAATATCTCGACCTATATGGTCCCAAAATAATTTATAACACCCTTCGAAAATCATTAAATCCTCGAAAATCCCAGAAATCACTATTTCGAGAAATTCTCCAAATTCCAAATTATACTTAATTATGGGATTTAATCGTCTCCAAAAGGGCGGATTATTACATACTCCCCCCCTTACAACAGAATTTCGTCCTCGAAATTCAGATGTAACTTGCACCCTCTAACTAGGATTACTACAAATCCTAAAACCTCAAGGAAAAAGATACTAACCTAATGGTTCCTAACCATACACTATGCGGCTACCGCAATCATAAAGTGACTCTAATACGTCACTTAATACCCATCCTCTAAAATGCCTCTTGGCATGGATTTCAATCTCGTGTACTACTCTTATCTTAACTAGGCGGTATATCAAACCACCTTACCAAGGTGCCCATACACCTTTCTAACTTGTGCATATCAGCACATACATTACGAACGTCTGACACGCATCACTCTCTCCCAATAAGGATCTCCTTTCCTCGGTGTAATACTCATCTATGGGTCCTCCGAACCCGCGTATTTCAATATTCCTAACCTCTGCGCTGCTAATACTAGTGAACCTATATCCTAAAAATGCTACGATCTATGCGTTACCCTACCTATTCGAAACTAATATAGTCCTAAGTATGTCCCTAGTGCCCAAGGCCTCTCCCAACTCCCGACAAGTGCTTGGTTTCATGCGTGGGACGTCTCGCCAAGGCGAAATCCAAACAAGGAACCCTCCCGTTACACTACTCCCTCGCGTAGTCGGTCATCGAGATATAACGACCCAAGGCACATAAGAGGGACGTCCTAAATCCTACTAGGCTAGCCTATGAACGCATTCTTACTATCTTATCCTTCCGCCCATACAGAAGGAAACCTAACTAATCAAGTGCCCACTTTCTGTGGAAAGTGTCACGAACATAATACCCAAAATGTAGCTCCTCAAAACTTGCCTTTTCATTAAGGCCTGACTATTGTCCTCAAATCAATTCTCTAAGTCCAACCTCACCCACCCATTTGTGGCGAAGGGACCACTTTAGTGCTTCTCCATAGCACAATATTTCCATAAGTATATTAACATTATGTGGTTCATAGCCTATAGTGGTTCATCCACACTATAAGACCTTTCCACAAGATCAACATCCTTGCATCCCATAACAGCTCCCCACTCCCGACGCCGTTAAGAGTCATGTGTGGAGTGTCTCGCAAAGCGAAATCCAAACAAGGACCCCCTCCACACATTAACCCTTGACTTCGTTGGTTGTGGAGTTCAGTCATTTCAACATGCAATCGGGATAACCCTATCCCCTAATCCAACAAAAGGTGATCTGAACTCCTATCTCTAACTAAGAGTCATACCACCCTGCGCTCGCACTCGTTCCTAAGTCCTTGCGCAAACTAATACTGAGCTAAATCTTATCGCTCAACAACGATTCTGTGGGCCTCAAATTATATCTATAAGGTTGCCACATATACCACCCAAAATAAGGAAGCCTCTGCTCATCGAGGTTCCATAAATCCATAATAGCAAAGGTGTACTCAACCTGTATCAAGGTGAGACACCAGAATAACAACTTGTTCCCTCCAAGAACTTCGGACACGATAGACTTGCCATTGTTAGCCTTCTATCGCTCCGTTACACCATATACCGTATACGTATATATACAAAATATAAGCACCCGCCTCTATGGCGAATGAAGGGAAATAAAATTCCGCTATTGCGAAAAACACATAGTCATACATTAAAATGTTATCGAGACCGCCACAACTCAAAATACACACACGAGTCTAGGGCTAACTAATACCGCGACTATATCTAGTCACGCCAAATACTCACACCATATACCTCTGCTGAACCTTAGGCGAATAATTCCCAAAGCTGCATTCTTCTCATCCTGCTGATTCATGGGGACTCACGGTTAGAACTATCCGTAAGATCCCTTTGGAATCCTTATCTCCACGGGGTAATCCAACTTTAGTACCACACTCTATTACGGCGGCACTATGGTACTTGTAACTACTATGCTTTAGTAGTCATTGACATAATTCTTAACAATTACCATAGAGAGAGTGACCTCTACTAAGGTACTCATCCCAACCTTCTGCCAGCTGCACCAGCTAAGCCTCACCTCCTGCTGCCATCCAAGCTCCGCACACGATTCTCAAACGAGCGCGCAAAAGATTTCTATAATCTCATAATATGGCAGGAGAACGAAATCTCACAAGAGATATCAACAATCCTAATCCTGGGGCTCTATACAAATCGAGAGCAACGCTGAAAGCGTAGTACGTCCGCACAGATTCCTAAAGACACTAGAACCTGATGCTCTGATACCATCTGTAACAACCCGCCTAATAAGATACCGGGCGATCACTCCAATATTAAATTAAAACAGGAGTTTCATATGGATCATTCTTAGCATCACTGTCGAAAATCCAATTAATTACTAATATCCTATTAGGTGGCCGTTAAAAACTTTTATCTAACTGCTCTTTTTAGCGCACAAATTAAAACATTCACAATTAAATGCGTAATGAACTGAAATAGAAAAGAAAAGAACTAAAATAACCGAACACTCGGTCCAAATAATACAACCATATCGAATGATGTACTGAAAGAATAAATAAATGCAATTGAGCCATTGGCTCGAGTGTTTATACAATAACTCCTATCTAGAGTACAAGGAAAGAAACGTCTACCGATAACCTGCAAGCATCCACAGCTGCTGCAGCAGACGTCTGACTCGAAAGAGTTCCCATCCAGGCGTCCCTGTGTCTGGACACCTATATATATACAGTATAGAGAAAGAAAGGAGAGTAGACAAACGGGTCAGGGCCCGAATGTTTAGAAAATATTTTGCAAGTTCATAAATGCTTTATTTTTAGAAAAATAGTTTTATCTCATATTTAAATTGGTATCCCACTCTCGTGAGATACCCCTCACCTCTCCCCTAACAGTGCACCCCTAGCGCATCCCTATAAACCTCCTAGTCAAGCTACCCTGCTAAACTAATCTAATACCCAACCACTATCTAACCTAGATAGTCAAACAGATGTACTAAGGGCTAAACTTCACTTTAATCTCGACGCTATGCCATGTTCGTGCGTGGGGTGTCTCGCGAAGCGAAATCCAAACAAGGAACCCCCCCGATACACTACTATGCAGCAAGGTCGATCTTTGAGATCCGCCAGTCGCTTAGTACAGAAAGATATATAATATATATACCATAACATTTAATAATATATGAGCACTAAGGATTAAACTTCTCCCCAGTCTCAACACTGTGCCATATTCGTGCGTGGGGTGTCTCGCAAAGCGAAATCCAAACAAGGAACCCCCCCGATACACTACTATGCGGCGCGGTCGATCGTCGGGATTCATTAGACCCTCGGCACCCAGTTTATACATATACATACATCTACAATATACTTCCGGATAATATAAATATCTCCCGGACTGAGGATTTCTTGATATATAAAGTATTTATAAATACTTATCCTTTTCATTTCAAAAACTTCCATTTCCCTTCTCATATCCAGGAAATGTATTTAAAAACCAATTCATTATCATGAATTGCTTTAATAAATCATATACCTTTTCAAAAGCCAGTTTTATTATCATAAAATGCTTTTCCTTATCAAATATCCCATTTCCCTTTTTATACTCAGGAAGTGTATTCAACGACATTTTCATTATCATAAAAATGCTTTGATCATAACATATGCTTCCACATCCCTTCTTCCATCCGGGAAGTGTTACCGAAGCCAATTTAAATATAACCCATTTCCCTTCCTATATCCGGGAAATGTAATTAAAGCAAATCCATTATTATGAACTTCTTTAATAAACGCGTTCTAAGACCGCCCGTCCGGATTTCTCCACTGTGCGCGCCCCTAAATGGCTATCATCTTCCAGGGCCTCCAAGACAACCTGGGATCCTATATCGAAACACGTCGGGAAGCGGCCATGAGCCTGCGTGGTAGCCAAGACCACACCCGGAATCTCCCTACCCCCGCAGAAAATATACAACCATAAGCGCTCTCATGGCCTAGGACTATATCCACCCTGCATCATTAGCCAGGGGGCTTCACCATACGAACGCAACTTCCCTTATGATAGCGATTTAGAGAGGTGTGTAATCCATATTTTATTAATTATGAAAACATTTATTTTTCCATTTTGAAAATATTCATTTATATATTTTCAAAATCATTTCCATCATCATATATATACCTAAAACACACAGTATATACATATCCTATATATTCTTCCTAGAATATATTTATACGGCCATAGTGGCCTATAGCATCTAGCGATGACCAAATATCCCAAAGATTTCCTCCAGGAATCGTAATCATGCATTCATAGTTGCATGATTCTAAATCCAAAGTATTCCTTACTTTGTTCAATACTAATTACCTCAATCATCTCTTAAAGGTTTATTTATCCTCAAAATCCTTATTTAGGAATCCCCATAAAAATCCTAAATGGTAATTCAACTCCCCATACTCTTAAAGGGAGAAAACTAGAAATTCTTGCCTAAGCGAATCGATTCGCCCCTTTAGCGAATCGATTCGGGTGGGCGAATCGATTCGGTTCCCAATCCGAATCGATTCGGAAAGTATTCTGCAAACAGGTCTGTAAATGGCGAATCGATTCGGTCTGTACCCGAATCGATTCGGCCCATTGCTGAAACCCAATTCCCCTTAGGCGAATCGATTCGGCCTGTACCCGAATCGATTCGGCCTGTTCGAGGGTCACAGTTTGGGCGATTTCTCAAACTCCAAAATACCCAAAAATCAATTCAAATTCATTTTCATGGTTTCTACTCTACACCAAAAATCATCCCAAACATCTACACAATAGTTTCTAGCCTTTATTTTTCCAATTTCCGATTTGATTTCCGAGTTGGTACTTTCAACCCGGACCTGTCATCTTGTAAAAATCATATAAAATCCTAGAAAAATCAGAAAAATACGCGGTCGGCGCCCACGCGACCGTATCGAAAAGATCTACAACTTTCATGTTTTGACCGAAAGCTAAATCAATTCGTTTCCTAGTCAAAAATGACCCTAAATGCTGCGGGTTACTATTCATCACCTTTTTCGAGAAGGTTTCAGCCATTAAAGCTTCTCCCAAGCTTTTGACGCGTCACCCAACGTCCTACAACCTCAAACAACTACAAATACACCTATATTAAGGGTTCTAAACATCCTAGAACCCGGAATCACCAATAAATTTCAATTAAAACCTAAGTTTCTCCAATTTACCATTTTTAGGGGTTTATTCGTTTTAACTCCCAAAAACCCGTTTTATCCACGAATACCCAACCCAAAATCATTAGGGTTTGTTATACCAACAATGATATGAGATATTTATGCATAAAAACAAATAAAGCAAGTAAACACTTGCCTCGTGGATAAAATCCGACGACCTCGAGCCGAATCCCGCGGAGGATGGCCGGAATCTCCCCCTTTTTTCCTCTTTTCTTCCTCCTCTCTCTCTTCTCTCTCTTTCTCTTCTTTTCTTTCTCTTTTTCTCCATCTCTTCCTCTTTATATATAGAGAAAAGGGTTTTAACCCTTTAAAACCCAAAAACGACTCGTTTACCCAATTACGAGTTACTTTTACCTCTAAAATTACCCGAAACTCATTTTCGACAATCGGACACTCTTTTCCGACTATCTCGGCCATTCCGAGAATTATGGCGCAGTCGAAATTCCCATCCGAGGTACTTGACCGCAAATCACTATTCCAACCCAAAATAATTAAATGCGGTGTTCTACTCAAAATCTCACTTCTTTTGTCGCTATACTCCGTGGCGACATATAAATAAAATATCTCGACCTATATGGTCCCAAAATAATTTATAACACCCTTCGAAAATCATTAAATCCTCGAAAATCCCAGAAATCACTATTTCGAGAAATTCTCCAAATTCCAAATTATACTTAATTATGGGATTTAATCGTCTCCAAAAGGGCGGGTTATTACAACCATACTACCTCCATCAAAACGACTTCAATGACTTGCCTTGTCCACAAAAAATTTCGACCTGCAATAAAATTTATTTAGTGTCAGTTACCTTAAACAAGGAAGTAAACTTTTTTAATAGTACCTATAGATGACAATCTTTAAAAACCTTATCAAATCTTTAAATCTTCATATTATTAACTTTTAAACACTTAATATTTCTAAAAAAATTCGATAGAGTCTCCTTTGTTTATTTATGAAAACCAACCTGTTTAAACATAAAATTTAACTCAAAAATGACAGAAATAGCCGCGCATTATTAAAAACTAAGGGCGGAATATCAACACTATATATCTTACCTAACACGCCATCACATACATAAAGAAAAATAGAATAAATATGTGTTATTACCTAGTTGATATGGGTGGTGCCACTAGAGTCATTGGTTGGGGTTGCAACAACTCACTCCGGTGGGATATCGATATATGTGTCTCTAAATAGTCTTCCACTCGTGTTGTGAATGGTTGTTTCTCAAGTGATCTTTCCTTGACAATGATATCGCACATATTCAAACACCGCCGATGTTTTCTTTCCATGATTCTGTGTACGTACATACAACATACATAATCAACTTAATTACACAATAATAAAATTGAGAGAGGGATTAATCACGTTAATGGTACATGAAACAAACATGAATTTGTAATTGAAATATCGATTCATGCCTCTGTAAATCATCTTCATATTAATTACTTTTAAAAACACTCAATGTTTTTTTAAAAATTCGGCAGAGTCTCCTTTATTTATTCATGAAAACCAACCTGTTTAAACATAAAAATTAACTCAAAATCGACGACAGAAAAGCCACAACACTATAAACAACTAATGTAAATAATATACACATTACGATTCCTTTTACCATTGGACAACATAAGGAACAAAATTTAACTTGAATATGTCTCACTTATAATAGGCTTCATCAAGAAATATTTTCCAGTAACTTATCTTGAATGCCCCATTTATATTGGGAGGTAATCATGTGGGCTTTTCAATTATTTAATTGGAAAAGTGTACGATAAAGTCCAAGGTTTGAGTAACAAGCTTCTCACAATGGTTGAAAAGTTAGTTCTAATCGAGCGTGTGTTCCAAAGTCTGCCTAAGAGGGATATATCACATGCCTATTCATATACAACATTGTATGAATTTCTAGGAGTAGGTATAAAGCTTACCATCCTATATGGGCCAAGAAGAGTGTTTGCCCCAAATCCTTTCAATCCTTTGCAAAGTTGAACATAAACGTGTGCATCAAAACCGTTGGCTCTGCTACACCAAGTATAATACGTGATTGTCCTCCGACAATAGAATGGATAATCGTACAGAGTATTATTGATGGTAGAGTTTGCACTGCAGTTAAAAGTCCCCTCTGTAGCAGATATACATATAAATAATAAGCATTTTTAAAACATTTTAGGAAAGGTCTGTGACTCCCATGTTAAAAAAATTAAACTACAATAAAGTGCATTAAGTGCCGTCAATAAAACTTTGGGAAACAAATACTCAAAGATGAATGGGGGAAGTGAAACAATGTAGATATAACAGAAGCATTCATGAGCCAATATGATAGGAATTATTAATTATGCAGTTCAATGACAACCAATGTTTTTATTTGTATTCATAGGGCATCATATATACACACATATAGAGGAAAATTAATCATTTATCATCCTTATAGGAGATGATACACAGGTTTAGAGAAGCCCCCCTTATAGGAGATGATACACAATTTTAGAGCAACCCCATGTCACGGGTTTAGAGCAGCCCCATGTCATCGACTAGCAGACCTCTGTCATGGATCTGTCATCGATCAGAGCAGCCCCTATCACGGGTTTAGAGAACTTGTTTCCAACACTTGTTTTGTTGTTAGATTTTTTTCTTGAGTCATATATTGAGGACAACAAAATGGTAAAATGGTGCCCAAGTACTCGTCATTGTGGGAATGCAAGTGCATTCCTTACTGTTCATTTTTTGTTTGTGAATTTTCAAGTACATTCTGTATCAAATAATATACAGAGAGTACTCAGTTCAGTTATAGTAGTACTCAGTTCAGTTATACTCACAAACTAGCTATCGAATAATGTATCAACAACACTCCAATAATGTATCAGTTCAGTTCAGTTATAGCAACTGTATCAGTTCAGTTCCAAACTACTCAGTTCAGTTATAGCAGTTATTTAATAAGGAACATTAGTAGATATTAGTTCAATTATAGCAACACTCCAAGACTAAGTAGTCCAATTTTTTTAGGAAGCTACTGTGTTTGCGCACGATGCCAGTAAATGAAGTTTTTTTTAACCTCGATTATTACTTTGTATGATAGTTTTAACCTTGGGATATGCATAATGTTTGGGAGTGGATTTGATTCAATTGAGTCTAAATGATATCATTTGATATCATTTTTCTACTATTGGATCTCATTTTTGAAATTGTATCATTTTAGAAAAATGATATCCAATGCAGATGTTTAGCAAGTTTCAACTTTGTTCAACTTCTGAAACTCCTCACACTCAATCCTAAAATGCGAAGGCACCTTACATTCAGCGCAAAACCTCTTACAATCAGGACACTCTGACTGCTTTATCACCACCCCTTCTCGCCTATCATCAACTCAAAGTGGTGAACAATCCTTGAAAGGACAATAAAGCCTGTGAAGAGCAAGCACCACTGCATCACACAGCGTTCCCCCAGCGATCAAAAACCTATTTTCTGATGTTTTTTTAGTTTCAATAATAATTTTACCTATCTGATTAAGAATGAAGATGTGAAATCACAATTAACATGCCTCTTCATTTTTAGTTCTTTATTTTATTTATCAAATTGTTAACGCTTGACCAACCAGATTTTTTTAATTTAATATGCCATATCTTCGAGGTCAGAAATTATTTTGACAAGTGAGGCTGCTTCTCAGTTGTATCCACAACATGAAAATGGGAGTTTCAAAGATGTGCCAAGAGATGGATACCAAAGAAATTTTGCAACTCAGTAATCTGTTCTTTATCCGAGTGGTGACTCCATATGTGAGAGTAGGTGAGGCATGAATCCAACCAAAATGAAACCGGAAGAAGTAGAATAGCATACACAAGTCTTCATACAGATTATATGATTGGGAAATGTAGTGGCATGTATGAGTGTGCTGCCAAAAGATCCAAGCTATGACTGTTAATGTTGTCATCTGTTGAGGTAATGTGTACAGTTTTGATTTGTTGACATCAATTTTGATTTGTTCGGAGGTAATTTGTACAACTTTCATTTGTTGAGATCTGTTTATGTATGCTTCAGTCCATCCTAAGCCTTTTTAATGTTTTTTTACGCCTTTAATTACATTATTCTATTATTGTCTTATCTGAACCCCTAAATTATTTTTTCATGAAAGCAGTGCATATATACGCTCAATTTGCATATGCATATATATGCAGATGCATATGCATATATATGCACTTATATGCTCTGCATATAAATTTGTTGGGAAGTTATGCATATATATATATATATATATATATATATATATATATATGCGTATGCACTTATATATTTGTTGTTATATATAATCTATGTATAACAGCAAACTGTTATATATATTATCGGTATCGGAGAGCATGACGGTCACTAAATGTAAGAGCACACATGCATATTACTCTATTTATTGTTGAAATCACTTATACGCTCTGCTTTAATGCTGCAAGCACAATTAATTTGACTTTAAGAATGAATATGCGACGTTTATTGAAATGTACTATAGGCTTTGATTATGACCTATCTTCATTTTCTGTTGTATTTTATTAGGCACTACTTTTGGTTGAATTTGATCTCTCCACACACACACACGCGCCCTACCCGTCCCCTCTCCCCTTCCCCACTCACACACGCTCACACACACGCACGCACGAACTACATATATGCACTGGCATATATGCCTCAATATGGATATAAACAAAGGCATATATGCATACACGCTCACACGCACACACGCGCCCCCTACCCCATCCCCTCCCCCCTTCCCCACTCACACACGCGCATACAAACACACACAAACACGCACACACGCTGCAATATGCATATATGCACTGCATATACGCATACACGCACACGCACACAAGCGCCCCTGCCCCGTCCCCTCCCCCTTCCCCACTCACACACACGCACACAAACATGCACACGGGCGCCCCCTGCCCCGTCCCCTTCCCCACTCACACGCGCACACAAACACACACACAAACACGCACACGCACGCCCCCTACTCCGTCCCCTCCACCCTTCCCCACTCACACAAGCACACACGCACACACAAACATGCACACAAGCGCCCCCTGCCCGTCCTCTCCCCCCTTCCCCACTCACACGCACACACGCGCACACAAACACACACAAACAAACGCGCACGCAAGCACCCACGCTGCAATATGCATATATGCATACACGCACACATGAGCCCCCTGCCCCCATCCCCTCCCCCCTTCTCCACTCACACACGCACACATGCGCACACAAACAGACACAAACATGGACACACGCGCCCCCTGCCCATCCCCTACCCCCTTCCCCACTCACATGCACACACGCGCACACGAACACACACATGCACACACGCTGCAATATGCATATATGCACTGCATATATGCATACACGCACACACGCGCCCCCTGCCCCGTCCCCTCCCCCCTTCCCCACTCACACACGCACACACAAACATGCACATACGAGCCCCCTGCACCGTCCCCTCCCCCCTTCCCCACTCACACACGTGCACACAAACACACACACAAACACGCTGCAATATGCATATGCATATATGCATACGCGCACACAAACATGCACACACGCGCCCTCTTCCCGTCCCCTCCCCTCCCCCTTCCTCACTCACACACGCACGCACACATTGTTATTGTACTATTCGACATTGTTTTAAAATTACGCTCCAAAATTTTTGCGTTTCGTTATTTTATACTTTGAAAAATTGTTGTCGTTTCGCGATTATGTACTTAGGAAAATTTCGTCGTGCCTTCAGGCACGAGCATACACTATATATATATAGACAGGAGCAAGTGAGGTCCTAAAATGAGATTAATTTCAGTAAGTCATGCGGCCTACTATATAACTTCAGTAAGCCATTCACACAGAAGCACGCTTCACTAAATTCTATTGTGCGAACTCATTGCTTTGCTTGAATGTCAAAATCCAGTTGTCATACACTCGATTTTATGATACAACTTCTAGTTGTATTATAATCAATATAGTTGGGATTGTATATTCTTTTATATTTTATTAATATGTACAGTTAATATTATATTATCTTAAGTAGGCATGGGTGGGTTGGAACTCATGACCTCTTAACCAAATTCCTCACTGATTTTTCACCTCGACCAGACTATCAAAAAGTAATCTCTTTTATTTTTTTTCCACGTGTTCACTTTATTATGCAGTGTTACTCTCGCTAGTCATTATTCATGTCACTCACACTGAGCATCATCATGGGATAGTATTCATAAAACTTGGATTAATTTTAGTTACTTAGAGTTGATCTATAAATTTGGAAAGTGATCTCTTGGTTTTAGAGGTATCATCTTTGATTTTCACACAAACAGATTATGATGAATTAGATATCATTCTTGGTGGTCTGATGTCTCCTCGTCGACTCCTTTGGGCTAGAATGTCACTCCCTACGTCCCTCAAGCTCCCTATTTTCTATCCTAGAGCAAAGGCACCTAATGGATGAGTGCCCAACTAGGCCTAGCGAGGAGGACCTAAACTTTCCACCACTTGTGAGACCTCTACACCAGTAGCCATCCCCCCTCATCCTCCACATGTATCCCTTTACAATGCTGAGGATGATGAACTTGACCCATTTGGGACACCCAAAGGGGATAACCACCTTATGTGTGTGATAATTAATACCTGAAACACCAAAGAAGAACCTTACAAACCAAAAACAAACTAACACTGAGATTCCAAATAATAGACATAACGATGCGTGAGTACTTTGTGTTTCTAACCTAATTGGTCCACCAAAAAAATCAAACCGCTACAGCATTGCCAAATATACGTTGCTTCCATATTGTTTGTGCCTCTTTTAAGGACACTCGATTAATGTTTTGAGTTTTCGCCTCCAAAAGCCCATTTTTAAGATGTAAAAAACATCTACTAGTCAATTTCTAAAACCATATGTCCAATGACAAAACCGTCTCTTCCCACAGGATACATTAATACCTCGTGAGGTGTTCGTGTCACTTATTAAGCTGCCAAGTTCCTATTTTGAGTTTTTTACCCCTAAATTTCATTTTTAACCCTATAACAAGCGTATACTAGTTGTCTTCAGCATCCAGGAACCCAGTGAGGACTCGATCCTTCCCTCAGGTTACTTTGATACAATTGGAGTTATTCGTGACTCTTTCCTTGCAACTTCATTTGTGTTTATCGCCACACAAAATGAACGTTTATTAGTAAATTTAAAAATTGAGTCCAATGAGAAAATGGACATTTCCCACCTAAGAAGCACGGAGACTTCTCCGAAGGTGTCGTACCCATGTCAGACACTCCGACATTCGTACGACACTTTGCGCTTCTTATCAGGCTTGTTTGGCATTTAAAAAAAAGCGGACACTTCACGCACATGGCTCGGACATTTCGTGGACACGACGGGGTGCCAAAATTAAATCACACTAAGAAATTCTAGTGTCATCTTGTAAACTTAAATCGTTTAAGGCTGTATGAATAATAATAAGAAAAGTTAAAAGAATGAAGTTATTATCTATCTTTTAATGCATATCTTTGACTTACGATTTAAGTGTCATTATGAAATACTCAACCATGTTAATTTTTATAAATTAGTTTCACCACTATTTTTTGTTTTTGAAATTCAAAGTAGATGAAAGTATATATATATATATATATATATATATATATATATATATATATATATATATATATATATATATATATACGTCGCTTCTTTGCGGTGGCGTGCCATGTTTTTTCTATGTTTGTTATGTCGGCGTGTCTATGTCGTGTCGGACACGACATCCGTGTTCGTGCTTCATATTCCCACGAGATATACTTGGATAACATTGGCGATTTTTTCAATGGTTATACATGTTTAAATTAATTGGGTTTGTTACATATATCACAAAATAAAATCATAATCGAATAGTAAATCAAATTAATGTCATAAAATACTTCCAAAGGACATGAATTAATTAACACAAACAAACATATCAATAATTTAACTAAAATTCATATAAAAAAGTATACATATTTTCTCATAAATTAATCATAAAACTATATTGCAACAACCAATTGACAATCCGGGTTTTTAATTGGCTCACCCTCAACCTCCTAACACCTCTACAAATAAATCCAGTATAAAAACTAATGATATTAATCAATAACCAATAATTAAAATTACCTTTTATCCGTATCAATTCGACGATACTATAACTTGAATGTGATTAGCTTAGTCGATCAAATTGTCTTCCTACATCCAAAAATCATATTACAAATTTTAAGGTCAACCATGTATCTCCGATAGTAGCGGTTGAAACATGGATATACTAAACTAAATCCCAACTATCAAACACATATTTGAAATAAAATTGATGAAACCAATAGCATATCCACTCATTCAAAATATTTCATAAATTAGTAATTGGTCCTCTGCTTAAATCAGTATGACACTACTCTTCACAACCTATACAATCTTCCAACTAATTCAATTAAGAACATAAACACTTTAACATGTAAGAATGGCATAAAACATAAAAAATAATCAAGAGAAAAGAAATAATGCTACTTACCACAACTTCCCCAGGCGATTGCGATGGAGAGGGTTGGTTCTAGGGCTAAGGAGACGAGGGTGTGCGGGACTTAGGGTGGGCAGGGGTTGAAGAAAGAGAAGAACGGTATTAGGGCGGGCGGGGCTTAGAAAAGACGATGGAGAGGGGGTTTTGTTTTGATCTTCTTTTGGTCTTTTTTTTATTCCCTTAAACTTTGCAGAAACAAGAAGCGCGCGGGAGACTAAAATTCACTAAGAGGGAATCCAAAATTTTCAGCCGTCTCATAGGGTGTACTTTTTGAGATGGCTATTAATTTACCGTCTCTTTTCATAGTATCTTTTGAGATGGATAATAAAAAGCGTCTTAAAAAGGGTAGTTTTTAAGACTGGTAATTTTTGTCGTCTCAAAAGGTGAGTTTTAGAGACCCAAATTTTTGCCGTCTCAAAAGCCTCCGTAGTAAAAAGCAATTTTTTTGTACTGTACATTTTATTTCAAATGTACAATAATGTCTTTCGTCGAAGTAGCATCTAGATATATATGTTAGTAACTCAGGATTACTAACTGTCAATCTTTTCTTTAAAAATGGGCTTAATATGCACTTATACCAAGCTTCTTCAAAGTCTATGTATTCATTACCTAAATCGTCTCGATTAGTCTGCATCATATACAAGTCTAAAGTATCCTGAGAGTCTTCGTACTCATCAATATCACTATTATAGTCTTCTGAGTCACTATCTGTATATGCACTATGTCTAATATTTCTATAGCATATAGGATATCTAACTCTTCTTGATCTGCATAGTCTAATATTTTATTAATAATCTTAATTCTTTCTTTATCTTTCTTATTAGGGAAGTGTTTAGCAAAGTGTCCTTCTTTGTCGCAAGTCAAACATTCTTTGATGGCAGTCTTAGATTGAGATATATCTTTGTCTTTCCTATAATTAGGAACCTTCTTATATTTACTAGTATTCTTCTTAAAGTATCTTCTTTGGTTAACCTTTTTCTTTTTAGTCTTAGGATTATTTTCTCTAAAGGTAGTAGATTATCTAAATTTATACTTCTTTGGAAATCCTAAAGGTCTAGGCTTAAACTTCCTATGTTTCCATTCTAATTTCTTTTTGAATTTTTTGGATTCACTTCCACATCCCCATTGGATTGGAGCGATGTATCTTTCGTCTTTGATTGGAGGGATCTGTTTGAAATTCTCTTCTATTAACTATCCTTGAGTTATATCACGTCTCTTAGATATGATATAATCTTTGGAGAAATTAATTCTTTCACCAAGGGAGTTGTTCTTAACTACAGATACTCCTAGCCAATTCCTATATTCATTAATTAGGATTTGTCATATGATAGGTATCTTCCTAAAGTATTCATCCTTTAATGTCTCTCCAAATTCTTTAATTTGGTAATATAGTTGCTCATAATTATTTCTATATTCATTTATCTTATCTAATTTGCAAATGCTAAGGAGGGCTAACTTAGTTTTTTCTACGTCTTGTTCATTGATTTGAGCTAGATTTCCATCTCCAATGAAATTTTGATGTGAACAATTGAATATATTCTTCAATTGATCTTTCTTCTAAGTTTTCTTTCATCTTTTCAACCTTATCTAAGGAGTCTTCATGTTTAGCCTTTCTTAAACTATCAAAGTAATCTTTTGCAATACCTCTAATGGATTGCTCGGCGTACTACTTACATGAACTTGCATCCCATTGTTCATTAGATGCAAAACACATGTTCATCTAATTACGCCATTCATTTAAGGCTCTCTTCCTATCTTGAACGTTGTCTAAGTTATGGTATATACCTATGTAACAACCCGCCCTTTTGGAGCCAATTAAATTCCATAATTAAATATAAACTGGCAATTTGGGGAATTTCCTAAAATAGTAATTTTTGGGATTTTCGAGGATTAAATGATTTTCGAAGGATGTTGTGATTATTTTTGGGACTATATAGGTCGAAATATTTTAATTATATGTCACCGTTGAGTAAAGCGACACGAGGTAAGATTTTTTATTAGAAAAACCGCATTTATTTATTTTGGGTTGGAATAGTGATTTGCAGTCAAGTACCTCGGATGGGAATTTCGACTACGCCGTGAGTCTCAGAATGTCCGAGATAGTCGGAAAAGAGTGTCCGATTGTCGAAAATGAGTTTCGGGTAATTTTAGAGGTAAAAGTAACTCGTAATTGGGTAAACGAGTCATTTTTGGATTTTAAGGGGTATAACCCTTTTTCTTTCTTTATAAAGAGAGGGATAGGGAGAAAAAGAGAAAGGAACGAAAGAAAAGAGAGAGAAGAGAGAGAGGAAGGAGAAAGAGGAGGAGAAAATGGAGATTCGGGGGATTCGACTCGGGGTCGTCGGATTTTATCCACGAGGCAAGTGTTTACTTGATTTATTTATCTTTTTGCATAAATATCTCATACCTTAGTTTGGTATAAACAAACCTTAAAGGTTTTGGGGTTGATTATCGTGGATAAAACGGGTTTTTGGAAGTTAAAACAATTAAACCCCAATAATATTTCAATTTGTGGAACTTAGGTTTTAACCTAAATTAATTGGTGGTTTTGGGTTCTAGGATGTTTAGAACCCTTAATATATGTGTATTTGTAGTTGGTTGAGGTTGTAGGACGTTGGGTGAGGAGACAAAAGCTTGGGAGAAGCTTTAATGGCCAAAATCGTCTCGGAGAAGATGATGAATAGTAACCCGTCACTTTAGGGGGCCTTTTTGGCCAGGAAAATAATTGATTTAGCTTTCAGCCAAAACACGAAAGTTGTAGATCTTTTCGATATAGTCGCGTGGGTGCTGACCGTGTATTTTTCTGATTTTTCTACGATTTGATATGATTTTTACAAGATGGCAGCTCTGGGTTGAAATCATCAACTCGGAAATCAAATCGGTAATTGGAAAAATTACGGCTAGAATTAATTGCGTAGATGTTTGGGATAATTTTGGGAGTAGTTTAGAAACCCCGAAAATGAATTTGGGTTGTTGGATAAAAGGAATTGAGGAGATTTAATTTGGGAGACCTGGTGTGACCGGTCGACCGCGTCAAGGAGAAAAGGCCTACTCCTTTGTTTCGTAGGCTTATTTGTAACCCGCGGTCGACCGGGGGTCTAGGACTGGTCGACCGGTGCCCTGTTTTCAGCCCAAGATTTTGGAGATTAGGATTATTTCTCCTTTTTGAGTTTAAAGTTTAAGGGCCTTCCAAATTAGAGTATTATGGAGGGTTATGTCCTAAAGGACTTGAGGAATTGGGAATATATATATGTGTATATTCACTTAGAGTGAATTAGTATAATTGGAGATATCCAAATGAATCCGTAGATGAGATTTTAGTATATATTACTTGTTAAAGTAAGAAAATGCTTTGGGTTTAGTATCATGCATATATGAATGCATGATTATGATTCTTTGAGAGAATCTTTGGGATTATTGGTCATCGATAGATGGTTTGGCAAATATGGCCATTTTTATATATTCAGGGAGGAATATATGGTATATATATATATATATACTATGTGATTAAGTATATATGATATGATATAAATGATTTTGAAAATATATAGATGAATATTTTCAGAATGGGAAAAAGGTAAATGATTTTCATAATTGATAAATTATGGTTACACACCTCCCTAAATCGCTATCCTAAGGGAATTTGCGCGCGTTGTGGTGAAGCCTTCCTGGCTATTGAGCAGGTTGGATATAGTCCCTAGGCCATATGGGCATTTATTTGTTTTCTGCGCTGGTTAGGGGATTCTGGGTGTGGTCCTGACTTTCCCGCAGGTAATATGGCCGCTTCCCGACGTTGGTAGGTTCCCAGGTTGTCTTGTATAGATAGGCCCTGGAAGATGATAGCCATTTACGGGCACGTCCAGTGGGGAAACCCGGAGGGGCGGTCTTAGATTTATTAAAGCAATTCATGATAATGGATTGGCTTTAATTTACATTTCCTGAGTATAAAAAGGGAAATGAGATAAAGGTTTGGCTTCGGAAATACTCCCGGATGGAAGAAGGGATGTGGAAGCATGTTTTGATCAAAGCATTTTCATGATAATGGAAATGGCTTTGGGTACATTTCCTGAGTATAAAAAGGGAAATGGGATGACATATAAAGGAAAAGCATTTTTACGATAATAAAATTGGCTTTTAAAAAGTATATGATTTGTTAAAGCAATTCATGATAATGAATTGGCTTTTATATTTACATTTCCTGAGTATAAAAGGGAAATGGGAAGTTTTGAGAAAAATGAAAGTATTGATAAATACTTGATATATGAATCCTGAGTCCGGGAGATAGATCCGGATGGTTATGGTAAAATATGATTATATATATATGGATGAATCGAGTACCGAGGGCCTAATGGATCCCGACGATCGACCTTGCCGCATAGTAGTGTATCGGGTGGGTTCTTTGTTTGGATTTCGCTTTGCGAGACACCCCACGCACGAATATGGCAATGTGTTGAGACTGGGGAAAAGTTTAATCCTTAGTTCTCTAATATTATAAATGCTTATGATATATATATATATATATATATATATATATATATATATATATATATATATTTATGTACTGAGGGACTAGGGGATCTCGACGATCGACCTTGCCGCGTAGTAGTGTATCGGGGGGGTTCCTTGTTTGGATTTCGCTTCGCGAGACACCCCGCGCACGAACATGGCATAGCGTTGAGATTGGGGTGAAGTTTAGCCCTTAGTACATTGCTTGGACTATCTAGGATTGATAGTGGGTTGGTGATAGACTAGTTTAGCAGGATAGCTTGACTAGGATGTTTAGAGGGATGCACTAGGAGTGCACTGTTAGTGGAGAGGTGAGGGGTATCTCATGGGAGTGCGATACCAAACTTAAATATGAGATAAAACCTTTTTCAAAATAATAAGGCATTTATGCACTTGCTAAATATTTTCAAAACTCGGGCTCTGAGCCGTTTATCTACTTTCCCTTTCTTGCTATATTATATATATATATAGGTGTTCAGACACAGGGACGCCTGGATGACACATCTTTCGAGTCAGACGTCAGCTGCAGCAGTTGTGGATGCATGCAGGATTCTCGATAGACGTTTCTATCCTTGTACTCTAGATAGGAGGTACTGTATAAATATTCGGGCCAATGGTCCAAGTGCATTTATTTATTCTTTTAGAGAATCATTCGATATGGTTGTATATTTTGACCGAGTGTTCGGTTATTTTATTTCATTTCAGTTTTATTTAAGCATTAAATTGTGGATGTTTTATTTATTGTTGTTAAAAATAGTAGTAAAGTTAAAATTTTGACATCGGCCTAATAGGTTATTAGTAATAAAATGGATTTTCGACAGTGATGCTAAGAATGATCCATATGAGACTCCTGTTTTAATTTAATATTGGAGTGATCGCCCGGTATCTTATTAGGAGGGGTGTCACAGATGGTATCATAGCATCAGGTTCTAGTGTCCTTAGGAATCTGTGGGGACGTACTACGCTTTCAGCGTTGCTCTCATTTGTTATAGAGCCTCGGGATTAGGATTGTTGATTTCTCTTGTGAGATTTCGTTCTCCTACCACATTATGACATTATAGAAATTTTTTGCGCGCTCGTTTGAGAATCGTGTGCGGAGCTTGGATGGTAGCAGGAGGTGAGGCTTATCTGGGCAGCTGGTAGAAGGTGGGGATGAGGACCTTAGTAGAGGTCACTCTCCTTATGGTAATTGCTAAGGGTTTTGGCGGAAACTACTAGAGAATGGTGGTTAAGAGTACCGCAGTACCGCTGAAGTAGAGAGTGGTACTAAAGTTGAATTCCTCATCAAAGTTGAGGGTTTGAAAGGGACCTTACGGATAGTCTTAACCGTGAGTCCCCACGATTTAGTCGGAATGAGAAGGATGTTGTTATGAGTTTTACCTTAATCGAGGAGGTATATTTGGCATGGCTAGATAAAGTCGCGGTGTTCATTAGCCCTAGACTCGTGTGTGTATTTTGAGTTTTGTGGCGGTCTCGATAACATTATAATGTATGCCTAAGTGCTTTCCACGATAGCAAAATTTTATTTTCCTTCATTCTCCATAAAGGCGGGTGTTGATATATTTAATATATATATATATATATCTAGTTTGGGGTGCTCGTTTTATATGTCTATACGAGTATGGTGATATGATGTATATAACACATCATGGTGTATTTTCGGAGCGATAGCAGGCTAAGAATGGCAAGTCTATCATGTCCATGGTTCCTGGAGGGAACATGTTATGATTGTGGTGTCTCACCTAGATATAGGTTGAGTTCACCTTATTTATTATGGGTAGATGGAACTTCGATGAGTAGAGGTTTCATTATCATGATTTTGAGTATATGGCGACCTTATATATATAATTTAAGGCCCACAGGATTATTGTTGAGCTGTAAGATTTAGCTCATTATTGATTGCGCAAGGACTTAAAATGAGTGCGAGCGCAGGGTGGTATGACTCTTAGTTAGAGATAGGAGTTCAGGCCACCTTTTTGTTGGATTAGGGGATAGGGATATCCCAGTTGCATGTTGAAATAACGGAACTCCATAACCAACGAAGTCAAGGGTTAATGTGTGGAGGGGTTCCTTGTTTGGATTTCGCTTTGCGAGACACTCCACACATGACTCTTAACGGCGTCGGGAGTGGAGAGCTATTATGGGATGCAAGTATGTTGATTTTGTGGAAAGATCTTATAGTGTGGATGAACCACTATAGGCTATGAGCCACATGATGTTGATATACTTATGGAAATATTGTGATATGGAAAAGCACTAAAGTGGTCCCCTCACCACAAGTGGGTGGGTGAGGTTGGACTTAGAGAAATTGATTTGAGGACAATAGTCAGGCCTTAATGAAAAGCCTTAATGATCCATATGAGACTCCTGTTTTAATTTAATATTGGAGTGATCGCCCGATATCTTATTAGGCGGGGTGTCACAACCTACAGGATTTATGGCTTGGCTTGCCATTGTCTTAATAGGAGTGAAACTCTTGTCACTAGTTTGAAAGTCTTTTATATTATAAGGTTTAGTCTTAACTATGGTGCTTGAGTATATAGGAATATTTATTCCTACTGGTTTACTAAAAAGTCTAGGAGAATCTTCTACCCTACTACTACTTCCTATCTCTTGTTTACTAGGTTCTACTTGTGTAGCTGGCATTAATCTTTGTTCTCCTTCTTCTATTAGTCTTAGGTTTCTAAGGAGTTCTTTTATATTCTTAGATTCTTTTAATTTTAATATACGCTATTGAGCTATCATATTAAGTCTTTTTCTTTCTTGAAATCTAACAGAATGACTTTTCTTAAGTTGTTCTTTAAATGTGTTCATATCCAATTATGTGGGTTCATGTCCAAAGTTTTGGATTCTAGATTTTTCTTTAATTAAGTCTTTTTGTTCAAATGATCTTCTAGGTCTAATTACCGAGGTTTGTCTTAGTAAACTAACACTAGTCTTACTACTACATACTCCTTCTGAAGGATCATTGATTATGGCTTATCCCATATTCCTAAATCTAATTTCTTCGGTCTGGATATTCTTATTGATAATCATAGGAGGATCAAACTGGATGGTAACATTTCCGGTAACGTCGTCTTGATTAATAAATAAAGGTTTATTTTGTACAGTCTTAGTTTCTTGAATATCTGGCAATTGCCAAAGGGTCTTAGCTTTTTCTCTCATAGGTCCAGTATTCCTAATACTGTAAGTATGATTATAGTCTGACACATTTGTTCTAACTAAGATTTCTTCATTAAGTCTACTGCTAGGAATTCTCGATTGCATTCCCTCATAAGGAAATTGTGAGAACTTCACATAGCTTTGTTATTATATATTTATATTAGCGTCTGGGATAGTATAGTCTTCATAAACACTAGCATATAAGATTAACTTAAAATGTTTGGTTGTGTCTACGGTTATTGTAAATGCCGGAGTGACATTAAAGTATCCTATGTTGTCTAACATTTCTAATTGGGCTATCCCAATAAGGCTTTTCTCAAAATCTTTCCATCTTTTGTCTACTAAACAACATAATATGTGGATATTATTCTGAGGTCTATGTAATCCTTGGATTCTTGCTTGAAAGAGTCGAAAGGTTAGGAATTGGAACTTCCTATCAGTTCTTCTAGATCTAAGCCATTCTGAGTCAAACACTTGGAGCTCAGTATAGGATTTGTCTAACACATGATTCCTACAATGGTAAGTCATGTTATAATTAGGAGTCTTAGGAGTGGTACCTTCTTTAAACAAGTCTATTTATCTAACGGCTGAAAGTTGTCCATTATGAATGGAATCTTCAATAATCTTCTAGTCAACTTCACCCCACTCTTTCCATTGGAGAGGATTGGTGAAATTTATTTCTTTCCACCATGTCCTAACATTGGAGGATGAATCTTTAAGTCTTTGGAGCATATGATTACTCTGTCCAATATTTGGCATAGAGCTAACAATCTTACTAGTCTTATCTAATCCGTCATTTATTACTCGTCTACTTATGATATTCATTTCTCTAGTTTCTATAGGAGGGGATTCTCTAAATTTACAGGTGGTTACCTGTTTTTGTTCAAGTCTTTTTTCAATTCTTTCTAAGAAGTTTGAATAATCTTTTTGTTTTTTTATCTGACTAAGGATTTCTTCTTTAGAATTCTTATTCTCTTTTCTAGTCTTCTCAGAAGTTTCTTCACTATGTCTAGCTAGAGAATTAACTAGGGATTTTGCAACATTTGTAATATAGTCTTTTATTTCATTATATTTTTCTTGTTGTTGCATAGTTCTAACTTCTATGGCTTCTACGGTCTTTTCAATTTTATTTAACCGAGTTAGAATAAAAGGAGAGTCTATTTCTACTTGAGAAGGTTTATTATATACGGATTTAATTCCGTTTATAGTTTCTTTGTATTTTTCTTCTACTTGGGTCGTGTTTAGTCTAAGTTCATTAATAATACTATCCATCTTGGATAGGTTATGGCTTTCCATATTATTAAGATAATTTGCTAAATTTTATTGGAATTTAACAAAGTCTGTATAGAAGGTGGTTAATCCTTCTGTCTTAACTTTTAGGTATAAATGCAAGTCTTTAACAAAGCTACTGTTATAGTCTTGGGTAGCTACCATGGATGTATAAATTAAATTTAATCTTTCTAATATAAGTCTAGTTGCTTTAGCCGCGTTGGCAATCTCATTTTCATTTATCTTATAATAAAATCTATCATTAATTATCTTTTCTAAAATTCTCGGATAAAAGTCTGATAAAGTCTGAATGGAGAGTTCTCTTGGTACCTCATTCCAGTCTGATTTAACTATTTCCATTAGGAACATAACTATCTAATCTAGGGATAATTAATTAACTCATTGTCTTGATTTTTAATTAAAGTCTTAATTTCTAAAATATTTTTGTTAAGGACTTCTATATGATTAATCTTAATATTTATTTCTTGTAAAACATGTACTAAGTCTATTGGGATGTGATTATCTATTTCTAAAAGCCTTTTAGAGATATTTTTTATCTCTAGTTCTATGGTTTGAGTGTTTTTTATTACTTGTCTTAACATAAGGAGTATACACTTATTTTGATCTATTATACTATTAATAACATTGGCAGTGACTTGTCTACTGTCTGCGCGTTTAGCTGGGATGTGTTCAATGTGTGAACAACCGTCTATGTGAGAGGTTAAACAACCTACTGAGTCTAAATCAGTTATAGGTATGGGATGGTAGTATGGGTTGGTTCCAAAAATATCTTTTTAATTGCGAGGGATAAATCCCAAGGGCATTAAAGTCTTTTTACTTTTAGTCTAAAAGGAACGTCTTATGGCTCTGATACCAGAATTAGGGGTTTGGTCGGAATTCGATGAGTTTCTAATGTTCTTAAGGTATTGATACCAATTTGGGTCTAAATTACAATTCTTTTAAATATATAGTCTTAAAATAGGGTTTTAGTATAAGACAAGAAGGGGACCATTTAAAGAAAATAACAAAAGTTTTATGGACCACGAGAGAACCACAGCCGGATAAGGACAAAAGTTCGTTAATCCGTTCTTTAAGGACGTCTGCTTAAGAGAATGTCTATATATATATTAAATTACTGTTAATATGCTCAATTAACACACATTAAAATTATTTTAATAAATTCTACATGATAAAATGATTTTCAGCAAAAAAAAAAAATTTCGCCCATTTTATTTTGGAACAAGTTTTTTTTTTTCATTTTACTTGGAAACTCATACGCTTGATAAATGGGATTATTTGTTGAGATTTTTTTTCCTTTTGTTGCTTTTTTATATGTTGGGATTATTTGTTGACGTTCTTTTTTATTTTTGCTGCTTTTTTTATTTGTTGGGATTAGTTGTTTAGATTTTTTTTTTACTTTTTCTTTTTTTTATTCTTTT
The DNA here is from genome assembly GCA_949130495.1 of Sambucus nigra. Classification (NCBI taxonomy): domain Eukaryota; kingdom Viridiplantae; phylum Streptophyta; class Magnoliopsida; order Dipsacales; family Adoxaceae; genus Sambucus; species Sambucus nigra. The sequence continues at coordinate 333,815,756 of OX422214.1, read as the reverse complement.
TGAAATATTTAATTTAATAAATTTTGACTGGAATATTTTGTTTAAATGTTGATATTTATGCAGATTTTTAGTAATGTTTGTAGAAAAAAAAAATCAAAGGTTGAATGAGGAGGGAGATGAAGGTTTGTATTTTATTTGGAGAGCCATAAGAGAGATGGGGGTAAGGTGGTAATTATCAAATGTTTTGGAGCACCAGAGGAATTGGGTGGAGCGCCAAAAGCTCCACCATATATATATATATATATATATATATATATATATATATATATATATATATATATATATATATATATATATATATATATAGTCCTTCTCTTGTGCAGACCAGTTCGCATTTTAAGAGTGCTGACCGGACATGTGTCACCTGGTGGTAAGCCCAAAAAAGAGAGAGAGTGTGCTTATAATTTAGGCGATAATTTCTAGGGACACCGTCAAGTGGTACATGTCCGGTCCGCATTCTTAAAATGTGAACTAGTCCGCACAAGAGCTATATATATATATATATATATATATATATATATATATATATATATACACACACACACACTAGCGGATACCTGTGCCTGAAGGCACGGTAAAAATTTCCAAAGTACGTAATCGCAAAATGGCGTAGATTTCGAAAGTACGTAATCCCAAAACGAAAAAAATAGCCTTCCCCAACAAAACATCTATATATCATTCCCCAATATATATAAGTGCATAATCTTTAGACGTAACTTAACTCTTTTACACCATACATCTAATTTTGTGGTACTTAATATAACCGTTACATATATTACTAACTGTTACATGATTACATCACATAGCAAGCATTATTTTAATACTATTGTTACTGCATATATAGGGAAAACTAAATAATGATTGACATTTGGTGTGATGAAGTTGTCAATAAATGAATTTTCCAACTCATCAACATTTATGTGTAGGTGTTCCTCGTGCCTGAAGGCACGGTTCAAACTTCGCAAAAAATTTATCACATTCTTTCGAATAATATGATGAAAAGAATGAAAATAATATTATGCAAATATCACTTTATAATTTTCGGAGAGTTGAAAAATATGGATTTACTAACATGTTCAGTAAAAATGACTTCCCTCATATATTATGATAGAACAGTGTCTTCCCATCCTGCACTTTGAAGTTCTAATTTAATTTAGCAATTCATACCATGTGCTGGTGTGCCAGATTTCAGAATTCTACTGACTTCAAGACACAAAGATTTGGGTCATTATTTAGGTCATTATCCATTCTTATTTTTCAAATTTAGGTCATTAGCCATTCTTATTTTTCAAAAGAGGCTGAGATGAAGCAATGCCTATCATTATATGGAATTCCATGACCCAACATTTATCATTCCGAGGGAAATCAAGAAAACAATGATATGGTTATAAAATTAAAGAATAACCAAAAAGATAATGATTTAAGTGTTGACTCTGCAATAAATATATATGTGCATAACAAAGAATACAACATTTAAAACAATTTTTGTATTTCTTAAAACTATTTGAAAATGTAAAAAAAAAAAAAGTTTTTTATTTATATTAGACTAACTTTTATTTTTTAAAACATTTTTTTTCAGGAAAAAATATATTTTATATTGAAATCGTGTTTTTTAACAAAAAAAATAATTAATAAAAAATATTTTTTCTAATAAAACATTTTTTAAAAATAATTTTCACATGAGAAACCAGTGGGAAAAAAGGCCTCCTGTACTAACCCGGGTTTAACACCTGATAAGAGTATCACTGCTCTTATTCATGTCATGTTTTAAGTCAAAAACAATACATAGATAATCAATGCCTACATATGTATTAACCCAAAAATTTTGTTGTTTGCATGTGGAAGCCACTTCACTTTGTATTGCAAAACACTTCCAGTGGACATAATCTCGTTGTTATTAGAAGGCTAAAAGTGAAATTCTATTATCCAGATTGTGATGAAGCTTTAGGCTGCAGAAATGGCAAAAAATAGGACATCGAATATTTATTTTGATGATACACGTGTGATCGATTCATTTGACTTAAGTTATGTATATGTAGTTGGACAAAAATATTACTCTTGTCTTAAATAAAGACTACTTTCTTAGATTTAAAAAAATAATAATAACATATGAAAGAATGGTGGTTTTGACTTGATTACCTCACTAATTGAAGTGAACCATGACATTCAATGACAAAACTAATAATACCCACTAAATGTGACATTCATGGAAAATACATTTTTTTTCACCAAAGGTGTCTTATACCGAAACATACTACACATTTATCATAAAAGGGTTCAAATCTAATAAAAACTATAAGAGGTAACCACATCTTTTTTAATAAGACAATTACCAATGCACTCGCATCAAATCCCTTTAAAAAATATGATAGTACATGGAGCATTTTTCAATATGTGTGTAACCACAACCCTGGATGTGATATCCCTCTAGTTTAAATGGAAATGGTAGTACAACATCCTTTGTGTGTAGTGTCACTGCAAACCTTCCTGCACATCCATTTGTGTAGTGTCAAGGATTCAATCCCTTTAAAATACAGATTTGGTTAAACTTTTCTCAAATGTCAATAAATTTACCTACAACAAATGAGTTGAACATTAATCACCAAATAAATATATAGTTTAGTCCCAATTGTATATAGTTTGATAAAACTTTAACATGATAAATCAAAACAGTTTCTTATATCAAAAAACATTATTGATTCAGTCCAAAATATTGTCACTTACGAAAATCAAAGGACACTATATATAGTTTAGTCCCAAATATTGGAACATTATATATATTGATCCCATTATTGGAAAATTATATAGTTTAGTCCCAAATATTGTGTACTTATCAACAAATTCCAAGGACACTATATATATATATTGATTCAGTGATAAATTTTAATTTTAAAGGTTTGAAGTTCTACTGTTTTGGAGGTTAATAATAAATAAAAATCAAAAGTAATCCACCCCAAAACATTGGGTGAACCTTTGTTTCAGATGTCATACACATACAGAGAAGAGACACCACAAAGTAACCCACCCTAAAACACAAAAACACAACTGCAAAACTCAATTAGTTCCAAAATTGATAGAACATGAATAAATACACACATGCTAACCAAGATACACAGATTTGTTGTAATACCCCATATTTTTTTGGCTTTTAAATTGGGGATTTATTAAATTTAATTGAGATATTAATTTAATATTAATCCGAAAATGTATTTTAAATATTTACTAGTGTGACGAGAGTTAGTAATTATTGAGAATTTGTTGAATATTACTTAATGAGTAAATTAATATGTAGAATTGAATCTACTAAAATTGTCACGGGTGAATAATATGACAATTATGGAAATTAAGTGAGGACGCGCCTGTGTTGTATCGGGAATATAAAATGAATAAACTATAAGTCACCCGTATGGTTATTTAGAGTGCGCCAACGTGTCTGGAAGGGTCAAGATAGTGAGAAAAGTGTACCCGGGGGTTTAGTTTGGGTTTCGAGGAGTTTTTAGGCCTAACTGGCACCCCGGGAGGGCAATTTAATAATTTCCAAATTAGGTCTTAGTTAAATGACGAAATTGGAAATTAATATCAGATATTAGGAGAGTCTTATAGGGTTAACATTCTCAAAAGTTTAGAACGACAATGAGAGGAAGGAAGAAAAAGCTTTCCAAAAAAATTAAAGGTCAAGAACTAACCGGATGTAACACCCCGCCCGCCCGGGGAGAGCGAACGGAGCGCTAATGCGATAAAATAAATCCAAATCCACAAGTGACAAGGTATAGAGCATCTAAATAAACCCACAATAATATAAATCCACTAATCTCAATCTCTTCAATTACAACAAGTCTCTCGAATTAAAATTACAATAACTAACTCGAAATAAAATAAATCCTAATCCTCTATACATCGAAATAAATAAATACAGGTCTTCTCAAATGTATTAAAAATTCTTTCCAAAATATCCAAGATAAAATCAATCTCCAATAATCCATAGCGCCCAAATCCACGCTAACCTGCCACTAAAAGAAAATATGGGGAAGTACACAATACGACAAGAAAGATGCTCAACAAATATATTAGCAATGAGGCGTAACAACACGAGTACGAATATTCAAATCAAATACAAATCTCAATAGCATTTTATCAATATAATTTCTCAACAACACTTTAACCGGGTCACCAGGCCTCACCACATCCGTATATGCTTTATCAAGCCATAGCCCGGGAAACAGGAATTTTGGCGGGTGCCCAACATCCGTGCCATATTAAAATCTCATGACAACATACTCATCAACAATATAATGATACCACATGAATCAAAATAATTTCAACAATTATTTTCCAGATTTCAATGAATTTAACAATTCAAATATGAGTTCAATTAAACATGAAATCAAAGAGAATGACACTCGCGAGATTTAAGGAGCATATTGTGTAAAACCCCATACCTCAAACCATGATGAGAAACCAATGATCACATCCTCAAGATCAACTCAAAAGATCTACAAAAGCTCCTCTAAGAACCTCCAACAAAATAGCCCCAAGAACACCTCTAATCTAAGGTTGGAACTCGCAAATCTCAAGGGCCAATGTGTATATAAAAAGAAGAGGAATACAAAATATGTTTGCTGTCAAAATTTGTGCCAAAAGTAGGTTAAAAAGGTTTGCCCACGACTTGCTTTTATAATGCAAAGAAATGAAGAGTTGGAATCCAAAAGACTCCTTTAAATAAGGCAAAGAAATGAAGAGTTGGAAGTCAAAACAACTCCAAGAGTTAAAAATATTTAAAAATCATTTTAAAATCCGTTTTAACTCCCTTTTCGAAACCGTTTGAAATTCTCGCCTTTAAAAATAATAACCAACATATTTGAGCAATAAAAATAATTTTATCTAAAAATTTATTTTCCTCCATTTTCCAAAAATTAATTAAAATAGCCCAAAATTATGCGGGTTATTACACTTCCCCACTAACAATGGAATTTCGCCCTCGAAATTCGCCGAATGCCTAACTCTCAAAAATCAGGCTAACAATCTCCAAAAATAATTTCTTCACATCTAATCTAGATGCCTAACACGAATATCACCTAAAATTTTCTATCTCCAAAGATTGCTAACCATGCAATGAACCCAAAACTCAAGCCCCAAGGGTTTTCGTATACCTAAGCTCTGATACCATTTGTAACACCCCGCCCGCCCGGGGAGAGCGAACGGAGCGCTAATGCGATAAAATAAATCCAAATCCACAAGTGACAAGGTATAGAGCATCTAAATAAACCCACAATAATATAAATCCACTAATCTCAATCTCTTCAATTACAACAAGTCTCTCGAATTAAAATTACAATAACTAACTCGAAATAAAATAAATCCCAATGCTCTATACATCGAAATAAATAAATACAAGTCTTCTCAAATGTATTAAAAATTCTTTCCAAAATATCCAAGATAAAATCAATCTCCAATAATCCATAGCGCCCAAATCCACGCTAACCTGCCACTAAAAGAAAATATGGGGAAGTACACAATACGACAGGAAAGATGCTCAACAAATATATTAGCAATAAGGCATAACAACACGAGTATGAATATTCAAATCAAATACAAATCTCAATAGCATTTTATCAATATAATTTCTCAACAACACTTTAACCGGGTCACCAGGCCTCACCACATCCGTATATGCTTTATCAAGCCATAGCCCGGGAAACAGGAATTTTGGCGGGTGCCCAACATCCGTGCCATATTAAAATCTCATGACAACATGCTCATCAACAATATAATGATACCACATGAATCGAAATAATTTCAACAATTATTTTCCAGATTTCAATGAATTTAACAATTCAAATATGAGTTCAATTAAACATGAAATCAAAGAGAATGACACTCGCGAGATTTAAGGAGCATATTATGTAAAACCCCATACCTCAAACCATGATGAGAAACCAATGATCACATCCTCAAGATCAACTCAAAAGATCTAAAAAATCTCCTCTAAGAACCTCCAAAAAAATAGCCCCAAGAACAACTCTAATCTATGGTTGGAACTCGCAAATCTCAAGGGCCAAGGTGTATATAAAAAGAAGAGGAATACAAAATATGTTTGCTGTCAAAATTTGTGCCAAAAGTAGGTTAAAAAGGTTTGCCCACGACTTCTTTTTATAATGCAAAGAAATGAAGAGTTGGACTCCAAAAGACTCCTTTAAATAAGGCAAAGAAATGAAGAGTTGGAAGTCAAAACAACTCCAAGAGTTAAAAATATTTAAAAATCATTTTAAAATCCGTTTTGACTCCCTTTTCGAAACCATTTGAAATTCTCGCCTTTAAAAATAATAACCAACATATTTGAGCAATAAAAATAATTTTATCAAAAACTTTATTTTCCTCCATTTTCCAGAAATTAATTAAAATAGCCCAAAATTATGCAGGTTATTACACCGGATTGCACTACCACCACCACCAAAATGCAGATCAGAATAAGGGGATCAAGTCTATACCTATCAAATTCATTGAATCAGACCTACGATCTTAAGGCAAGTATCTATCTTGCAAATTCCTAGTTGATATTTCACCCATGTCAGAGTAGGATTAAGAATACATGTTTTTATGGAAGAACCATGTAATTTAGAAGATTTAAATCACATGTGTTGGGAGTAATTCATAAAATCTGGAAACCTTGTCATATATATAGGATTGTCCAAGAATTTTTAATGGTTTAATAGGAAGAAATTTGTAAGAAGAATGAGAATTTTGAAATTAATACAAAACTAGGTGTCCTGATAATTCTGCTGAATTGGCCCCTTTAATTCGATATCTTTGATAAATTCGCACATGCTTTACGTAGAAAATCATGTAGATAGGTGTATATAATCAGTGGTATGATTGTTTGGGAGTTTCGGATGCATTAAGAACGATTTAGAGGTTGAAAGGTGATGAAACCCATATGTTGGATTAGCAGAATCTGGGCAAGAACTGCTCGATCGATCGATCGACTCAAGAATGTCGATCGATTGACTGATTGATCAATCAACCCCTTTCATCGATCGATCGACCCCTCCTAGAAACTGAATGTTTTTCCTCTTTTGTTTAATTCAGATAAAAAGCGTAGGAACACTTGAATATTATTTAAAGAGCATAATGGGTCATGAAGAGGACCAGTAGGGTTTAAGTAGACTCCGTTTAATATAAGTTTATTCGGGAAGTAACTATGGGATAACAGTGTTACGTCACATATTAGAAATCGTACGTACATTAACTAAGGAATTGATAGAATTCATTAAGGACATTGACCCGTATGTTAGTGAGGGTGTGCTTGATGAATTTTCCTTTAGGAAGAGAGAATACTTCGGGGGGACGAGAAGTAATTATGTAATAATTAATTGAGAATAAAAAGAGGCGAGTTCGTTATGCGTAAGAAATTGGGTAAAATTATATTACGTACGGTTAATAGTATTATTGTAGGTCGTGGGCGAACCTAATTGAAAAATGTGAATATATATATATATATATATAACCGAGTGGTTGTGTACATATATTGAATATATATATTTGTGTGTAATCATACCCGCACTACTTGCTATCACGGAGGTTGTCGCGCTGGTACAGTCTTATCTCGATGGGATCTCTATGGGGGATATTGACTCATACCCCAAAACATAGGATTCCTTGGTATAGGCTATCTGAGAATGATAGTTATACGGTCCTAAGAGGCATGAGGGTATGTGCTAACCTCTTAGTGACATGGAACTATGCTTCACCTCCATTTTGTGTGTATTATGTTAATGCAGTTCGAGAGTTATTCTGAACTAGTATTTCCCTTGTATGGGGTATACAGGGACTTGATAGCAAAGTATGCCAACACCATAGATTTTATGTGGGGGGCCTAGTAGTATATATATTGTATGAGTGATTAATATATATACATATACCTGAGATACTTCTACTGTGTGTGTAAGTAGATAAGTAATTCGAATAAATTCTCCTAATTATATTAAGTGTTCGGGAACTTTATAACAATATTGAGAAATACTTAAGTGACGTAAGTAATCATTAAGAGACTAATCTCTAAACTAAAATCATAATCTTGTGACTTCTCGAAATAGAATTTATGGGAGATGAGTTAGTGAGACTTATGAGGCATTTAGTATTACGGTAGGCGTGCACACTAGATGAGGGGTGAGAATATTCAAGAGAGTGGTGCGTACTAACATGGTTGTTATATTAGCCGGTAAGCATTTTAAATACTTGATAAACTATTTTTAAAACTATTTTACACTCAAGCTCTGACTCGGTTCCTGACATTTCTCTCTCTTGGATATATATGTATGTATTGCAGGTGCCTAGCCACAGGGTCATCATGCGTAGGTACTTTGGATTGGATGTGTTGTAGCTTAGGTGGGAGTTGGAAGCTCTTGCAGTAAACGACCTCTTCCTTGATTCAGCTCTTGATTTAGTTATTCATAGCTAGGGCATGTGTCGCCCGATTTCCTATTTGTGTTTAGTCTTATTAGAGATTTTGTATTTATTTATGTTTCCAGTATTCGGTACTCATTTGGGAGTTATTTCATGTCGTGTTGATTACACTTATGGATATTGACTTGGTTTGAATAATCTGGTTGGCATGTTTCTTTTATATGATTGTATATTTAACAATTGGTTATTCTTAAGCTGGTTTTTTATTTAAAAAGGTTTTTACGATGGAATTTAATAACTGAAATAATCATTTGAATTGTTTTGACACTTAGCTTAATTAATTAGGGTAATTAAAATGGAAAATTGTTTTCGACAATGATGCTAAGAATGAACCATACCGTTAACCTTGATTTTTAATTTAATAAAGGACTCATCACCCGATATTTAATTAGGTGGGGTGTTACAGGTGGTATCAGAGCATCAGGTTCTAGTGTCCCTTAGGATCTGTACAGCTTATTTCACTTTTAGCTTTGCGTCTTTAATATAAAGCCCTATTTTTAGGATTGTTGTATTCTTGTATTTACGCTTACGTCTTTTACTGTATGAGATTTAATAATAACTATAGACTAGTAAACTTCCTTATTGTTTCAGATGTCTTCGAGATGAGCACCCCGAGATAAGAATGCCCAGCCCGAACAACCTACAACTCTGGCTCAAGGAATGATGAATGCAACGGAAGTAGCCTCCATTGTTGCTCAAGCGGTGAATGTCGCATTAGCGGTGATAGAGTAAGCTCCACCTTAGGTTTAGGCAGTAGCGCTAGTGCCAGTACAACTTCCCACTATATGGGAGCAAGTTAGGGATGCCTTTCAGAAGGCTCATCCCCGGAGTTCTCGAGTAGTTCGAACATCGTGATCGCCAACCAATGCAAGAAGGAAATCTAGAGGCATCTATGCATGTATGAGTGAATTGACATGCAGAGACAGTTACTGGCTTCCTTCAAGCTTGTAGGGCCATTTTGTAGTTATGGGAGTCCACCACCATCTTTGAAGAGAGGGACATCATATCGATTCAGTAGTTTTGGGTGCGGTTTGATCGCAAGTATTTCCTATCCGTCATGCAGACTGAGATGAGGCGGAGGTTACTGAATATTAAGTAGGAGAGTATGACCATTGATGAATATGAGGAGAATTTCACGAGACTTCTCACTATAGTGCCAGATGAGGCACCCACTGAGGAGAAGAAAATATTATTGTTTTTAGATGGATTGTCCTAAAGGATTTGTCAACACCTCATAGGTAATCTATCGTTGGGTATTTACACTGACGTACTTAACGCATCTCTGTTGCACTGCCAGGATCACTGGTTCCATCAATGGGGAAGCAAAAGAGCAGGGGAGTCCAGCCAGAAGGGCCGAACAGGGGGCAATAGTATTGGTGGGACACCAGCAGCCCAAGGACAAACCTGTCATAGTGAGCAGAGTTCCTATCAGGGGGACCACGCTAAGCGATTATGATACGGTGATTCTAGGCAGGAATTTAGGGGATTCAGACAGGGCCCGTAGGATTAGTCCAGCCAGCATGGCCAGTAGGGCCAACACCATCAGCAGCAGGGCCATCGGGGCCAACAATGTTTGTAATGGGGCCAACAATGTTTGTAACAGGGCCAACAGGGCCAGTGGCGGGATAGTAACGGCCAATAGGGTTGTGGTCGGTAGGAACAAAGGGGAAAAAACTTCAAGGATAGGGGTTTTGGATGTGGCAACAATGTCCATAGGCATCAGGATTGCCTAGAGGGAGATAGGGTCCCACAGCAATAGGGTGCCCATAATGAGCCGCATAGGCCACTCTTTTCAGTCATCCTCCCAGCGCCAGCTCAGATGCCAGCCCTACTAGCCATCCCAGTAGCCCCCGTTCTGTAGGGTCAATTGTAGTATGGACGTGTCTATAATGTCCATCAGGTCGTAGCACCTCAGGCGCCACCCACGATAGAAGGTACGTTTCCTATCCATGGCACTATGGGTCGAGTATTATTTGATACTGAGGCGTCACACTATTTTATAGCTACCCACTTTTCACGGTCCTTAGGGTTATTAGACACGACAGAGAGTACAGTGACATATGTAGACTCACCACTGGGAAATGGGTCCTTGATTTTCTTTATATGCTGGGGTGTAGGTATAGAGATTGGTAACTTGATTTTACCTGCGGGCATGCTAGTTTTAGAGATGCATGAGCACGATGCCATTATTGGAATGGATTGGCTCGCTGCGTACTAAGCCATGATAGATTGTTTCGTAGGAGTATTATCTTTGACATTACTGGTCAGGAAATGTTTTTGGTGGCGATGCCTCACCCAGAGGGAGGATCTTCCACCCATTTTTATTACATAGAGGAGGAGACCTCTAAGGAGGTTATGATTCCCCTATATTCGATTCCAGTTGTTCGTGAGTTTTCAGATGTATTCCAGGAGATACCGAGATAACCTCCCAGTTAAGAGATAGATTTTGTCAGACTTGATGTTGGTCACTCGGCCGAAAACGCGTGCACCGTACCGTATGGCTCCAGCAGAGATGAGGGAGTTACGGGATCAGATAGATCAGTTGTTAGGTTAAGGCTTAATTTGTAGGAGCACCTCACCTTGGGGCGCTTCGGTGTTGTTTGCAAAAAGAGAGATGGATCATTGAGATTGTTCATGGACTACCGGGAGTTGAATAAGGTCATGATATGGAATAAATATCATGCAGATTCGATGACCTGTTAGACCAGCTGAGAGGAGCAGCCTTCTTTTTGAAGATATATTTGAGATTGGGATACCATCAGTTACGGATTAGGGAGGAGGATGTATCGAAGACTGCTTTCTTAATGAGATATGGGTCCTATGAATTCAGAGTTATGCCGTTCGGGCTGACAAATTCTCTCGCTGTATTCATTGACTTGATGAATCGAGTGTTCAGAGAGTTCTTGGATCAGTTTGTCATCGTCTTTATAGATGACATACTGATCTATTCACGGACTGAGGAGCAGCATGCTTCTTCGGACTTTACGAGAGCATCAGTTGTATGCTAAGTATGACAAGTGCGGATTCTTGTTACATGAGGTGCATCTTTTAGGGCACGTTGTGCCGAAATTGGGGATATCGATTGACTCGAGCAAAGTGTTGGCAGTGAGGGAGTGGGGATAGCCCATGACACCGACAGAGGTGCGTAGTTTCTTGGGGTTAGTTAGGTACTACAGAAGGTTCATTAGGGATTTTTTGAAGATCGCAGGTCCATTGACGAACCTGACTCGCAAAAGAGTGCCGTATGTATGGGATGACTCTTGTCAATTATCTTTTGACGAGCTAAAAAAGAAGTTAACTTCGGCACCAGTTCTAACTTTGCCTAGGCCGGGAGTGGAGTACCTGGTGTATACTGACGCCTCTTTACAGGTACTCGGTGGAGTACTTTAGCAGGATGAGTAGGCTATAGCGTATGCTTCCCAAAAGCTTAAGAATCATGAAAGGAATTACCCCACCCACGACTTGGATCTAGCAGCGGTCGTGTTTACATTGCGGATTTGGAGGCATTACTTGTTGGGGGAGAAGTTTCGCTTGTTCACAGACCACAAGTGACTGCAATACTTGTTCACTCAGCGAGATTTGAACATGCGTCAGTGTAGGTGGCTAGAGTTTGTGAAAAACTACAAGTTCGAGATACAGTACCATCCGGGGAAGGCTAACGTGGTTGCTGATGTGTCAAGCCGTAGGGCGGTAGGTGAGGTATCAGAAGTATGGAAAGCGAAGTGGAAAGAATTGGGACACGAGGATACAGTAGCTCATTCCTTTATATCCATTATGTCAGTTACACCCGAGATTGTTATAAGGGTAATACAGGCACAAGGAGAAGATACGTTTTGTCAGGATCAGATTGTACGAATCTTAGCTGAGGGTTATGAGTCCTATTCTATGATTTCTGATGGGGGTTTGAGGTTTAATGGGAGATTGATGGTTCCGGAGGGAGATGATTTATGCCATGCAGTGATGACACAGTCGCATGGGTCCCAATTTATGGTACATCTTAGAGGGGATAAGATGTACTAGGATATAAGGCGACAGTACTGGTGGAGTGGGATAAAGAAGGACATTGTAGAGTTCATGTCCAAATGTTCTACCTGTCAGATGGTGAAGGTGGACCACCAGAGACCGTCAGGGTTACTTCAGCCATTGGAGATACCTACGAGGAAATGGGAAGGCATTTACATAGATTTCATTACTGGGCTGCCCACATCACAGTGGGGTCACGATTCCATATAGGTTATAGTGGATCGGTTGACCAAGGTAGCTCATTTTCTACCAGTGCGTACGGACTACACCACGGGCCAGTATGCACAGTTATTTATTATCGAGATAGTTAGGCTACATGCGGTGCCCCTGGATATCGTGTCTGATAGAGACAAGATTTTTGTGTCACGCTTCTGGGAGAGCTTTCAGTAGGCCATGGGTACAGAGTTGAGATTGAGTTCAGCTTATCACCCACATACGGATGGACAGACAGAGCATACCAATCTAATGTTGGAGGATATGCTACGCATGTGTGTACTTGATTTTGGAGGAGGTTGGGAGCCGTATCTTTCACTGATGGAGTTCGCTTATAATAACTACTACCAGTTCACGATCGGCATCACCCCATTTGAGGCTTTGTATGGCAGACATTTTCATTCTCTTGCCTGTTGGCTAGAGGTGGGGGACAACAAATTTCTCGAACCAGAGGTGATTCAGGACACGTCATCTAGGATTGAACTCATCAGGATTCACATTCGGGTAGCCCAGGACCAGCAGAAAAGCTATGTCGATGCAAAGAGATCCTTCCAAGATATTAGCCTGGGGGAAGAAGTATTATTTCGTGTGTCTCCTATGAAAGGAGTAATGAGATTCGGGAAAAAGGGAAATTGGCCCCGAGGTATGTAGGACCATTTCCCATTATCGAGATGATTGGGCCGGTGGAATACAGATTGGGGTTTCTAGAGCACTTACACCATATTCACGGTGTATTCCACATCTCGTCGTTGAGATGATATCTTCGGAATGATATGGCCCCCACACACATAATGATAGAGGATATCGACTTACATCCCGATAGATCTTATGAGGAGAGACCAATGGCTATCCTAGACCATAACGAGAGGAGATTGAGGTCAAAGGTAGTTACATTTGTACGGGTCCAGTGGGAGCATCATAACGTGGAGGAGTCCACTTGGGAGCGCGAGGTAGATATGCTGTAAGGACATATTTTATAGGTCCGTTGTAAGGACATATTTTATAGGTCTGTTATCAATTTGTTATGTCATATACAGCTACACCGTCGAAGAGCATTCAAGAGCTATCTATATCAAAGACGGATCCGAATTAATCATGTTCTTAATCATTTAAGACTCCACGAAGTTTACTTTGGTAAGGTTATGTTTTTAATACCTTAACTTTTCACTTAGAGCTTTTGGGATATTTTTATAAAATATTTTCTAAATGTTTGACCGGACTTTTTCATCAAAATTTAAGAATGACTATTTTTTCTAAGTGTTGAAGCGGATATTAAAATATTTTTTTTTCGAAATTATCTTTCAAACGACATCTCTATGTCGTTCAAACGACAAGTAGTGTCACGCGATGTCGTTCAAATGACATCGTTGTCTCATTCGTGCGACATGTAATCTCGTTCGAACGAGCTCGAATTTCGAGGCGGTGTAGTTTTTATATAAATACTCATTAAATGGTTCCGTTTTTCTAAAGAAGTCACAACATTTTGATGAACAGAAAAACTGCGAAAGAATAATTATTTTAGGCATCTTCTTTTAGGGTTTAATCCCTTTTTGGTTTTCAATTCACAAAACTACCATATGCTTTAGTGAATTAATTTGGTTTTCAAGAACACTTTGCTTTTGTTCATCTTTCATGGAGTGCGTGTCTACACTGTATGGCTACGTGTCATTAAGGATCTTGCTGCGTGAAGATTCTTTACTGAAGATTGGGTTGCGAGTCCTTGGAGGGTGCTGCGTGTATTCTCTTGCTGAGTTTAAGACTGCGAGTCTTTGTGGGTTGGTTACGCGTTGATCCATTGCAGATTTATCTATGTAATTATAAGTTACGATTTATGAATTCATAGTAAAATAAAGGTTTTATCCAAAAGGTTTTTTTCCCTGAAATCTGTGTCTCAGCATATTTATTGTGTTGCATGCTTTATATTTATTTATGGTTTGACACACACACACACTTTAGATGCTTGTTTAGGGGCTGAATTAAATAAGGTTTGATTGGAAACTTGTGAGTTAGTTTTAATCGGTATCCATGTCACGTATTTTACAAATTGATATCAGAGCGGGTTATGCTAATTTATCGTGTGATCCTGATTTTTTGAGGATTTACTTTCTGATACAATTTGTCTACTCACATTTACAAATTGGTATCGGAGCGGGTTGCGCTAATTTATCGCGTATTCCTATTTTCCGCAAAATTGTGTGATATTGATTTTTTTTTAAATCAGTTTTGTAAAAAATCGCAATTTTTCAATGGAACGCCCATTTAATGAGAGCCTATTTTTGAAAAAGTTCATGACCGTGCTGAAAAATTAAAAAGTTTGAATTTGAAACTTTGCAAAAGAATTAAAGTTTTGAAAAAAGAGAATTCTCTCTTCAAAAGTAAGAATGAATATTTGCAAGAGTTTCAAACACAAAGTGATATTTGTCGTGAGCACTTTGGTAATTTGTGTATTGATTTTGATTCTTTGAAAATTGCCAAAAAGAAGAGTGATGAGAGAGTACTAGTTTTAAATAAGGAATTAGAGGACTAAAAAAATTCTAGGGTTCCCGTTTGTGCCGTCGAGGATAAAAAGTTAATCGATGATTTTACGGCATGATAAAAGACTTTTAGGGATAAGTTTGTTTTAATTAAGGGGGAGAGCAATAAATGGTTAAGTTTAATTAAAAATTTGAAAAAGAAATCCCTACCTTTGAAAGAGTAATTCTTTGCTTGAGTAAAAAAATTTTGAAGTTAAAAAATGATTTGACAGACTCAAGTAGGTTTTATAGTGATGGTAATGGCTCATATTGTTCTCATGCTTCTAATGCTAAAGACAAAACCATTATTTATTTTAGAGGGTCAACCAATTTAAAGGATGTTAGAAAAGGTCAACCCATAGGTTTCGTTCCACCCATTTACACATGTTCATATTGTGATAGGAAAGGTCACCTTAGGCGTTTTTGTTTTGATCTTGGAAAATGTCCTATGAAGTTTATGTCTAGTGTTCTCGTGGTTCCCAAAGCCCCCACACGACGTTTCACATCTATTTGGGTTAGGAAATCACTTTTAGAGGCACTAGATTTTATACAAGTTGATTCTCAAATGCTTGCACATGATTCTTCTCTTGCCATATCATATAGATGATTGTGTTTGCATGTTTATCATACGCTAGTTTTAGTTTCATGATATTTATGTTTGCTAGCGTTGTGACATGTACTTTTTGTATAATTTTTTGCTTTTGATTTTTTTTGAAAAAAACAAAAAGATTTTAGTTTGATAAAATTTTTGAAAAATACAAAAAGTTTTTTTTATTTGGTTTGCACCATTTATGGATGAACACTTAAGATGACCGAGTCATGACATCATTCCATTTTTTTCATGTGACTATTTGATAGTGTTTTGAGGCAATAGGTCAATTCATCCATGTGCTTTTAATGTTTCGACTCGTTGAGATGTAATTAAGTGTTACTTCCTACATGTTTGACTCATGTTTTCCTTTATTGCACACATGCACGGATTTGTTTGATGATTGTGCTTATCTTATCACATGTTGGTTGGGTTTTTTCACTTCAATCCTATCCTTAAAACGAACCAAGCTCGATAATTTTTTATAAGAAAATTGTGCATATAAGAACCGTTTTGTGAGTTTGTGTGCTTTATTTGAAAACGGGGAGGGGCTATTTAAAAGAGCCCGAAAAATTTAAAGGCAATAAAAAGAAATCCATGCCAAATAAGGGCCATTTAGGTTTTTGCACCAATTCTACAAAGTTTGAGAATTTAGTTTACCACCTCTAAAAGAAAATATATATAAGGGAGTTTGGTTGGAGATTTTTTAACGGGTTTGCACGTCCTTAAAAATCTTGAAAAAGCGCTAAATAGTTTTGGACGTTATTGGTGTGGAAATCATTTGACTTTGATTTGTTGATTTCTATAAGACGATGTCATCTAAATTCAACAAATTTTTACACCTAAGGGTACTTTTGATGTTCATTCGTTAGGAGTACACACATATTCATCGTGAACATATGATTGATTGAGTTTATTTACCTATCGAATGTGTTCACACCCATCCATTCCATTTCCATGACTTGGTTGTTTTAGTTTAAATCCATGGTGTGATTTTTTTTGTACCTCATTTTTGTATGAAAAATTGAAAATTCAAAGATAGTTTGTGAAATTTGAGAGATACTCCTTTGCATGCGCGTAGCTTGATTCTGGTTTTCTATGCATTTTATCATGACACTCCATGTCTTGATTGTTTCTTCTTATCTGTCTATTTGGGGACATCATAAAAGGGGGGGGGGGGGGGGGGAAGAATTGCCATGTTATCGGGGAGTTTTTGCATTATGGGGGAGATTTGATTATTAATGCTCTATTCTTATATCATTTCAAACTCGATGCGTTACGAAGGTATTTTGCTTTATCTCATGTGTGTAGGTACAAAGATTGAAGATCATTATTTTGCACACCCTGATGAGAGAAGCTTTGAAATTGACGAAGATAATTGAAGAACAGTTCTGAGGTCTTGCAAATTTATTCATGGGAGGGTAGATTTGTATAGGAATTTTGGTTTTTGATAATTCAGTTTTTTATGTATGTACCGGCATAGACATAGGGGGAGATTTGTAAGGACATATTTTATAGGTCCATTGTAAGGACATATTTTATAGGTCTGTTATCAATTCGTTATGTCATATACCGCTACACCGTCGAAGAGCATTCAAGAGCCATCTATATCAAAGACGGATCCGAATTAATCATGTTCTTCATCATTTATGACTCCACGAAGTTTACTTTGGTAAGGTTATGTTTTTAATACCTTAACTTTTCACTTAGAGCTTTTGGGATATTTTTATAAAATATTTTCTTAGCGTTGGAGCGGACTTTTTCGTCAAAATTTAAGAATGAGTATTTTTTCTAAATGTTGAAGCAGATATTAAAATATATTTTTTTTGAAATTGTCGTTCAAACGACATATGTACGTCGTTCAAACGACAAGAAGTGTCGCGCGATGTCGTTCGAATGACATCGTTATCTCGTTCGTGCGACATGTAATCTCGTTCGAACGAGCTCGAATTTCAAGCAGGTGCAGTTTTTGTATAAATAATCATTACATGGTTCCATTTTTCTTAAGAAGTCACAGCGTTTTGGCGAACAGAAAAACTACGAAAGCAGAATTATTTTAGGCTTCGTCTTTTAGGGTTTAATCCCTTTTTGGTTTTCAAATCACAAAACTCCCATATGCTTTAGTGAATTGATTTGGTTTTCAAGAACACTTTGCTTTTGTTCATCTTTCGTGGAGTGTGTCTCTACACCGTATGGCTGCGTGTCATTGAGGATCTTGCTGCGTAAAGATTCTTTACAGAAGATTGGGCTACGAGTCCTTGGAGGGTGCTACGTGTATTCTCTTGTTGAGTTCAAGACTGCGAGTCTTTGTGGGTTTGCCGCGCGTTGATCCATTGTAGATTTTTCTTTGTAATTGTAAGTTACGATTTATGAATTCATAGTGAAATTAAGGTTTTACCCGAAAGGTTTTTTTTCCTGAAATTTGTGTCTCAACATATTTATTGTGTCGCATGCTTTATATTTATTTATGGGTTGACACACGCACTTTAGATGCTTGTTTATGGGATGAATTAAATAAGGTTTGATTGGAAACTTGCGAGTTAGTTTTAATCGGTATCACACGTCACGTATTTTACATATGCGCAAAAAATATCCAAATCTATTTTTACCAGCTATGCTTTATTTTTTGAATTTCGGGACGAATTCCGTTATTAGGGGGGAAGTATGTAATACCCCGTTTTTTTTATGGCTTTTAAATTGGGGATTTTTTAAATTTAATTGAGATATTAATTTAATATTAATCCGGAAATGTATTTGAAATATTTACTAGCATGACGAGAGTTAGTAATTATTGTAAATTTGTTGAATATTACTTAATGAGTAAAGTAATATGTAGAATTGAATTTATTAAAATTGTCTCGAGTGAATAATACGACAATTATGGAAATTAAGTCGGGATTTGTGTCGTGTCGGGACTAAATTGTTATTATAATAAGTGAATAAATTATAAGTCACCCATATGGTCATTTCGAGTGCGCCAACGTGTTCGAAAGGGTCGAGATAGTCAGAAAAGTGCACCCGGGGGTTTAGTTTTGGTCTCGGGGCATTTTTAAGCCTAACCGGCACCCCGAGAGGGCGATTTAGTCAATTCCAAAATAGGCCACAGTTAAATAATGAAAATTGAGAATTAATATGAGATATTATAAGAATCTTCTAGGGTTAAAATTCTCAAAAGTGTAGAACGGGAATGAGAGGAAGGAAGGAAAAGCTTTCACAAAAAATTCAAGGCCAAGAACTAACTGGATTGCACCACCACCACCATTAAAACGCATATTGCAATGAGGGGATCAAGACTATACCTGTCAAATTCATGGAATCAGACCTACAATCTTAGGGCAACTATCTATCTTGAAAATTCTTAGTTGATATTTCACCCATGTTAGAGTAGGATTAAGAATAATGTTTTTATGGAAGAATCATATAATTTAGAAGATTTAAATCACATGTGTTGGGAGTAATTCATGAAATGTGGAAACCTTTTCATATATAGAGGATTACCCACGAATTTCTAATGGTTTAATAGGAAGAAATTTGGAAGAAGAATGAGAATTTTGGAAATTAATACAAAACTAGGGTTCCTGATAATTCTGCTAAATTGGCTCCTTTAATTCGATATCTTTGATGAATTCGTACATGCTTTACGTAGGAAATCATGTAGATAAGTGTATATAATCAGTGGTGTGATTGTTTGGGAGTTTGGGATGCATTAAGAATGATTTACAGGTTAAAAGGTGCTGAAACCCGTAGGTTGGATTAGCATAATCTAGGCAAGAACTTCTCGATCGATCGATCGACTCAAGAATGTTGATCGATCGACTGATCGATCGATCGACCCCTTTCATCGATCGATTGACCCCTTCTAGAAACTTAATGTTTTTCCTCTTTTGTTTAATTCGGATAAAATGCGTAGGAACCCTTGAATATTATTTAAAGAGCATAATGGGTCATGAAGAGGACAAGTAGGGTTTAAGTAGACTCCGTTTAATATAAGTTTATTCGGGAAGTAACTATGGGATAACGGGGTTATGTCACATATTAGAAATCGTATGTACGTTAACTAAGGAATTGAGAGAATTCATTAAGGACTTAGACCAGTATGTTAGTGAGGGTGTGCTTACTGAATTTACCTTTAGGAAGAGAGAATTCTTCGAGGGATGAGAAGTAATTATGCAATGATTAATTGAAAATAAAAAGAGATGACTTCTTTATGCATAAGAAATTGGGTAAAATTATATTACGTACGGTTAACAGTATTATTTGCGGTCGTGGGCGAACCTAATTGAAAAATGTGAATAGTTATATATATGACCAAGTGATTGTGTACATATATTGAATGTATATATTTGTGTGTAATCGTACTCGCGCTACTTTCTATCACGGAGGTTGCCGCACCGGGACAGTCTTATCTCCACGGGACCTTTACGAGGGATATTGACTTGTACCCCAGAACACAGGATTCCTTGGTACAGGCTATCTGAGAATGATAGTCAGATGGTCCTAAGAGACGTGAGGGTATGTGCTCACCTCTTAGTGACTTGGAACTATGATTCACCTCCATTTTGTGTGTATTATGTTAATACAGTTCGAGAGTGATTCCGAACTAGTATTTCCCTTGTACGAGGTTTTCGGGGACTTGATAGCACATTATGCCAACACCAAATTTTATGTGGGGTGCCTAGCAGTATATATATTATATGAGGGATTAATATACACTACAAGAAAAAGTACTTTCTACGACACCTGATATGTGTCGTGAAACTGTTTTCACGACACATTTTATGTAGTCGTTGAAGGGGGGTGTCGTAGAAAGTTACCTTCTATATCGACACATTTGTGGTGTCGTAAAACTATTTCATGACACCTGCCAATTGTCATTGAAACAAATATTCACGACACCTAGTTGCTAATCGTAAAAGTCATTACCCAAAAAAACCTTCCACGACTACTTATTATGTGTCGTTAATGTTATTTTACGATTGAACGCACGTGTCGTTAATATTGTACACGACTAAATATAAGAGTAGTTATTATCATTTTACGATATATAAAATATGCTGTTAAAAGTGTATAATTTGTTTTATATAAAAACAAGCTTCTCAAATGCATGTTTCTTATACTAACATTAACATATCCACCACATATATGATAGCATCACAATTAGAAATTCCACAATTCCTGAAATTTAAACCAAACTTATATAATTAAGAGGAACTCATAATATGTACTCATAACCATAATATCAAACTCATGCCCAAAACAGTAGAATGAATAAATATTTGGGTTTTACAAGCCATATAAAAACATGGGATTATAATGAAACGATCATTAGCCTAACAAGTTAAAATGAAACCTTCCTTCAAAAAATAACTAATAGCACTCTTAAAAAACATTCCTCCCAAAATGCCTTCAACATCTTCCAAAAATAGGTACCTGTTCAGAAAACAATTTTATTAAATACTATCGTAAATAAACAACACACTTGTAATAAAAAATAAAAAATCAAAGTATACCTTCAATCCAAAAAACAATGAAGAAACACCATACCCACTTGATTCCTTACGTTTTTCTGAAATCGATACGAGAAAATGTCAAAGAAAAATTCTTAGAATAAAATCCAAGAACTATAACTATTCCACTCACATTATTAGTCAATACGAATGTATCGATGTGGCCATGCTATGGTACTTCCTTTTGCATCATCAAGTATGGAAAATGCATCCGAGTATCGAAAAACTCGCACTTTAGGCACTGAAATTTCAACGACCCATACTTTATAGCAATCAAGCCCAAGGATTTGGTGGTGCACTAGTGACTTCGGGTCTGTAGAATCAAGTTCTCCGCTTGCCACTTCTTCTCCGGTCCCCAACCAGTGTAACAATTTTCAAGGATAATTTCTTTGTGGAGCACTTTGTGCGCATGAACTTTCTCGATTACACTAATAAATAGAACAAAGAAAACAATTAAAAAATAATTATTAATGCAATTAGTAAAACAATTTAGACTTAGATAATTCGTTAACAATAACCTGTAGAGTATGTGTGTGATTATGCATGTCATCCCCACCACCCTCATGTTGACCCTATAGAAAATTCAAGGGAAGTATATAAAAACAAAACAAGGGAAAAACTAAATGTATTGAATCATATTTAATTTTAAAAAATACCACATTTCATTCATTTCCTTGTGTCATTCGACTTTCCATGTTCATCTTCCATTCCAAAAGTTGTTGAATTTGAGTTTCAAGAGTCGTTACCCTTGCATTACTAAGTAACGACGCATCTACCTTCATAGGCGTGTAATACCCCGTATTTTTGGCTATATTTATTTTTGGGATTAATTAATTAAATGAGAATTAATTGGAAATTAATCCGGATAAAATACTAGCGAGATGTGAGTTGGTATTTGACTATATTGAGTATTTACGATGTTATATAAATATTGAATTATGAAATTTGTCGTGAGATTGATATACGGCAATCTGGTCATTTTTTTTGGGACGCGTGTGACAGTCGCGTCGGGATATAATTCTTTTATTTATAAAAGTGAATTTAAATTCTATTAACCGTATGGTCATTTTGAGTGCGCCAACGCGTCCAGAAGGGTCGAGATAGTCAGAAAACACTAGCCGGGGGTTTAATTTGGGTCCCGGGGTACTTTTAGGCCATATCGGCAATATAAAGGGTATTTTAGTAATTTCGTATTTTTAGGAATTAAAAATGACGAAAATTAGAAAAGTAAATCGGACGAGGGTTTGACCCACTAAGCCACTAAGAAATCCATGTTAACCCAATAGGTTACGTAGGTTATTAGAATTAGGTTTCTATTACTTTCCATAAGAAAACCCTAGCCACCATAGCCATTGGAGAAGAAGCTTGGAGAAAGAGAGAGAGAGGGAATTCTACAGAAAGAGAGAGGAAATCAACATCAAATTCAGATACACTCAAGGCAAGTGGTTTATTATCGTTTAATTTCAGAGAATGCTCTTTCCATGTGTAGGAATTTAATAAAATTGATTTGTTCTTGGTGAAACATGAAAACCCATGTATTTTGGAGTTTAGAACTTGAAATCTTGAGGAGAATTGCATGTAGAATGGTAGGTAGATGATTATACTGATGATATTAGTTATTGGATGAAATTAAAACGAATTTAATTGGGTTAATTCATGATTTAAAATTTTAGGGTTTATGTTCTTGTAAAAATTGGGGAAAGTGATGTGATGTAATAATTTAATGATGATTGGGAGGAATTAACTCCTCAGAATATGTTAGTATGTCACCTAGGCACGTTTAGGGATGATTAGAGACCTTAAACAATCGTTGGTTTGATGTGTAGATGAGTTTTGAAGAGAGAAAAATGGTGAAAAATGAAACTAAGGAAATCTGGGCTCGAAGGTGGTCGTTCGTTAGAAGACCTCCCCAGGTCGTTCGAACGAGTTTCTAACGAATTGACCAGTCACTTCTAATGAGAGGAAATTTCATTCGATACCTTCGTTTGAACGAGATGTCATTAGAAGGTGCAGTTCGTTCGAACGAACTGAAATCTCGTTCGAACAGCCTCGCTCGAACGAGTTGACAGTTTAGGCCTTTTTGGCCTGTTTTGATTTTGGGAGTCCCGTAAACTTGTTCGAGGATAGAGATAACATTCCTTTGATGATATATTGATAGGTTTGGGACATTTGGGTTATCATGAAGAGTAAATTATATACGAGTGATTTAATAAAGGTTAATATGGGATTGAGACGTGAGTGTTTACCACGACGTGAGAATAAATTATGGCCCGTGTAATTATGGACTGAAATTATATAACTTGTATATATATTAAGATTGGTACGAGAATGCGATAAGTACTACAATTAAATTACGGGATTACTAAGATGTGTGCTTACTTAGTATTGGTATATGAATTATGTGTATGACATACCTACCATACTTGCTATCACAGGAGGTTTGCGTTCTCTTAGGTCCCTCTAATCCTAGTGTTGCCCGGATTTAGACTGGTTACCTCGATGAACATAGGTCAGAGAAAGACTAATTGGGATGTTAATAAGTCCGCTGATCGTGGGAGCGTAGGTATGTGCGTGACCAATGTGATGTGACTGTGTTCGCCTCCATTATTTGTGATGTGTTATCTGTGAACTATTCTTGAGAGATTCGGAATATGTGATCCTTATGTAAGTGATGTACCGGGATGGATAGCAGAGTATGTGTGCACCGCAGCTTAGTCTCGGGGTGTTTATATTGTATATTTATGTTGTGGAAAATATACGCTTAATAAACTGGGAACTTTCATAGGGTATTGTGTGTAATTATGAAATAACATAGGGGGCTATTTATAACGAGCTGTATTACCTTTGTATGAGAACCTGAATTTACGTTAAGCACCTATTTAACTGAGATCGTTATAATGTTAATGGAACCGAGTAATAAGGGTAGGGCCTATGACAGTCTACCTAGATATGATGTCACTTAGCTAGTGGTTTGTGTCGTTTAGATGGGTACTTACGTTAGGAGTGCACAGTTAGACGAGAGGTTAGAATATCATGTGAGTGCACGTCCTAACATGTATTTTACATTTAATGTTTTAAATGTTTTAAAGCACTTGCAGGTTTTTAAAATATCTCCACATTCGGGCTCTGACCCGTTTGCTTTCAAATATATTTTTCTTGTAAAACCATTTTAGGTGCCCAGCCCCAAGGACACCATGCATAGGATACTCATTCAGGTGACGAGCTGTAGCTGTTTGTGGAAGCTGCAGGGATTTGCTTGTAGACACTTCTATCATTTGGATTCCAGATTCATTATCTATCAATTGTAGGGCATGCTGCCCATTTCTATTAGAGACATCTTTCCATTTCAGTTTTTCAGACTTTGTCATGTATTAATTTAGTATTCTGTATTTCGTTACTTATTTCAGTTGTGGGATTTGTAGTGAGGAGTTTTCCTCCAGACTTTATTTACATTATGTGATAGGTTATTCCATTTACTTCATTATAGTGAATGGTGTTATTATTCTTCATTACACTTGTTGCATGTTAATCAGACTTTTGGCATGTAATTATTCAGGATTCAGACTTGTTATTTTATTCTTCAGTTGTGGAATTGTAGTGAGGAGTTTTCCTCCGGACTTCTATTTATTATTGTTGGTTATTTCATTACTTAATTATGGTGAATGGATTTATGTTTTCATTATTCTTTTATTGCGTGTTAACCAGACTTAACTTAAAATTTGGCAACTTACTTTTTAAATATTAGGTGGTTAGTAATTATTAAAATGTTTTCGACAATGATGCTATTAACTGGACCAACTTGGCATTTTGTATTAATTTAATAAAGGAGTAGCTACCCGGTATTTAATTAGTCGGGGTGTCACAGGTGGTATCAGAGCATCAGGTTCTAGTGTCCTTTAGGATCTGTACGGCTATTATGTTTCCGCTAAGTTTCTTTGATATAGAGCCCTATATTTTAGGACTATTGTACTCTTTTTGTGTATGCTTCGTTCTTCAGCTATTTTAAGTTTATAAACCGCAAACTTATAAACTTTGTTCTTATTTCAGATGCCTCCACGACGTGCACGACGAGTTCCCAGGGATGCAACGCCCGAACCCCAGCCCGCTCCAGTTCAGGGCATGATGAACGCCGCTGAGGTTGCAGCTATAGTAACCCAAAGAGTAAATGCCGCAATTGCCGTAGTCCAGTAGGCACCACCTCAGGCGCCGGTTGCCGTGCCTGTACAGGCAAATGCATTCCCGTCTGCTTGGGAGCGTGTACGTGACGCTTTTCAGAAAGCGCATCCGCCAGAGTTTGCAGGTAGCTCAGATGTGGTAGTCTCGAGCCAATGGAGGAAGGATATACAGAGGCACTTGAGGATGAATGAGTGCACGGACGTTCAGAAGCAGGTGCTAGCTACTTTCAAGCTAGTTGGATCTGCACTGCAGTGGTGGGAGTCTATTACCATCGTAAAGGAGAGGGATACTCTCACTATTCAGGACTTCTGGGTGCGGTTTGACCGCAAGTACTTTCCGTCCGCTGTTCATACGGAAATGAGGAGGAAATTGATGAGTCTGAAGCAGGAGGGTAAGACTGTGGCCGAGTATGAGGCCGAGTTCACAAATCTGTTGAATATCGTTCCGGATGAGATAACAACAGAAAAGAAGAAGATTGAGAAATTCACCGACGGGTTGACATGGAGGATCCGTCAGCATCTGTTAGGAAACCTTTCGTTGGTCACATATTCTGATGTGGTTAACGCTGCTTTGTTACACTGCCAGGACCACCACTTTCATATGGCTGAGGGCAAGAGGTCGGGAGAGTCTAGCCATCAGGGCAGGAGTGGAGGACATGGTGCCGGTGGGGCACTATCTGTTCAGGGGCAGAGACAGGGTGAGCAGGGTTCCCAGCAGGGGGATCAGAAGAGTTTCTGATAAGGGAACTACAGACAGGAACAGGGAGGTTTCCGTCAGGGCCATCAGGGTTCAAACGGCCATCAGGGCCAGAATGGGCAGCAGTTTCAGCAGGGCCAAGGGAGGAACGGTAATGGCCATCAGGGCCGCGGACCGCAGGGGCAGAGAGGAGGGAACTTCCCAGGGAAGTGTTTTGTTTGTGGCAAGACTGGCCATAAACGACAGGATTGTCCTAATAGCGGCAGGGCCCCACGGCAGCAGCAGCAGGGTGCTCGCCAGGAGCCACAGAGGCCTATGTTTCCCGCCGCTCTCCCCGTACCACCACAGATGGCAGCATTGCCACCCATTCCAGCAGTCCCAATTCAGCAGGGGGAGCTACAGTATGGACGTGTCTACAACGTCCACCAGGCAGCAGTTCCACAGGCACCGCCTGCGATTGAGGGTACATTTCCTATCCATGGCACTATGGGTCGGGTATTATTTGATACAGGGGCTACACACTTCGCGAAAGCCTTAGGATTGTTAGCTACGGAAGAGAGCACAGTGACGTGTGTCGACTCACCATTGGGGAGTGGGTCACTTATATTCTTTATATGCCGGGGAGTGGGGGTCGAGATTGGTGGTTTGGTATTACCTGCAGACATGTTGATATTAGTTATGCATGTTCACGATGTGATTATCGGTATGGATTGGCTCGTAGCATATAGGGCCATGATTGATTGCTTCAACGGGAGCATTGTTTTTGCCATTTCGGGGCAAGAGATGTTCGTAGTGGCAATGCCTCGCCCAGAGGGAGGATCGACCGCTCATCTATATTACATAGAGGAGGATACCTCTAAGGAGGTTGTGATTCCTTTAGATTCGATCCCGGTTGTCAGGGAGTATTCGGATGTATTTCAGGACATACCAGGCCTACCCCCAGTCGACAGATAGACTTTGTTATAGACCTATTGCCAGATACGAGGCCTATAGCACGCGCACCGTACCGTATGGCTCCGGCAGAGATGCGAGAGCTACGAGATCAGATAGAGCAGCTGTTAGGTCAGGGCTTTATTCGCAGGAGTACCTCACCTTGGGGCGCTCCAGTTTTGTTTGTGAAGAAGAGGGACGGTTCACTGAGATTGTGTGTGGACTACCGAGAGTTGAATAAGGTCACGATACGGAATAATTATCCGTTGCCTCGAATCGATGACTTATTCGACCAGTTAAGGGGAGCTTCTTTCTTCTCAAAGATTGATTTGAGATCAGGATACCATCAGTTACGTATCCGGGAGGAGGATGTCTCGAAGACTGCGTTCTTATCGAGATATGGTTCTTACGAGTTTTGGGTTATGCCTTTTGGTTTGACCAACGCTCCAGCAGTGTTTATGGACTTGATGAACAGAGTGTTCAGGGATTTCCTAGATCAGTTTGTCATTGTCTTCATCGATGATATTCTGGTCTACTCCCAGACAGAGGAGGAGCACGCTGAGCATTTGAGGCAAGTTTTGCAGACACTTCGTCAGAACGAGTTGTATGCAAAATATGAGAAATGCGGGTTTTCAATGAAGGAGGTCCAGTTTTTGGGACACATTATTTCCGACCGGGGGATATCTGTTGATTCGGGGAAGGTATCCGCGGTGAGGGAGTGGGGACAGCCCACGACACCGGCTGAAATTCGTAGTTTCTTGGGCCTAGCAGGATACTACAGGAGGTTCATTCGGGGATTTTCGAAGATAGCGTGTCCTTTTACACATCTGACTCGTAAGGGTGTGCCATTCATCTGGAGTGATGCCTGTTAGTTGGCATTTGATGAGTTAAAGGACAAATTAACCTCAGCACCTGTGTTAGCATTGCCGAGACCGGGAGTTGAGTATTTGGTTTACACCGATGCGTCTTTGGAAGGGCTTGGAGGTGTATTGCGGCAGGAGAGACAGGCCATAGCTTATGCTTCCCGTAAGCTTAAGCCTCACGAGAGGAATTACCCCACACATGATTTGGAGTTGCCAGCAGTGGTATTTGCCCTACGGATTTGGAGGCATTATCTTTGGGGGAGAAGTTCCAACTGTTCACGGACCACAAGTCCCTACAATACCTGTTCACGCAGAAAGAGTTGAATATGCGGCAGCGTAGGTGGCTTGAGTTTGTGAAAGACTACCAGTTCGATATCCAGTATCACCCAGGCAAGGCTAACGTGGTAGCAGACGCGTTGAGCCGTAGGCCAGCAGATGAGGTGGCAGAGGTGTGGAAGGCAAAGTGGAAGGAGTTGGGACACCAGGATGCAGTGGCCCGATCTTTCATGTCTGTGATGACCGTTACACCGCGGATTGTCACGAAGGTAGTACGAGCATAGGCTAATGACTCGTTCTGTCAGGAGCAGATAGTTCGATTACTAGCAGAGGGAGCCGAGTCCTATACCGTTAGCTCAGATGGGGGATTACGCTTCAATGGGAGATTAGTGGTTCCGGAAGGGGAGGAATTGCGACACGAGGTGATGGCAGAGTCACACGGCTCACGGTTCGCGATACATCCCGGAGGGGACAAAATGAACCAAGACATGAGACGCCAGTATTGGTGGAGCGGTATGAAGAGAGATATCGCTGAGTTTGTTTCGAAATGCGCCACTTGCCAGCTAGTAAAAGTGGATCATCAGAGACCGGCAGGACTGCTACAGCTATTGGAGGTCCCGGTGTGGATGTGGGAGAGCATATCCATGGACTTTATCACGGGGTTACCTACGTCGCAGAGGGGTCACGACTCCGTTTGGGTAATTGTGGACAGGTTGTCCAAAGTCGCTCACTTTTTACCCGTAAGGACTGACTACGCTACGGGACAGTATGCCTAGCTCTTCATTTCAGAGATTGTGAGACTTCACGGTGTGCCCCTAAATATCGTGTCTGACAGAGACAAGATATTTGTTTCGCGGTTTTGGGAGAGTTTCCAGGAGGCCATGGGCACGGAATTGCGGTTGAGTACGGCTTATCATCCGCAGACCGATGGGCAGACAGAGCGCACAAATCAGGTGTTGGAGGACATGCTACGCATGTGCATTATTGACTTTGGAGGTGGATGGGAGCAATACCTTCCACTGGTAGAGTTTGCTTACAACAACTCCTATCAGTTCACTATTGGCATGGCTCCGTTTGAAGCATTTTACGGTAGGCCTTGTCGTTCCCCAGCATGTTGGTTAGAGGTGGGGGACAACAAACTACTTGGATCGGAAGTGATTCAGGATACTTCGGTAAGAATTGAGTTGATTCGGAGTCGCATTCGGGTAGCTCAAGATAGGCAGAAGAGTTATGCTGATGCGAAGAGATTTTTTAGGGAGTTCCAAGTGGGGGACCAGGTTTTGCTCAGAGTATCTCCTATGAAGGGGATTATGCGATTCGTGAAGAAGGGGAAGTTGGCACCAAGGTATGTGGGGCCGTTTCCTATTATTGAGCGGATCGGACCGGTTGCGTATAGACTTGGATTACCGGAGCATTTGCATCGGATTCACGATGTGTTCCATATTTCCTCGCTAAGGAAATACCTTAGAGATCATTTGGCTCATTCTCACATTGCTGTGGAGGACATCGATCTCCAGCCGGATAGCTCCTACGAGGAGGGGCCGATTGCTATTTTGGATCGAAGTGAGAGGAAGCTGCGATCAAAGATGGTTCCGTTAGTGCGTGTTCAGTGGCGACATCACAATGTCGAGGAGTCCACATGGGAGCGCGAGGATGAGATGCGCGAACGTTATCCAGAGTTGTTTTTAGCAGGTACTTTCTAGTTTCGAATTTTGGGACAAAATTCAGTTATTAGGGGGGAAGTATGTAATACCCCGTATTTTTGGCTATATTTATTTTTGGGATTAATTAATTAAATTAGAATTAATTGGAAATTAATCCGGATAAAATACTAGCGAGATGTGAGTTGGTATTTGACTATATTGAGTATATACGATGTTATATAAATATTGAATTATGAAATTTGTCGTGAGATTGATATACGGCAATCTGGTCATTTTTTTTGGGACGCGTGTGACAGTCCCGTCGGGATATAATTATTTTATTTATAAAAGTGAATTTAAATTCTATTAACCGTATGGTCGTTTTGAGTGCGCCAACGCGTCCGGAAGGGTCGAGATAGTCAGAAAACACTAGCCGGGGGTTTAATTTGGGTCCCGGGGTATTTTTAGGCCATACCGGCAATATAAAGGGTATTTTAGTAATTTCATATTTTTAGGAATTAAAAATGACGAAAATTAGAAAAGTAAATCTGATGTGGGTTTGACCTAGTAAGCCACTAACCAACCCATGTTAACCCAATACGTTACGTAGGTTATTAGAATTAGGTTTCTATTACTTTCCATAAGAAAACCCTAGCCACCATAGCCATTGGAGAAGAAGCTTGGAGAAAGAGAGAGAGAGGGAATTCTACAGAAAGAGAGAGGAAATAAACATCAAATTCAGAGACACTCAAGGCAAGTGGTTTATTATCGTTTAGTTTCAGAGAATGCTCTTTCCATGTGTAGGAATTTAATAAAATTGATTTGTTCTTGGTGAAACATGAAAACCCATGTATTTTGGAGTTTAGAACTTGAAATCTTGAGGAGAATTGCATGTAGAATGGTAGGTAGATGATTATACTGATGATATTAGTTATTGGATGAAATTAAAATGGATTTAATTGGGTTAATTCATGATTTAAAATTTTAGGGTTTATGTTCTTGTAAAAATTGGGGAAAGTGATGTGATTTAATGATTTAATGATGATTGGGATGAATTAACTCCTCAGAATATGTTAGTATGTGACCTAGGCACGTTTAGGGATGATTAGAGACCTTAAACAATCGTTGGTTTGATGTGTAGATGAGTTTTGAAGAGAGAAAAATGGTGAAAAACGAAACTAAGGAAATCTGGGCTCGAAAGTGGTCGTTCGTTAGAAGACCTCCCCAGGTCGTTCGAACGAGCTTCTAACGAATTGACCAGTCGCTTGTAACGAGAGGAAATTTCGTTCGATACCTTCGTTCGAACGAGATGTCGTTAGAAGGTGCAGTTCGTTCGAACGAACTGAAATCTCGTTCGAACAGCCTCGTTCGAACGAGACTTCGAACGAGTTGACAATTTAGGCCTTTTTGGCCTGTTTTGATTTTGGGAGTCCCGTAAACTTGTTCGAGGATAGAGATAACATTCCTTTGATGATATATTGATAGGTTTGGGACATTTGGGTTATCATGAGGAGGAAATTATATACGAGTGATTTAATAAAGGTTAATATGGGATTGAGATGTGAGTGTTTACCACGACGTGAGAATAAATTATGGCGCGTGTAATTATGGACCGGAATTATATAAGTTGTATATATGTTAAGATTGGTACGAGAATGCGATAAGTACTACAATTAAATTACGGGATTACTAAGATGTGTGCTTACTTAGTATTGGTATATGAATTATGTGTATGACATACCTACCATACTTGCTATCACGGCAGGTTTGCGTTCGCTTAGGGCCCTCTAATCCTTATGTTGCCCGGATTTAGACTGGTTACCTCGATGAACATAGGTCAGAGAAAGACTTATTGGGATGTTAATAAGTCCGCTGATCGTGGGAGCGTAGGTATGTGCGTGACCCATGTGATGTAACTGTGTTCGCCTCCATTATTTGTGATGTGTTATCTGTGAACTATTCTTGAGAGATTCGAAATATGTGATCCTTATGTACGTGATGTATCGGGATGGATAGCAGAGTATGTGTGCACCGCAGCTTAGTCTCGGGGTGTTTATATTGTATATTTATGTTGTGGAAAATATACGCTTAATAAACTGGGAACTTTCATAGGGTATTGTGTGTAATTATGAAATAACATAGGGGGCTATTTATAACGAGCTGTATTACCTTTGTATGAGAACCTGAATTTACATTAAGCACCTATTTAACTGAGATCGTTATAATGTTAATGGAACCGAGTAATAAGGGTCGGACCTATGACAGTCTAGCTAGATATGATGTCACTTAGCTAGTGGTTTGTGTCGTTTTAGATGGGTACTTACGTTAGGAGTGCACAGTTAGACGAGAGGTGAGAATATCATGTGAGTGCACGTCCTAACATGTATTTTACATTTAATGTTTTAAATGTTATGAAGCACTTGCAGGTTTTTAAAATATCTCCGCATTCGGGCTCTGACCCGTTTGCTTTCAAATATATTTTTCTTGTAAAACCATTTTAGGTGGCCAGCCACAAGGACACCATGCATAGGATACTCATTCAGGTGACGAGCTGTAGCTATTTGTGGAAGCTACAGGGATTTGCTTGTAGACGCTTCTATCATTTGGATTCCAGATTCATTATCTATCAATTGTAGGGCATGTTGCCCATTTCTATTAGAGACATCTTTCCATTTCAGTTTTTCAGACTTTGTCATGTATTGATTCAATATTCTGTATTTCGTTACTTATTTCAGTTGTGGGATTTGTAGTGAGGAGTTTTCCTCCAGACTTTATTTACATTATGTGATAGGTTATTCCATTTACTTCATTATAGTGAATGGTGTTATTATTCTTCATTACACTTGTTGCATGTTAATCAGACTTTAATTAAAAAATTTGGCAACTTACTTTTTAAATACTAGGTGGTTAGTAATAATAAAATGTTTTCGACAGTGATGCTATTAACTGGACCAACTTGGCATTTTGAATTAATTTAATAAAGGAGTAGCTACCCGGTATTTAATTAGTCGGGGTGTCACAAGGCGTCACCCCAAATCCAATACCTCGGACATGACCCGGACGTTCAGGACCAAGCACCTTTACTACTACATCATCTCTCAATGATGTTAAATCATGAGATGGAATTTTTTCCATCATTTCCTAAAATAAATACAAGAATTCCACATATTAAAAAAAAAATATAATAAACACATTGTAGCTTTTAAAAAAATTGTAAAGTGTTGTGTAAATGTTTAAGTCCTTACTATCGCTTCACCAACAACTTGATTAACCGGATTGCCATTTTCTCTCCTATGTCCCCTTATCCAAACATCAACACGACATATAGTTTTATTTGGGTCTTCGGCTTTCTACAAAATTTTAAAAGATAGAATTACGAAATAATGTAAGCTATTTATGAAGTATACAACTTTAAAGGGGAAACATACCATGTTTTCCTTAAGTATTGCATAGCCTCTACGACTAGTTGTGTGTGGATGGATTTGCTTTGCCCTAGCCTCCTTATGCTTTTCACTCGTTTTCTATAAAAATAAGAGATATCATATATAATTGCGAGAAATACAAGAATACTAAAAGTGGACTTTAGTCTATTAATAACAATAAAAAATAAATAATCAAATTCACTTGCATCAAATTCAGGTGACAAATAAGATTTAACAAATGCATCCCATTCATTTGACTTCATTCCAGGGGGCTTAAGTAATGTAAGATGGCAAGTGGAATTTGGTCCTTTAGCTTCTTCTCGTATCTGTGTTGATAATTTTGACTTATAATCTTTCCAAGCTCTGCCCGTCTGACCCAAAACAATGGCCTTTAGACATTCTTCAAGATTATATTTTTGCTGCATCATACAGAACAAATACACTGTATTAGTTACAATTCAATATGTATAAAGTTACATTCAAAATATTACATAATTGTGCAAAGGGTAGAGAAATAAAATACTCACAGAAACAAACTCCCATATTTGATCCTTGATGTCACTTGTCACCTTATCCCAACCTTTATGTGTTACTAGTACGCATTCTCATGCTAAAATCCCAATTATAGAACTAAGCTGGATGTAATTGAGTCCAATTGGTTGCCCAAACTCATTGAATTCTACCTCTTTACGGTCTTTTATCCCAGTTGCAATTGCATTCAATTTTGATGGCCCCCACTTCTTTTTTTTCCCTTATCAACAGAATCAATATTGGGTACTTCATCCGCATAAATTTCTTCCACCGTATGTGAGTTAGAGACTTCACATGATATTCTTGCACCCTCATTCTCATTGGATGTAGTTCATTTTGATCTCTTACCCCTAGCAACCTGTTTTGGATACCCGCAATATAGATGGAATGTAGTGTAAAATATATGGACTTCAATAACATTTCTTACAAAGTTTAAATTGAAGAGATAATGGACTCATAACTCACCTCTTTAAACATATCTGCCATATTGTCAAAAAACATAATTTTTTTTCTACTCACTCTACTTGACAAGCAAAAAATTAGACAAGTTAGTACAACTTAGTCCAAACCGAGTAGCACTACTAGAAAAACAGACTTGTACAGTTATTCATTTACTGAGGGGAATGGTTTGAAGAAAGCTTGGGTGACACAAGGCCATAAGAAATCTGTACATGTATTGATCAAATCTACATGAAACAATATGAAAACAAGATGCAACATAGTTCTGGCAATTTTATAGTCCATGTAAGTACAAGTCATAGTTGAACAGAGGAATGAATCAACAATGGAAAGTTGCAAAGCATTCATATTTGCAAGTACATTATGCTATTTAAACTAAGCCTAAAATTTATGATCTATTTAGTCTTATCAGTTGACATAGGCAATTCTTAATTTGTGCCTTATCATTTGACATAAAATTTATTATTTGCAAGAACAGCTGAACGTGAAATTGTGAGGGACATGCAGGAGAAGCTGGCATACATTGCCCTCGACTACGAGCAGGAGTTAGAGATGGCCAATACTAGCTCCTCTGTCAAGAAGAGCTATGAGTTACATGATTCGCAGAGTACGATGAATCTGGGCCGTCAATTATGCACAGGAAATGCTTTTAAACCAATAAGAAACTATGCCAATGGAAGAGAAGGAACGTTTTTCATCCCGAAAATAACTTGATGATTGCAAGTTCTATGATTACACAATCCATCTTACTCTAGAAAAAATAAATCACCATAAAAGTTGCATGAACATAAATTCTAAGCGCAAAAATAACGAATATAACTCAAATTATCTTAATTTGATGCAAAAACGGGCAACAAGTAATCTATTGTTAGTAATTTGAACTTTTAGAATTTAATGGGAAGCCACAATGTTCAAAATTCTGAATTTGACCCGACTATAGTTTCCAGTAGACCTGGTAGTTGGTTAATAGGTTGGGTTTGGGGTTTTGTTAGGTTAATTGGTTAACTTAAAAGCTAACACTTCTATTTCATTTTGTGAGAAAACTTTTCAACACTATTTACCGATCGAAACTTTGCTTTATACACTATGCCAATGGAAGAGAAAGAACATTTTTCATCCCGAAAATAACTTGTCTCTTGCAAGTTCTATAACACTGACATTGTTGGTTTTTAAATTTGAGTTATATTCGTCATTTTACTGTTGGAACAATGATCTAAGAGGGTTGTTGAAGTAACACAGATAAATTTACTTCTTGCAAGTTCATATCGTCATTACGCCCTTGTTCAAAATTCCAACAATCGTATGCATAATAAAATTAAATATTGTCAAAGCAATACAAAACTAAAGCATTCATTTATTTTTGAAACCACATGTATTCTTATGATTTAAAATTATTCTTAAGAGAATTTATAAAAACTACACAGAGGGTTATGCATCCCATTTCAAACTCACAAAGAATTATTCTTAATCATAAATAAATTATTCGGTTTTACTTCATGATTACACAATACATCTTACTCTAGCAAAAATAAATCACCATAATAGTTGCATGAACATAAATTCTAAGAGTAAAAATGACGAATATAACTCAAATTAACTTAATTTGATGCAAAAACGGGCAGCAAGTAATCTATTTTTAGTGATTTGAACTTTCGGAATGTAATGGGAAACCACATTGTTCAAAATTTTGAACTCGACCTGACTATAGTTTCCAGCAGACCTGGCAGTTGGGTAATAGGCTGGGTTTGGGTTTTGTCACCAAGAGTGATGCTTTAAACTGTGAGCTAGTCTCCCTTGAAAGGGAGTTGTCTATGCTTCGTAAAAATGGCACAGTTGACTCTTTTGGGCTTTACCTGTACAGTCTCGTTCTTAAAGAGAAAGGCAGCGATAATCTTGCTCGTATGGTGCTTTCACAGAGTCTGTAAATAGCTATCTATGGAATTGGAGTTCTTGGTCTGAGCTACAGTTCTTGTGCACTACAATCAAGACATTAAATGGCCTTAATCTCAATAACCATTGAATGAAGGACTTCTTTCTTGCCAGAGCTTACCAAGAACCCCAGCCGCCGTTGATGCATATTGGCGAGCCGTAGACATAAATCCTTGTGATTACCGGTCCTGGTATGGGTTAGGACAAGCGTACAAAATGATGGAGAGGCCCTTTTATGCACTTTATTATTTCAGAAATCAGTATTCTTGCAGTCAAACGATTCTAGATTGTGGATTGCGATGGCTGAGTGTTATGAAACAGAACTACTTCGTATGTTTGAGGAGGCAACCAAGTGTTATAGAAGAGCTGCAAATTGTAATGACAGGGAAGAGATTGGAATTCACCAGCTAGCGAAGCTGCACCATGAGGATGTGATTCGTCACTTTTATTGTATTTTATACCCCATTAATTTGTACATTCTAGCGTTCCCGTGCATGTATTTCCCGGTTCTTATACTCATTTACTGACTAACCCCTGAATTCATTATATATACTTTGTATGTGTATTTATTGAGATTTTATAGGTCTCGGGAATGCATTTTGGGAAGTTTGGTTTTGATCCGTAAAAGTTCCGTTGACACTTGCACAGTCGGGGGAATTTTGGTAATTTCAGCACTCAGGTTTTGATCCAGATTTCTTCACGGAAGTTGTAGACCTTCTTCTTATCTTTACGTGTCCTCCGACGGTTCTTGAATCCGACCTCGAACGAAGAAGCTACGGAAGTTTCGGTGAAGCATGGGAGAAATGATGCCAATATAGGCAACTTTCCTTCTCCAGCAGGCCCGAATCGATTCGCGATTAATGCCGAATGGATTTGGATCTGCCACCGAATCGATTCGGCCCTGCATTTCCATCTTTCTTCTTATTACTAGTTTGCCATTTGGGTTGGATTTTTGGAGGGATTTATCCCTTGTTTTTCTTCTTTTGTTGATATAGATTACTTTTGTTAGATTTTTGGTGATATAGAAAAACACTCTCTTCTCTCTCCTAGGTCAAGTTCATTTATGGTTTTCACCAACTTGTAAAGCTTTGATTACTAGTTGAATTGTGGTTACTAATGCAAGAAAGGTTCATTTACTTCTTTTCTACTTGATCTACTAGCTTTAATTTGCATTTAATTCCATCCCTTGTATTGGTTTGTGTTTAAACTAGATAACTAACTTAACTATGTTGTTAACTAGCATGTGTAGTTTAGTTTCAATTATGAGTAGCTAGACTTATGATTGGGGATCAAAATCCCACCTTGGATGCTTGAACTTCATATTTAGGGTTTGGTTTATAATTGTTGTAATGGAACTTCATGTGTTAGTTTTGGAGTATCATAGTTTCTTAACTTCTCTTGTCATGCAAGGGCTAGTGTTTGAAGCTTTACTACAAACCCAACCCATCTAGCAATAACTAACTAACCCCTAATCCTCCATTGTTGAGTTTAGTCTCTACATGGTTGATGTTTGGACTTGATTAGTTATGCTCGATTAGAATTAACTTCAACCAAGCCCTATAATCCCCTTCTTTGTGAATCCGAGGTGGGAGAATGATCCTCGATCCCTTTAATTTCTTGAACTCAAGCTTATCTTAGTTCTTTTCATAGTTCCGTAATTATTAATTAATCAACTGATCATCAATAGTATGTTAGTTTAGAGATTATTCTCAATCACTTTTCCAAACTATTAAATCATCTTCTACACTTTAACTTTTGTGACGTTTAGAGAATCCCTTTACCCCAATCATGTTCTCTTAGGAGTGTTTCAATCCCTGTGGATCACGATTCCGTACTTACCGGATATTACTTGTTGCGATAGATTTGCACTTGAATCACAAGCTTTATTTAGAACGCATCAAGTTTTTGGCGCCGTTGCCGGGGATTGGCAACTATCTTAGGGTTTAGAAATTCTCTTTACACTATCGTTCCCTGTGGTCACTATGACATCACGATTTCCAAAAACCAATCCAAAATTCTTTAAATGCAAGAGGCGAGTAGTAGCAATTTGAATCCTATTCGTGAACCATCGTCTAGTGAACCCTCGGATTATTGGAGACCTTTACCATCAATTTCTCGTTCTAGTTCGGTCTCGTCTTCTTCGTATACCTGGGCCCACTCCGATCCTACAACCATGGCCGACAATGTTAGTGAGCACGGTAGTCAAGGGGTTGCACCCGAACCCCTGTATAGGACCATGCGTGATTATTTGCAACCGGAGAGGACCACCTCTCCGTCT
This sequence comes from Sambucus nigra, assembly GCA_949130495.1. Lineage (NCBI taxonomy): Eukaryota > Viridiplantae > Streptophyta > Magnoliopsida > Dipsacales > Adoxaceae > Sambucus > Sambucus nigra. The sequence continues at coordinate 333,777,245 of OX422214.1, read as the reverse complement.
TGCATCATTTTTCCTTACAATGCCGCGCAATTCCATTTTTGTAATGGAATGATTCAATTACTTCCTACTTTCCACGGCATGGAGAGTGAACAGTCGTACCTTCATGTTAGAGAGTTTGAGGAGGTGTGCGCTACTTTTAGCGATCAAAACTGTCCTCTGGATGTCACACGTCTCAAACTCTTCCCATTTTCCTTAAAGGACAAAGCCAAAACTTGGCTTTGGTCCTTGGCTCCTAATTCCATCGGGAGTTGGCGCGAAATGCAATTGCAATTTTTGAAGAAATTCTTTCCTACTGATCGCACCAACTCTTTAAAGGGTCAAATCCAAACCTTCGCTGAAGCCGAAGGTGAATCACTCGAGAGATGTTGGGAGATATTTAATGAGGTACTTCATAAGTGCCCACATCACGGGTTCGAAAAGTGGAGATTAATCTCGTTTTTCCACAATGGGCTTACCCTCAATGCAAAACAAATGGTGGAGACAATGTGCTCCGGCGAGTTTTTTGGTTTAGATCTTGATGATGCGTGGGCACATTTCAAATATTGTGTCGAGACCACCCAAGCGTGGGACACTTCGGACCCTAGCAAAACCAATGCCCGGTCATCCAATCCACCTTCATCTAGCCATGGGATAGATCACCTTGCCGAAGGAGATGATATGTCATTAATAGTAGCCCAACTTTCTAAGCGTATCGAGGCAATGGATGCCAAAGCTCGGGAATCATCCCATCCTTCTCCCTCACATGTAAAGGAGTCTTGTGCCGTTTGCGATGTTGACGATCACTCAACGAGGGATTGTCCAACAATCCCGACATATAAAGTGATGCTTCACGATCAAGCCAACGCGATGGCCACTTACAAGAAACAGTACATGACTCCTTTAGGTGAGGGCTATAATCCTTCATGGAGAAACCATTCGGGTTTCTCCTATGGGCAGCCCCAACATTCTCAAAATCCACCTCCCCCGAATTATCAAAATCTTCTACCACCTCATAATTTTCAGCAACCATATAATCAAGTTCCGCCACCCCAAGCTCAAATGCAAGGTCCCCCTCAGGGACCACCTCCTCCGGTTATACCATTGTATTCTCACCCGAACAAGAGGAGCCTCGAAGAGACTCTTCAATCTTTCATAACCTCTCAACAAGCCACGAATTCTAGGCTTGAAAAGGAAATCTCCAAGTTGACTTCGGATTTGAGTATCCAAGAGAAGGGAAAATTCCCTTCCCAACCTCAAAAGGCCATGGGGCAAAATAGTGTCACTAACACTTCGAATCCCCCTCCTGATTGTGCTAAGGTTGTGACCGTTCTAAGGAGCGGGAAAGTCATTGATAAGCCCACCCCTCCTAGTGTCCCCACCGTCGTTAAGGAGGTTTCGCCCGACCCATTAGAGGTCGAAGATGCCTCCTTAAGGCAGAGAGAGGGGAAAGCCCCGTTAGAGTCGGATGTGATTTCGAAGCTTCCTAGCCCCGTACCTTACCCTCAAAGGCTCCTATCACAAAAGGGGAATGTTAATAACGCTGACATACTAGAAATTTTCAAACAGGTCAAAATTAACATCCCTCTATTAGATGCAATCAAGCAAGTCTCCGCTTATGCCAAGTTCTTAAAGGACTTAATTACTGTTAAGCGGAAATTGTTTGTAAGGAAGAAAGCCTTCTTGGCCGAAAACATTAGCTCAATAATTCAATCTGAATTACCACCCAAATATAAAGATCCCGGATGTCCCACCATTTCGTGTGTGATAGGGGACTTTAAAATTGAGCAGGCTTTGCTAGACCTAGGAGCAAGTGTCAATTTGTTACCTTACCATGTCTATGAACAACTCGGTCTAGGGAACCTCAAGCCCACAAAAATAACCCTCCAATTAGAGGATCGCTCCGTTAAGGTTCCGAGGGGTGTAGTAGAAGATGTCATAATACAGGTTGACAAATTCTACTTTCCTGTGGACTTTGTGGTGCTTGACACCCATCCTACTTCTCCTAGAAGTAGAACTACCCCCATTATCCTTGGTCGTCCTTTCCTAGCCACTTCTAATGCATTAATTAATACTAGGAATGGCCAAATGAACCTGACATTTGGGAATATGACCTTGGAAATGAACATCTTCAATGTTTCGAACCAAGTGGGAGATTATGATGATGAGGTCCATGAGGTGGACTTTTTAGAGGAGGTGGTACAAGAGCATTTAGATGCTACATATTTTTTGGACCCCTTAGAGGGATGTTTTGTGAACTCGATTTACTTGGAGAATAGCTATTCTCCTTATGATGAAGAGGTCAAGTTTATGAGCTTGTTGTTAGATGAGGACGAGAGTGTTGATGATGTTAATTGGTGTAGTGTTTTTGAGGACTTACCCCCTCGTGATTCGTATGAAGTTCCCTCGGATGTGCGATTCCCCAAACTTTAATTAAAGCAATTGCCTTCCGAGTTAAAATATGCTTATTTAGGAGAAAATGAGACATATCCCGTTGTTCTCTCATCAAGCCTTGAGGCGGGTGAAGAACAAAGGCTGATAGACTTTTTAAGGAGATACAAGGGTGCGTTTGGGTGGACAATTGCAGATTTGAAGGGAATTAGTCCCTTGATTTGCACTCACAAAATTAATCTTGAAGAGGATGTAAAACCCTCTCGTGAGATGCAAAGGAGATTGAATCTGGTGATGAAGGAAGTTGTGAGGGCGGAGGTAATTAAGCTTTTGGATGCTGATATCATATATCCGATATCCAATAGCAAATGGGTCAGTCCAATTCACGTTGTTCCAAAGAAATCAGGTGTCACCGTTGTAGAAAACATGAAAGGTGAATTGATCACTAAACGCACCACCACTGGGTGGCGTGTGTGCATCGACTATAGAAAACTTAATGCAATGACATTAAAGGATCATTTTCCCCTTCCATTCATTGACCAAATGTTGGAACGCGTGTCCGGCCATCCGTACTATTATTTTCTCGATGGGTACTCGGGTTACAACCAAATCGAACTTGATCTCAAGGATCAGGACAAAACTACCTTCACTTGCCCTTTTGGGACATTTTCTTACAAAAGGATGTCCTTCGGGTTATGTAATACGCCTGCTACGTTCCAAAGGTGCATGTTGAGCATGTTTAGTGATATGGTAGAACGTGGTCTAGAGGTGTTCATGGACGATTTCAGCGTCTTTGGCAACTCCTATAACCATTGTCTTTCTATGCTAGAGAAGGTTTTGTCTAGATGTGTCGAGAAAAAGCTCGTGTTAAACTGGGAGAAGTGCCATTTTATGGTCACCAAGGGGATTGTTTTAGGTCACATCGTCTCCTCAGATGGTATTGAGGTAGACAAGGCAAAGGTTGAGGTCATTGCCAACTTACTCGCCCCTAAATCTCTAAAAGATGTAAGGTCTTTCCTTGGGCATGTAGGATTTTATCGTCGTTTCATCAAGGACTTCAGCTCAATTGCTAGACCCTTGTGTAGTCTCCTTTCCAAGGAAACCCCGTTCGAATGGAGCGATGAGTGTCAAGAAGCTTTTGAGACTTTGAAAAATATGCTTACCACCGCTCCCATAATTCAAGCTCCTGATTGGACCCTACCCTTTGAATTGATGTGTGACGCTAGCGACTTCGCGGTTGGGGTTTTTTTAGGACAGACAAGTGACAAGAAACCCCATGTCATTTACTATGCAAGTCGAACTCTTAACGGTGCTCAGTTGAACTATTCGACCACCAAGAAAGAGTTATTAGCGGTTGTCTACGCTTTGGATAAATTCCGGGCATACCTCGTAGGATCCCCATAGTTTGTTTTACGGATCATGCGGCGCTCAAATACCTTCTGTCTAAGAAAGACGCCAAGCCGTGCTTGATTAGGTGGGTGCTCTTACTCCAAGAGTTTAATTTAACTATTAAAGATAAAAAAGGAGTAGAAAATGTTGTCGCGTTTAACGTTTGAGGCACCCAAGGACCAACTCCCCATTGTTGAATTCTTTCCCGATGAACAGCTGTTCTCCACTTCCTCTCTACCGTGGTTCGCTGATATCGTGAACTACCTCGTGACGGGTTCAATTCCATCTCATTGGACCCCTCAAGAGAAGAGGAAATTCTTTAGTTGGGTGCGGAGGTTCATTTTCGATGATCCGTATCTATTCAAGTATTGCCCCGACCAGATCATCCGGAAATGTGTCCCGGATGATGAGTATGAGAGCGTAATTCGTTTCTCCCACACTGAGGCATGTGGGGGCCATTTTTCTTCCAATAAAACCGCCGTAAAAATCTTGCAATGCGGGCTTTATTGGCCCACACTTTTTAAGGATGCACACGAATTCTGCGTTTCGTGTGATCATTGCTAGAAATTAGGTGCTATAACCCGTCGAAACATGATGCCAATGTCCCCCATTCTAGAAATTGAAGTCTTTGACTGTTGGGGAATTGATTTCATGGGCCCATTCCCGTCGTCTTTTGGTAACCTTTACATCCTTGTGGCCGTAGATTATGTATCAAAGTGGGTAGAGGCCATTGCATCCAAAACCAATGATCATAGGGTGGTGTTGAAGTTCCTTAAGGAACACATGCTTTCGCATTTCGGAACTCCGAAGGCGATCATAAGCGATAACGGAACTCATTTTTGTAATTCTCCGTTTGCTAATCTTATGCGAAAGTATGGGGTAACTCATAAAGTTACAACTACCTACCACCCTCAAACAAATGGGCAAGCTGAATTGACCAATAGAGAGATAAAGCACATCCTAGAGAAGACGGTCAAGCCCGACCGCAAGGATTGGTCTCTTCGGCTTCCTGACGCATTATGGGCATATCGTACGGCCTACAAGACTTCCTTGGGTATGTCACCCTTTAGACTTGTGTACGACAAAACATGTCATTTACCAGTTGAAATCGAGCACAAGGCCTGTTGGGCGATAAAAAAATTGAATTTTGATCTAGACAAGGCCGAAAAGAAGCGGTTGCTCCAACTCAATGAATTGGAGGAACTCCGTAATCATTCGTACGAGAGCGCGAGAATCTATAAGCAAAGGGTGAAAGAGAGGCGCGACAAGCACATACCCCATAAAACATTTCACCCTCTTCAAAAAGTTCTCTTATACGACTCTAGGTTGCATTTGTTCCCGGGTAAGCTAAGGTCTAGGTGGATGGGTCCGTTTGTCGTTAAGACCGTCCATCATCACGGTGCAATTGAGATTGAGAACCCATCTGATGGGAAGTTGTTCAAGGTCAATGGTCAGCGTCTCAAGCCTTTCCTAGAACCATTTGACCCATGTTCGAACACGATTCCATTGTTCGACCCCGTTTACGGGGCTCTATAGGACGTCGGAATTGTGATTTTTTGTGCCGAGCATCCCCCAGCATGTGTGGGGTGCAAAATTTTTGTCCCGGGCCCTTTGTACATATTAAACTCCATCTTTAGGGTCCAAGAATCAACCCATTAGCAGCCCATTCCATCCACCCTCGAAAAAATGGTGTTTCAGCAAAGCAGAAACTTGGATCCCAGCTGTCGAATCGATTCGGTTAACCACCGAATCGATTCGCCCCCCTTCCAGTAGCCAATTAAGGTTTTGTGAATCGATTCGCAATTCTGGCGAATCGATTCGGTAAACCAAAAGTGTCAGGTCTCTAAATGCGAATCTATTCGGTTAACCACCGAATCGATTCGGCCCCTTCCAGTGTTGAATTCGAGATTTGCGAATCGATTCGGTTAACCACCGAATCGATTCGGTACCCCTGTCACTTAAAATCCCTTAATTTATTTTGCATCATCTTCTCATTCTCTCTTCTCCCTTAGCCTGCAAAATCTCCCTCTCCCTTATCATCTCCATTCCTCCATTCTTATTCAACCTCATGGCTTCCTCATCCAAGGTAACTACTTCAATCCACTTAAATCAATTTCAATTCTTATTTAGTGTTCTTGGTATAGAAAGTAGGGTTAATTGGGGTATTTTAAAAATTCATATTTTATGCCAATTGCTCCATTTATTCTCATTGTTTGTGGTATGAATCCAACAAATACAACTAGTTTATGTTGCTTTGATGATTCAGTTGTATTTGTTGGGGTTGTTTCACATTAAACATGTTATTTTCACCCTACTCTCTATACATTGCACACTAAGTGTTCGATAAATTGCCTCTGTGAAGATTTTGTGCGCTAGTGCTCTATCTTTGCACCTTTTATCGCACATTCCTGTTGAATTGTCTTTGTTTGAGTGTGGTGTGCGTCGGTTACGTCTACTCGACCATTTTTCCCAACGCGCACCCTCCGAACCTAGTTTCCCCAATTTTCACGATCACTTTGATTTTATGCATCGCACTTATCATGTGTGTATTGAATTATTGTTTTGTAGGTTCCTTCGATCGCCAAGCCAACCTCCTATGTGGTTACTGGACGGAAGGGGCTGGTTTTGACTCCTTTCGTTCCAAGGAAGAGATGGAGTGGTATCGGGCCATGTTCAAAACCAGTCGCCCGATCGCTATTGAGAAGGAGGTGATTGTAGAGGAGATGACGGCTTCTGTGAGGCGATTCTTGGCCAAATTCAATTGGGAGGCCCATCTGGCCATGAGAGGTGAGGTCAACGAGGACCATGTATGCCGTTTCTACGCTTCTCTGGTATCTGTGCGCGGCGGCACGTACGAAGCGTTTGTGAGGGGGAGGCGGATCACTATTTCGAAGACCATCATGGCTACACACCTTAGCGGGGCGTCTAACCCCGAGCTATATCATTACCCGGTCCTTGCTGACGCGCCTCAGCTTCCACAAGACCAACTCATTGCGCGTCTTGCACCCGACAAGATTTGGGCGGGGGAAACTTTCCCCACTTCGGGCATGCCCGATGTACATCGTATCCTCCATCTCATCGCAGTTAACTTTATCATTCCCACTCAGACCAAGGCAGTCCTCCGCTACAAGAAGTCCCTCTTTTTATATAGTCTCTTAACGGATGACATGGTCATTAGTCTTCCCACCCTCATATTACATCAAATTGTGAACGCTGCCTACAGCGAGAAGGGAACCACAACTCTTCCTTTCTCGCGTCTGATTTCCCGGATTTGTAGGGATGCTGGGTGTGAGGTTTTGGGCAGCGACAAGATACCGAGGCTGCCCAAGGTGTTTAATGATAAGACTATCACAAAAAGCTTGGGGCAAGACTATTGGGAGGGGAGGAAGAAGCGTGCCTTTGATGCCCCTGAAGCTCCTGAAGCTCCCGATGCTCCTGATGCCCCTATGCCGGATATTCCGTATGTGCCTCATCCTATCCCACCACCATCCCCATCTACTGTTGACCCCATCGCGTATCTCGGGGTGCGGATGGATGAGTTACAGGAGGATTTTTCCGAGTTTAGGGGAACTTACATGTCGAGCTTTTCTTCGTTCCAGGCTGATTTTACCGCGTATCGGGGCGCTTACGAGCACGATATCTCGATGATTACTCGGGCGCAGATGGACCTATTTTCACATTTACGCGGGGGCGAGGCTCCTGTGCCTCCGTACCTTTATGACCCCTATGCCCCTCGTGACCCCACCGCTCCCGAGTCCCCACGCCGCCATCCGGACGATATGTAGGCCGCTGTGACCCCGTTTTCTCTGCCGCTGTCATCCCGTTTTCACTGCTGCTGTCTACCGTGGTTCTTATTTTCATTTTTAGCTTGTAACTTTTTAGGTTGTGTTTTGGTGTGGGGAAGAGAGAGTACATTGACTGTATTTTCTAATTTTGGTTTTTTGTGCCCCATGTACACAACTCGTGATTATTAATGAAGTTACTCATTTTCAGTTTCATATTTGTTCTTGCATATATATCTTTTGTATATATTATTGTTTATGGTACTAACTTGTAACAGGCATTCCGTTGCGCGTTTCTCGAGTTACTCCTTACGGGGTGACTATTTTCTAACCCCTTTTCCCTTTTTATCCCTACTAACATTGGGGACAATGTTTCTTTCAAGTTATGGAGTATGGTTTACAATTGTGATGTCGGTTATCATGTTAGTATTTATTTATTTACTTTAAAAAAATAAAATAAATAAATAAATAATTTTTTTTCTTTTTCTCTCTCATATCTACTATGATTACTTATATGATCGACATATCCTATTGTATAGCTATGAAGCATGCTTTGAGTCATTGATTTATTACCCTTTAGCCCGTTATTGTTTGCATTATGAATCGCATCATAAAATTAAACTATGAAGCTTTGAGCATATACACATATAATTATTTTTTGATTTGGTTTAAAGTGTTTCAAATTCGTTATTCTAAGGCGCATGCTATACCCTTACAAAAGTGAAAATTGAGACTTATCATCATTTGTGAGCGTATACACCCACTCTATCTCTTTCTTGTCAATGATCTCGTTGTCGATCTCATTTTCTTTTCATTTGATTGCATACTAACTGATTTATCACTTGAGCATGATTTTCAATGGTGTTGAGTTCTGCGAATCACATGAAACTCTAGGAAAGGATTATAGGCCCTTGTTGTTGTTTAGCCCATATGACCTTGACCTTTCCCTTAAATGTTTCCCCTAGTCAACCCCCTTGAGCCTTATTATTCCTTTCGTTTCAACCCCAAATCCCTTGTCCAACTCCACATTGGAGTCCTAAACCCTTATTTACTCCTCCCATACCTTAATTTGGGATTGTTGTCGGGATTGAATGATGTTGTTTATATGGATTTCAAGCAAAGAAAAGCAAAGAAAATCAAAGAAAATCAAAGAAAAGAATAAGTTTCGAATAAAATGGGTCCTAGTTATTTCCCATTTCACCATGTCCATGAATATCAAAGTCTCACTCTCATGAATACATTGCTTGTGGAATTTGATTTCGATTCCTAAATTGTCCATTAAATTCATTATCCCGCGCGTTATTCCCGAATCTCCTTTGATCCTACACACATCCCTTTCTTTTCCTAACCCTAACCTAGCCTAAATTCTATACCCCCAAAAGTCCAATTTGATCCTAGGGTGATGTGATTCAAGGGTCGAACATTAGAGATAATATGTTTAAATGCTTTTCTCTTGGTTAGTATGCGGTATCCTTTCATGAGATGGTATTTTTCACTTTTATATTGCGTTCTTCATTGATGACATGTGTGTGTCCTAGTTTCCCTTTACAATTACTCTCTATGCCCGCATGTCCCGTGTGTGCTACATCCCATTTCTAAGTGTTTCATTTGTTGAGTGTAACAACCGGAGAGAACTTGAGTATGCATGCCTTAGCATTTATATGGATTTTGAAAGTTTTGCCAAATCTAAATTACCACATGTGTCCGCTTATTTCGCATTTCCATGGTTTCGATTTTTATTGAAGTTATTTGTTTAATGCCGATAATTGCCGTCTTTTGTGTGAGCTTTGTTCACTTTGTTGATAAATTGTGCTTCTTAGATATTTGTTGAGCTACGCATTGGATTTTGCCATATCATAGTATGAGTTGATTTGATGTTTGTGGGTGTCATCCCTGGAAACCCTCACGAGACCTCACTCATCCCCTAGGGCCACCTATGGGTTTAAAACGGCTGACTGCATACGCTAAATGCAATCGTGAGCCCGCGAGAGTGGCATTTTCCTTCGTTGTACATATTTCTTCTATTTTGGTTGTGTTGTTGGCCCTTGTTTCTTCATACTTCATTGCTCGGGACTAGCAATGTATAAGTTAGGGGGTGTGATTAGTCACTTTTATTGTATTTTATACCCCGTTAATTTGTACATTCTAGCGTTCCCGTGCATGTATTTCTCGGTTCTTCTACTCATTTACTAACTAACCCCTGAATTCATTATATATACTTTGTATGTGTCTTTATTGAGCTATTATAGGTCTCGGGAATGCATTTTGGGAAGTTTGGTTTTGATCCAGAAAAGTTCCGTTGACACTTGCACAGTCGGGGGCATTTTGGTAATTTCAACACTCAGGTTTTGATCCAGATTTCTTCACGGAAGTTGTAGACCTTCTTCTTATCTTTACGTGGCCTCCGACGGTGCTTGAATCCGACCTCGAACGAAGAAGTTACGGAAGTTTCGGTGAAGCATGGGAGAAATGATGCCAATATAGGCAACTTTCCTTCTCCAGCAGGCCCGAATCGATTCGCGATTAATGCCGAATGGATTCGGATTTGGCACCGAATCGATTCGGCCCTGCATTTCCAGCTTTCTTCTTATTACTAGTTTGCCATTTTGGTTGGATTTTTGGAGGGATTTATCCCTTGTTTTTCCTCTTTTGTTGATATAGATTACTTTTGTTAGATTTTTGGTGATATAGAAAAACACTCTCTTCTCTCTCCTAGGTCAAGTTCATTTATGGTTTTCACCAACTTGTAAAGCTTTGATTACTAGTTGAATTGTGGTTATTAATGCAAGAAAGGTTCATTTACTTCTTCTCTACTTGATCTACTAGCTTTAATTTGCATTTAATTCCATCCCTTGTATTGGTTTGTGTTTAAACTAGATAACTAACTTAACTATGTTGTTAACTAGCATGTGTAGTTTAGTTTCAATTATGAGTAGCTAGACTTATGATTGGGGATCAAAATCCCACCTTGGATGCTTGAACTTCATATTTAGGGTTTGGTTTATAATTGTTCTATTGGAACTTCATGTGTTGGTTTTGGAGTATCATAGTTTCTTAACTTCTCTTGTCATGCAAGGGCTAGTGTTTGAAGCTTTACTACAAACCCAACCCATCTAGCAATAACTAACTAACCCCTAATCCTCCATTGTTGAGTTTAGTCTCTACATGGTTGATGTTCGGACTTGATTAATTATGCTCGATTATAATTAACTTCAACCAAGCCCTATAATCCCCTTCTTTGTGAATCCGAGGTGGGAGAATGATCCTCGATCCCTTTAATTTCTTGAACTCAAGCTTATCTTAGTTCTTTTCATAGTTCCGTAATTATTAATTAATCAACTGATCATCAATAGTATGTTAGTTTAGAGATTATTCTCAATCACTTTTCCAAACTATTAAATCATCTTCTACACTTTAACTTTTGTGACGTTTAGAGAATCCCTTTACCCCAATCCTGTTCTCTTAGGAGTGTTTCAATCCATGTGGATCACGATTCCGTACTTACCGGATATTACTTGTTGCGATAGATTTGCACTTGAATCACAAGCTTTATTTAGAACGCATCAGGATGCCCTTTTACGCTGTTCATTATTTTAGAAATTCAGTATTCTTGCAGCCAAAGGATTCTAGGTTGTGGATTGCGATGCCTCAGTGTTATGAAACATAACAACTTTGTATTCTTGAGGAGGCAATCAAGTGTTATAGAAGAGTTACAAACTGTAATGACAGGAAATAGATTGCAATTCACCAGCTAGCGAAGCTGCACCATGAGGATGCCCTTTTACGCGGTTCATTATTTCAGAATTTCAGTATTCTTGCAGCCAAATGATTCTAGGTTGTGGATTGCGATGCCTCAGTGTTATGAAACATAACAACTTTGCATGCTTCAGGAGGCAATCAAGTGCTATAGAAGAGTTACAAACTGTAATGACAGGGAAGCGAGTGCTCTTCACCAGCTAGCGAAATAACAAACTGTAATGACAACTAGTGATTACTCCAGTGATTTCCTTCTAATTTTTATTTAAAAAATAAAGAGACCAATGAGACAAACTTGATGTTGTGATCGGCTAGCAAGCGAATGACACTTGTATTAGGGTCCACGGGGGAGAAAGTCACTGGGAGGCCATTGTCGACTTCACGTTGCTCTTGGACCACATCCAACAGGCATGATTCGTTCCTGGCAGTGCCAAGTGTGAATCCACCGCCTCTGCCACGGATAACCAAAAGTATGTAGTATTTTAAGCCAGTTCTGAGATTCTTTCCGGTGGTGTCAAGCACCGGATCATATTGTGCATAGGAAATGGCCAAGAGGAAGTCCAGAACTAACACTACTAATGTTGTCTTCATTCTCGTTGTTTTATACGCTCTATGTGTGGAAGATGTTTGAAGACTAAAACGGATGTTGTTGTATTTACGGAGACGAATAATGAGAACATGGGTATTCTAATAATTTGGCATTAACTTCAGATAGCGATTCCACTAAAAGTCTATGCGGACGAACCCGAGAAACTAGCAGGAAAATTATGACTTAATAGTTCATTAAAATTAATATTTTTAAGGAACTGGGACATAGGGACTAAAATAATTCATTGGACTATAAGGAACTATGACATAGGGACACTGAGACACATGACAAGAGTTGATCATCTACCAAATTTCATGATATTTAAACTGGTAATGAGTTTGGATATGAATTATATTAAAGTAAAATCTTTACTAAAACCTTTTATTTTCAACTTCCCATTATAAATTTGCCAATTAAACTATGAAAGAGTGTTAAAAAGATGTATTGTAGCTAATCAAGTGTTTTCAACTAAATATTCAAAATGGAATCACTTGCTAAAAGCATTACAATTCCACATAGCTTTAAACATTCTCAAAAAATCTAGAAGTGTAATAGTAAATAAGAACTGAAGCAACCTCTTTGTGGTTACATATTTTAACAACATTAGCATCTAATAATATCCTTCTTCTATGATCCAGTTACTGGCCTAAACACCGTAACCTCTGTTTCAATTTCACAAGTACTTTTCACCAAGAAGCCATTTCTCGAGACACCTCTTGTTCTTCGTACCTATAACAATACTAAATCGGGTCTTTAATACCCTACAACAATATCGGAAGTCAACTGCACTAGGAGTCTTTTTAGGAAGAGAAAAGATTTTCAGATCTCGAAGACCAGACCGGTTCGGGTCTTAGGCGGACTGGTCTGCCCCCAAGGCGGATCGGTTCTTTTTATTTTGGGGCGGACCGATTCTTTTTATTTTGGCCTCCTTCGGTTTGCATGCGATCCGGGGTCTTCTGGAGTTTGGCAAGGCGGACCGGTCCGAGGTAGGGGCGGACCGGTCCGGCTATTTGACTTTCTGGCACATCTTTGACTGCTCATAACTTTTGTTCCGGGATTCCGATTGGGGTGCCGTTTCTTCCTTTGTGCTTGTGAATGAGATGTCTTCAACTTCTCTTTAGGTACCTCATCCGAATTCCGTGTAGAAATTATGCTTTTTCCCTTGAGACTTTTCCTTCTTTCTTTCTTGATTCTATCGATTTCCTTCTTTCATTTCTTGACATCAAATACCTGCAAAATCACTACAAAATACCAGAAACTCGGTGTAATCATTAGGATCAGTCAACAACACAGTTATGAGATAAATCCAACTCGATTACGTTGTTCGAGGTGCTAAAAGTAACTAAATCAAGGGATAAATTAGGAAGAATTTATGCCTAATCACAAAACATTGGAGAACCATTTACTATTTCATAGTTTTTAGCGAGATATAAAGGATTATTTGTAAATATTTCATAGTTTAGCCTATTTGCAATGCAAAGGAGGGTATTTTGCAACAGGAGTAACAGATTTTATTTTATTTTTTCTATATTTTACCTTTTTTATAAGATAAGCAATTTAAAACAAAAAATATAGTGGCCTTTCATTAGTAAAACACCTCATTTATGAAATGGGTTCATACCTTCACTTGTGTCAACTCCTGCTTTCACATTGATTTCTGATGACAACTGTAATGATAGGGAAGAGATTGCAATTCACCAGCTAGTGAAGCTACACCATGAGGATGCCCTTTTACGCGGTTCATTATTTCAAAATTCAGTATTCTTGCAGCTAAACGATTTTAGGTTTTGGATTGCGATGCCTCAGTGTTATGAAACAAAACAAATTTGTATGCTTGAGGAGGCAATCAAGTGTTATAGAATAGTTACAAACTGTAATGACAGGAAATAGATTGCAATTCACCAGCTAGTGAAGCTGCACCATGAGGTTGCCCTTTTACGCGATTCATTATTTCAAAATTTCAGTATTCTTGCAACCAAACGATTCTAGGTTGTGGATTGCGATACCTAAGTGTTATGAAACATAACAACTTTGCATGCTTGAGGAGGCAATCAAGTGTTATAGAAGAGTTACAAACTGTAATGACAGGGAAGCGAGGGCTCTTCACTAGCTAGCGAAACAGCAAACTGTAATGACAACTAGTGATTACTCCAGTGGTTTCCTTCTAATTTTTGTTTAAAAAATAAAGAGACCAACTAGACAAACTTGATGTTGTGATTGACTAGAAAGCAAATGACACTTATATTAGGGTCCACGGGGGAGAAAGTCACTGGGAGGCCATTGTCGACTTCATGTTGCTCTTGGACCACGTCCAATAGGCATGATTCGTTCCTGGCAGTGCCAAGTGTGAATCCACCGCCTCTGCCGCAGATAACCAAAAGTATGTAGTATTTTAAGCCAGTTCTGAGCTTCTTTTCGGTGGTTTCGAGCACCGGATCATATTGTGCATGGGAAATGGCCAAGAGGAAGTCCAGAACTAACACTACTAATGTTGTCTTCATTCTCGTTGTTTTATGTGCACTATGTGTGGAAGATGTGAGAAGACTAAAACAGATGTTGTTGTATTTACGGAGCTAAATAATGTGAACATGGGAATTCTGCCAACTTGGCATTAACTTCAGATAGCGATTCCACTAAAAGTCTATATGGACGTACCCGAGAAACTAGCAGGAGAATTCTGACTTAATAGTTCATTAAAATTATTATTTTTTAGGAACTGGGACATAGGGACTTAAATAATTCATTGGACTATAAGGAACTATGACATAGGGACACTGAGACACATGACAAGAGCTGATCATCTACCAAATTTCATGATATTTAAACTCGTAATGAGTTTGGATAGGAATTATATTGAAGTAAAATCTTTATTAAAACCTTTTACTTTCAACTTCCCATTATAAATTTTCCAATTAAACTATGAAAGAGTGTTAAAAAGATGTATTGTAGCTAATCAAGTGTTTTCAACTAAATATTCAAAATGGAGTCACTTGCTAAAAGCATTACAATTCCTCATAGCTTTCAACATTCTCAAAAAATCTAGAAGTGTAATAGTAAATAAAACCCGAGTAACCTCTTTGTGGTTACATCTTTTAACAACATTAGCATCTAATGATATCATTCTTCTATTATCCAGTTATTGATCCAACCACTGTAACCTCTGTTTCAACTGGACAAGTACTTTTCACCATGAAGCCATTTCTCGAGACACGCAAAAACATTGGAGAACCATTTACTATTTCATAGTTTTTAGCGACATATAAAGGATCATTTGTAAATATTCAATAGTTTATCTTTTTTGAAATGCAGAGGAGGCTATTTTGCAATAGGAGTAATACATTTTATTTTATTTTTTCTGTATTTTACCTTTTTTATAATATAAGTAATTTAAAACAAAAAATATAGTGGCCTTTCATTAGTAAAGCACCTCATTTTTTATATGGGTTCATACCTTCACTTGTGTCAACTCCTGCTTTCACATTGATTTCTGATGACAACCTAATGTCTGATTCATTATGAGCTTCTGCTGCTCCTATTTCAAGCCATTGTCCAGATTTATGTTTTCTTGTCCACACGTCCATGAACCTTAAGCATGCTTAGCTGATGTATGGGTAAGCAAACAGTGCCAGGAAGTAAAAGGTTAAAATTAAAATTTTCGGCCAGACATTAAAAGAGTATATTAGGAACTCGAGTTTAAAACTTTGAAAGTAGTATAATTAGTTTAAAATCATAAACTAATTTTACTCCAATCCCAAATTCAAAGCATAAGAATACTAATGTATATATTCATTACATCACCATGCACAAACTTTGCAAATAAAAATAAATTTACCATAAGCATGCTAATGTATATATTCATAAAAAAAACTTAATGTCTACATGCTAAAATAAATGACAATCACACAATAACACCCTCACAATCTATCCTCATAAGAGTCTCATCGGCATTTCTCTCGTTATTGTCAAGTTTTGAAACATGAATCGA
Organism: Sambucus nigra; assembly: GCA_949130495.1. Taxonomy (NCBI): domain Eukaryota; kingdom Viridiplantae; phylum Streptophyta; class Magnoliopsida; order Dipsacales; family Adoxaceae; genus Sambucus; species Sambucus nigra. The sequence continues at coordinate 333,761,377 of OX422214.1, read as the reverse complement.
CGAATATGATGTGTAAGCACTCTCATCATATGTCTCCAGCTCATGAAAGCCTGGTGGCGGTGCCTTAAGAACCACATACCAATTTCATGTTCAACTTTCTATCGAATAAAATACTTGCCTTGCTTGTGATGCTAGAACAAAAGGATCATTTTTTAGTTGATTTTGTCCTTGGTGGAGGTTAACCAAAGTGAATCCATCGTCAAATTTAACACCATTCGAAATGTTGGCCTAATCATATTGAAAGATAGGCATTCGAAATTTGTGAAAGTCTAGCAAAATTATATCCCGTATAATCCCATAATATGAAACATTAGCAACAACGTGTGTGGTATCCCTTGCACGAGATCTACAAATAGTCTTTGCCTCGAAAAAAACTCCACTATCTTGGGTGGACTTTTCAACCATTGATGTGTGAAATCGTTTGCCATTTATTATGTAGCCTGAAAATGACATAGCATAACGTCGTGGCTCAACTGCTAGCCACTTTAGGATTGTTGATACTTTAGTTGTGTTTGCTTGAACCTTAATCTGTTTAAAAGATCATAAATGAAATTATATGAATTTGTATATACATATCAACATTAGACTCTTACAATGCACATTGTAAAAATTGGCCTACCTTGTACATAATCCATGAAGCGAATGTCTCGATGTGTCTTTTTTGTAGCATAGTCTCATCTTGGGATAACTTTCGATTGTAATGCTTTAGCTAGCTCAAATTCATTCTAATATGGACATAGAAGAATTTTAATAACAATATTAATGATAAGAGAAGTTATAAATTTTATATGACGAGCATCATTTTACTCACTCTATATATGGCTCAACTTATGGATTGTTAAATAGCACATAATGATGGGAAATTTTTAACATGTCACCGGACAATGTTGTTGGCTTCCCCTTAGAGATAGGTCGACCTCCCAGTATTGTCTCTTCTTCAAAATCTTCATTTCGAGATTGTGGAACACCAATTTCTGTTGTTTTTTAGATACATGCTACAAAACCTTACACGCTCATCAGCCAAATAATTTTATGCTATGCATCCTTCAGGTCACGCATGGTTCCTAACATAACCCTTGAGTACCTTCAGAAACCTAACGACAAATAATAGCCAAAGAATACGAATATAACATCTATTTACTACATATTTAACTTGTTAATAAGAAAAAGGTTAAATAATTCTAAATTACCTCTCAAATAGGTACATCCATCGAAATTGTATGGGCCTAGATAATCGAGCTTCTCGAGCTAAGTGAATTGGCAAGTGAACCATAATGTCAAAAAAAAGAGGGAGGTAAGTACCTCTCCAACATGGATATAATCTCTACGATATCTTCCTCTAATTTTTCCATTCTCCTTTTATCGATTACTCTTCAACATAACTCATTAAAAAATGGAGATAAGCGAAAAATCACTTGTCTTGGCCCCTTTGGTAGCAGTCCCCGTATAGCAACTGACAACAATTGTTGCATTAAAACATAATAATCATGGGATCTCAATCCCAATAACTTACATTCTTCCACTGAAACACAATGACTGATGTTGGAGCTATAACCATCAGGTAACTTTAAATCATATAGTCTTTGACAAAAAACTTTCTTTTCTTTCTTTGAGAGTGTGTAAGGTGCTGACGGCAGGTAAAATTTATTCCCTTTTAGTTAATGATGCAATTCCTTTCTAATGCCCAATTCTTACAAATCTTCACGAGACTCGAGGCCATATTTTGATTTTCCCTTTACATATAACAATGTGGAAATGATGCTATCACTTATATTCTTCTCAATGTGCATCATGTCCAAATTGTGACGCAGATATAATGCATAGAGAAAAAAAATGAGGGAAGATTAATATGAAAAATAAATGTCCTAAAACTTTTAATATAATTGCATTAAGTTAGTGGATTATATTATGAGTTAAAATATACGTACATGCCAGTACGGTAAATAAAAAAATATTGACTTCTTTTTCAAGAACACTTTCTTCCTCTTACGCTTCTTCCCTTTATCGAAATCATTTTCAACACCCTTCATAGCATCTAAAATTTCTTATGCATTCAAAGGTTTTGGTGGCCTCCTCAATTATTCATATCCATCAAACCAACTCTTTTTGGTAACCCTCCATGGATGGTTCATTGGAAGAAAACGTCTATGGCCCATATACACCGATTTCATACTCTTTAATAACCGTAGTGAGGATGTGTTAGGACCACAAACTGGACATGCAAGTTCCCCTTTTGTGGTACATCCGGATAAATTACCGTATGCGGGAAAGTCAATTATTATCTACATCAAAATAGCTTTCAAATTAAAAGTAGATTGGCTAGCTGCATCGTACATATCCACCCCATTATTCCACAACTCGATTAAGTCATCTATAAGTGGATGCAGATAGACATCTATGTCATTTCGCGGTTTCTTTGGCCCCGGTATAAGCAAAGTCAACATCAAATTTTCCTGTAGCATGCATAACCACGGGGGAAGATTGTACACAGTTAAAATTGCAGGCCAACAACTATAGCTCGAGCTAAGATTATTAAAGGGATTAAATCCATCCGCTGCAAGTCCAAGCCTAAGATTTCTTGGATCTGATGCGAAATGAGACCACTTTTTATTAATCGTGTCCCATGCTAATGAATCAACTGGATGTCGCATCTTTCCATCTTTGCTTATGTGAGTTGAGTGCCACTGCAACTGCTCTGCTCTATCTGATGATAAAAACACCCTTCGAAATCTTGGGATTATTGGAAAGTATCGCAATACTTTTGCAGATACTCCCTTCTTAACCTTCTTTGTGCGTTTGTCGACTTTCCACCGCGAGGAGCCACATTTAGGGCATTTGTCCGAATGTTCATACTCTTTTCTAAATAAACAACAATCATTAATGCATGCATCTATCTTCTCATTGCCAAGATCAAATTCCTTTAGAAACTTCTTCGTTGCATATAAAGACTTAGGAAGAACGTTATCCCCAGGCAACATTTCATGTAGAGACTCTAGAATTTCATTAAATCCTTTATCAGATAGTCCATGTGTAGCTTTATTCTTGTATAAAGATGTAATTGCTGACATCTTTGTATACTTTATACACCCGGGATATAAAGGAGTCTCGACATCTTTTAACTTTTGTTTAAAACTTTCATCACCACTTTCAAAACTATCTTCAGCAAAAACCGCATCTTGAACATAAGCATCTCTATACATCCTATGTAAATCTGACAATTCTATATCAATATCATTTGAGTATGAAGAAGTCGAATTTTCTCCGTGAAATACTCACTTCTTGTATGTAGGATCAGAGCCATGAATGACTAGGTGTTCAAATAGTTCTTCCTCATCTTGTTGACAAAGGTTTTTACATTTTCTACGGGGACATATTATCATATCAGGATTTCTAGCAGTTTTCTTCGCAGATTCAATAAATTTGTACACGCCATCTTGGTATTCCTCGGTATGTCTACAGATAATAAAAAAAGCATGAAATCATGATCACTTCTCAATTTTTGAACAGCGTTCATTCAAAAAAATACTTTAGGTTTTTCTAATATATGTAAATGTATATGCATTCGTGTAATAATAATAAAATAAACCTTGGAAATATCAACCAATCTTTTTCCATCTTGAGTTTCCCACTTGCTAGTTTCTACTCTGTTTACACCAGGAAACACTAATATTGAAAAAGAGGTAAAATGTCAATAATAAACGAATAAAAAATCATGTTCTTTTCAAATATAGTTACATTCTACAAGATCTCATTAGATTTTTCACATTCTACTAAATCTTATTAGATTATTCGCTATCTACAAAGGTAGATTGAAATCAATATATAGTTAGATCATCGGGGCTATAAATTAATACTAATGGACTATAGCCATTTTTGTCTTATTTATGGTTTCCTTGAGCATAGAAGTAATATAAACACTCACACTCAACAATACATATTAATACACTTAAATCAAGCTGACTTATTGTAATATACATATGTTTAGAAATATCATTGTTAGTATATACACTTAATAATTTCAAAGAGATAGGCAAATGAAGCAAGATAAAGATACCTATATTGGATCTGATTTGTAGTGTCTGAATATTGACCAAAACAATCACCTGCAAAATAGAAGAATGAAATATTGCAAATGAAAACATCAGATTTAGTATTAATGAGGCTCCTGGAAAAGAAAGAAAAAAGAATTAAGCCAAAAATCGATTAAATAAATAAAACACACATAGCCCGGTTAAGAAAGAAAAGAAGAATAACACAAGAGTTGCTCGATAATTGTTCTGGTTAGTTTACCAACCAAAAACCTTTGAGAAATAAAATATACAAACCCAAACACTTTTTTATTTTCTTCTTTACGTTCTGAATATTCCATAAAGGTTAAAAATATTTGTCCATCAAACTTTAAGTTCTCGTATGGAATTTCTTATTTATACTATCCATAAAGGTGTGATAAACTAACTATCTACGATTAGAAAATTTACCCTTTAATTTTTTTTAATGTTCCTAAATTGCCAATCCAACTCTAGCTTACTTGAAACATAATTATTAATTTGGGATGGCTACATAGGAAAAAAATGACTATTAATTAGGGGAATATGATGAAACTAAATTAAAAATAAATTATCTTTTCCCGAGATTTTCAATTGTCCTAAGTTATTTTTTATTGTTGCACATCGTCTCCAATAATTTAATCAAAAGATAAAGATTGTTGAAATTGACTGCATAATTAAAGAAGTCACCTCCAACGACAAAATTAAAAGTAATGAACCATTAACCAAAAATTAAAATATTGAACTTATCTTATCCTCCACTCTTTATCATCTCTCATCTTTACCTGGTGAGAATGTTAAATGCTTCCAAACATTATGTGTGGTATTAATGTCTTTAATGATTCAAACAACATAATAATAAAAGGGGGGAAAATCTGAAATTTGTGATTTTAAACTTTAGCAACTCAATAAATAAAGGATTAAAAATTGATGCTACCCTTTTTGCATACGCCATCAAAAATGCTCTATGGGCAATGTCCGTCTAAATCAACTTCTAATTACCGAAAATGTCCATCTAAATCAAATTATTTGGACCAATTTACCCTTATATTTTATTTAATAAACAATTCACATGCATTTGTCATAACAAAAATATGAAAAATTACAAACAAACATATGAAACATTCACGTTCCTAAAAAATGCATACAATATGTAAAATATAATATTAGACATCCAAATAGTTTTAATTAATACCATAAAGTGATGAAAAACTATTCAAAAACTAACTAATAAATTATTACAATAAAGAAAACACTAATAAGAGTAAAATATAAATCATAATTTCTACTAAATAATTAGGCCATCATATATTTTGTTCCTAAACATGTATATATGCATCATTTCCATTTTTTTATAATATACACCTAAAAAGGTACATACACAACCACCTTTCCTCCTTGTCGAAATTTGCAAGAACAGTGAAACCTTTTTTTCCAAATGTATATATTACACCTTTTTTTTGTTATCTTATCATCCACACACATGAACACAAACATGTTGAAACAATAGAAAGAAGAGAGAAATTACTGATATGGGTTAAATTCAGATTTCAGAGGAATAAATAAACGGGACCAGCCGGAGATTCGAATCTAAAAAGGGCAAATTGAAATTAAAAAGATAAGAAAGAAAAAACATAGAGAGTAACATAGAGAGATCCTTATATTAATGGAGGTGTTTTTCTTAAATAGATGTGTGTTTATATGATGTTTCTGAAAGGGGAAGGTCTCAGAACTATTACACCAGCTATTTTTCATTAATCTCCAGCTATTTGAGTTGTATATTACAAGAACTATTTCATCAACTATTTTTCTTAAACAGAGAGACTACACAACTATTTTTCTTAACAACGATTTTTTGAATTACGGCTCTGTCAATGGAGATTTGAATTCTTGTGAAAACGAAAGTCATATAAATACACAACTATTTTTCTTAACAGAGAAAATAATTACGGCTCTGTCAATGGAAGTGTTCTTAACAGAGAAAAATCGGAGATTTGAATTCTTGTGAAAACGTACCTTATTTCCATGGAGGAGCGGCTTTGGAGGTTACCATTGGAGGTAGGTTACAGCGAGAGGGAGGTTACGGATAGAGGGAGAGGGAGAGGGAGGTTATGGCTAGAGGCTAGAAATGAAGAGGAGTTTTTTAAGGAATCGTGCAGAGAATTAGTTAGGATATAATCTAATAGATTTTTTTTAAATAGTGGAGGAAAATTTTCAGCGCCAAACACACACTCAATCACGACACATGGCTCGAAAAGTCGTGGAAAGAAATTTACGACACCTAATAGCATGTCGTATTGAAAAAAAACACGAAATATTTATTTTACATGTCGTGGTTTTTATTATAATTGAATTATTTACTACACTTTGCAAAATTATGTCGTCTTTATCTATTTTCCACGGCACATTTTTAGTAAGTGTCGTCTTTATCTACTTTCCACGACACATTTTTATAAAGTGTCGTAAAACATTTGTCGTGGAAAGCACTTTTTCTTGTAGTGATATATACCTATACCTGAGATACTTCTACTATGTGTGTAAGTAGATAAGCAATTCGAATAAATTCTCCTAATTTTATTAAGTATTCAGGAACTTTATAACCGTATTGAGAAATACCTAAGTGACGTAAGTAATCATTAAGAGACTGGTCTCCAAACTAAAATCATAGTCTTGTGACTTCTCGAAATAGAATTTATGGGAGACGAGTTAGAGAGACTTATGAGGCATTTAGTATTACGGTAGTCGTGCACACTAGATAAGGGGTGAGAATTCTTAAGAGAGTGTCGCGTACTAACATGGTTGTTATATTAGCCGGTAAGCATTTTAAATAGTTGCTAAACTATTTTTAAACTTTTTTTACACTTGGGCTCTGACTCGTTTCCTTTCATTTCTCTCTCTTGGATATATATGTATATATTACAGGTGCCCAGCCACAGGAGCGTCATGTGTAGGTACTTTGGACTGGACGTTCTACAGCTTAGGTGGGAGTTTCAGGCTCTTGCAGTAGACGACCTCTTCCTTGATTCAACTCTTGATTTAGTTCTTCATAGCTAGGGCATGTGTCGCCCGATTAACTACTTTCGTTTATACTTATTTGATATTTTGTATTTATTTATGTTTCCAGTATTCAGTACTCATTTGGTAGTTATTTCATGTCGTGTTGATTACACTTATGAATATTTACTTGGTTTGAATAATCTGGTTGGCATGTTTCTTTTAGATGATTGTATCTTTAACAATTAGTTATTCTTACGCTGGTTTTTATTTATAAAGGTTTTTACGATGGAATTTAATAATTTAAATAATCATTTAAATTGTTTTGACACTTATCTTAATTAATTAGGGTGATTAAAACGGAAAATTATTTTCGAGAGTGATGGTAAGAATGAACCACACCATTCAACTTGATTTTTAATTTAATAAATGACTGATCACCCCGTATTTAATTAGGCGGGGTGTCACATTTGTCACATACCAAAATCAAAGAAGATAAATAGGTTAATACTCCTTTGACAAATATTTTTTTAATAGAATTGTAATGGTGTTAAAAAAATTCAGGTTATGTCTAAGAAAATAGAGAGTTAGGGGTAATGTCAAATTATGAAATAATAACTGGGAATTAAGTAAAAAAATATCCTTTATTTATGTAATTGAGTTTAACCAACCGTGATTTTCATTTTTTGGGATTTGACAAGCACAATGAATTTTAGCTACTCCAAAAGTGCCGCTAAAACTCATTTTTTTGGAGGGGAGGGATTCAAACCCTAAGAACTGAAAACGATGAGTGCATAAGTCAGTATTCCTCTTCTTGAGGTGAGGATGTTTAAGAGAGAGTGATGAACGGTGCTACAGAAGTAGAGTTAGATCAGACAACTGGATCGATCTGTGAAGTTGAGAGAGACACAATGGATGAGCCATTTTTATTGATGCTGTCAAATCTACTCCATCTCCAAAACCACCTAGACCCCACCCCCTCCCTCCTCTCCGACACCCACTCTACCCCTAGTTCTCTCCTGACCTCAGCCGCCCCTCTCCTCTTCTTCACCATCGCTTCCACCCTCCCCTACCTTGCCTCCTCCCACCCCTCCACCTCTACCCCTCTTCCCCCACCACCAAAACCTCCCCTTCTCCCTCCACCTTCGCCTCCGCCTCAACCGTGTATTGATTTAGAATTCTGCATCCTATGTGAGAGATTTGGATAGAAGTGTGTGGGAGGTATTGTTCTGGTCACTTGATATCAGTAGAGAGAAGAAGCTAAGAGAGAGAAGAGTTAGGGTGATAGAAAGATAAGAGGAGTGAGGTAGATTCGTGTATTGATGGGTTTATTAGGTAGAGTGTGGATGAATTTGGAAGGTGTGATATATTTAAAGTGAAGGAAAGTTTGAGCAGGATATTAAAAATTTCCATGAGAGAACATTTGGGTGGGATAATGAAATCTCATATCTCATCAGAGCCCTTCATTTTTTTAAGAGAATCTCAACCGTTATTATGCTTTTATATTTTTAGAATTCAAAAACCATGTTATCTTATTATATATATATATATATATATATATATATATATATATATATATATATATATATATAGTGTGCGTGTGTTTGTGAATTTAATCTTTATTGTGTTTGCAATGACTAATCTATAGTATGGAAATCTTAGGTAAAAGATATTGTCATTTAAGGGTTCAATTTTTTTATATTTTTTCCCCAAAACAATGATTATATTTTATTGGAAGTTTTGCTCAATCTTTCTTATCACTTACAGCCAACTACCGAATGATGATAAGAGAAAAAAACTCAAAATTCATATAATCTTTTTCGATGAAACACACTTTCTTCCACTTTTTTCCCTTACCTTTGCTTTTTCACTTTATATGTGAAAGGAAAATGATAAACTGAAAAAAGTATTGTATTATTGATAATTTTTAAATTCCTAAGGATTTACACAAGTAGTGCTATATATAGAACTAAACTAAACCAAAGTTAACATTACTGACCTGATGACTTGACTTATAATATTTGAATACAAAGCTAATATCAAGGAACTGAGAAACGAATTGATGTGTGACGTTATAAAAGTATAACAGTAAAATAGCTTCCATGTTGAGTATAACAAGTTCCATGATTGTAGACATATTTGACCATGTTTGTATATGCAGTCTTCCTAAATAATAGGAGCAGGTACACTTCTTCTATCACACTCCCTCAAACTTGGTGTAGGTCATGGCCATATACCAAGTTTGGAATGTAAGTGTAGAAAATAGGAAATTGGCAAAGTCTTGGTGAGAATGTCGGCAAGTTGATTTTGTGATGAAACATAGTGAGTGGTTGAATCTCCTGATGAAACTTTTTCACGTACGAAATGATAATCCAATTCTATATGTTTGTTACGAGCATGTAAGACTGGATTGATAGACATGTGGATAGCGGTGATGTTGTCACAAAACATAATAGGCAGTTTGAATAAAGATATACCAATTTCGCGAAAAATATAAGAAATCCATGTTAATTATGTCATAGAAGTTGCCATAAACATATCTTCCGCTTCACAACTAGAATGAGAAACTGTGGGTTATTTATTTGAGGACCAAAAGAAGCAATTTTCTCTGAAAAATATACAAAAACCATAGGTAGATCGACGTGTTGTAGGACAACCTGCCCAGTCTGCATTAGAGAAATCATAAAGAGATAGTGTTGACTGTTTAAGAAACTTCAATCCATAATAGATGGTTCCTTGAAGATATCGGAGTAGTCATTTTACTTGAGCGAGATGAGAAGTAGTGGGAGCATACATGTGTTGACAAATGCTATTGACCGTGTAAGAAATGTCCGGTCGTGTGAGGCATAAATATTGTAAAGCTCCAACCAAAGATCGAAATTATGTTAAATTTGATAAGGAAATGTTGTTGTTATCACTGAATTCTCTTGAAGTTGAGGGAGAAACAACACTATTCATATGCGTCATGTTGTCTCTAGCAAGTATTTCTCACTAAATCTGCTTTGAGTGAGTTAAAACCTCCTTTGATTGGTGTGAATTCCATCCCCAGAAAATGAGTTAGGGCACCCAGACCTTTAATAACAAAAACTGTACTTAATCTTTGAATAAGATTGTTAAAAAAAATAGGCCGACTACCTGTGATTAGTATACCATCTATATAGACCAATAAGAGAATTATTTCATGTGAGGAATGATAAATAACTAAAGAGGGATCTGCCCTACTGCATACAAAGCCAATATAAAGATTAAGTCCATATATAGCTTTGTTTAAAGCACAAACATGAGATGGATATAAAGGATAAATGAATCTCAATGGTTGTTTCATATGGACTTGTTCTTGAAGGTTACCGCGTAAAAAAAATTCTTTACATCCAATTGTCTTATACTCCATTCACGTGTTACAATAATTGCTAAAACAATCCTAATTGTAGTAGGTTTAATAACACGACTAAAAGTATTTAAGAAATCAATGCCTTCAATTTGATTGTATCCTTGAGCCACCAACCTTGCTTTATATCTTTCCACACTTCCAACAGATTTTAATTTTGTCTTATATACCCATTTTGATCCAATTAAGTGCATGTGTGGTTGTTTTGGTACTAAAATTCAAGTGTGATTTTTATGGAGAGTTGTTAATTCCTCATGCATACAACTAATCCATTATGGGTCAGTGAAAACTTCTTCGCGATTTAATGGTTCACGAGATAGGGAGGTTTGAAAGACAGTAGTAGGTAAACATGTTGATGACTGTTTTGATTTGGCTCTAGCTGTCATTGGGTGTTGGTTTCGATCAGTAGGTCTTTGGTCAAAGTTAAGAGGAATAATTAATTTTATGCCATTTGGATTAGGATAAGCATACAGGAACACGATTTCCATACCCAATTTCTATACCCACGACTTTAGAATGCCATACCTTGTTGTTGTGGGTCTCGTCAGGGAACAGAGTACAACACCTTACAGCCTTGTCTTATTAATGGATATGAAAGTGTGTATGTGTAGTGTTCTTTGGATTATAAAAAGAAGCAGTAGTTGTTGTATAAAGATCAAGATGAGATTGGATGTCCTGTTGATTTGTAGGCGTGTCAAAAATATGATGATTAGTAGAAAAATGCTCATTGTGCCTTGATTTGAAAAAGGTGAGATTGTAGGACTAAAAGGAGATGAAGACGTGTTAGGTGAGGATATAGGGCTGCTGCTATTACCTTCGGTTAGAACATTTTTGTTCTTTAAGTGTATTAGCAACCATCATAAAGGGAGCGGTACAAGATATGGTGGTATGTTTGGTAGATTTTCTAGGACTTAGAGCATCCGTAGTGGTGGAGCAAACGAACGCTCAAATTGGTAAATTTACAAAGTGAGACATGCACAATGGTGGAATGAAACGAACAAATTTTGTAAGAGAAAAGGTAGTGAATTTGTAACTTTGCTGAACCGCTACTGAATTTGTAAATGGTTCCTACGAACTTCATTTGTTCATAGGAATTGATACAGACAAACAAAGTTCGTTGCAATTCCAAATAATTAATTTATATTACATATTTAGGTTCCAACGAACTATATTACTTCGTAGGAATTTCCTACGAACTATATTAGTTCCTAAAAATTCCTACGAACTAATATAGTTCGTAGGAAGTATCCATTCCTCAAAAAGTCATTTATGCTTTAACTATCACCACTATAAATAACCTGGCTAACGAAAAGTAAAACGATAAATTTGGATTTGTAAAGTTGCCGTTCAGAGCATCCACCATTGTGGATGCTCTTACTGCTGGAATACTTGATTCTTTACTCGTATCAATTTTTAGAGGTATGGGTCTGGTAAAACTAATATGAATTGTTCCATCAGAAGTATTGAATGAGTTTGTAACGGATCAAGTTGGTTCTTTGTGAATAGAAGTGTTAGCTGGTATGGAACTAGGTCTAGTATCAGAAAAAAGGGTTTACTAGGTTATTATTTGTCACATCTCTGTCTATGTTTGGTTCTTTAACTTTGCTCATAAATATATCATATACAAATTGTTTATTTTTATTTTTATTTTTAAAGACGTTTTTCGAGAAACTCTTGATAAGTAGTCATATTTGTTGTGGTTTCACTAGACACCATATATCTATCAGGCGTAACATAAGGCATAATAGACTCATCAAAAACAATATGTCTATATACATATACTCTCCTTTTAGAAGGGTGATAACATCTATAACCCTTGTGCAAGGTTTTGTAGCCAATGAAGATAAATGGAAAATATATTGGAGTAAATTTATGTTGAGTTTTTCCTTTAATATAAGGGAAACATCTACATCCAAAAATCTTAAGAGAATCATAGCATTGTTGTTTGTGATACAACTTGAAGAGAGGAGTTTAGTTATTTAGTTTGGAAGAAGGTAATATATTAATGAGGTATACTGAAGTTAAGAATGCATCTACCTAAAGATATAAAGGTAATTTTGCATAGAACATAAGAGTGAGTGCAGTTTCAACAAATGTGTCTATGCTTTCTTTCAGCAACACTATTTTGTTCAGGAGTGTCTGGGCATGAAATTTGTCTAAGTATACCATGGTTATGTAAATGTTCAATGAATATATTACTTGAAAATTCTCCTCCTCCATCACATTGATTTTTTTTTTTTTTTTTCTTATCAAATTGATTTTCAACCATTCTTTGAAAATTAAGAAAAGTTTCATAAAAATCAAATTTTTTTAAAAAGGAAACAACCATGTATATCTAGAATAATTATCTATAAATACTGCATAATACCTCATGTTTTGTGACGAATTTATAGGAGCAAGCCCCCATAAGTCTGAAAGAATTTTAGCAAGAGGTTCTAAAGAAATTTTGTCATTTAAATTAAAAGGTTTCTTACAAATTTTTCCTATTTGACATGAAACACAAACATTAGAGTTTTTATTCCAATGTGTAACATCAAAACACTTATTTCTAGATAATAATTAGAGAGTTTGACTACTAGGATGACCTAATATCATGTGCCAAATGTTGTCACTACTTTCTTCCTTGATTAACAAACAATGGTTGAAGCTTGTTGTCATCAAAGGCATATAAGGATCCTTATCTAGTTATTTTGGCCATCACACATTTTGTATTCTTGTCCTTAACAATAAAATCATTGTCAGTGAATTCTAGAGTGCAGTCATTTTCTTTGTCAAGTTGTGAGATAGAAAAAAGTGAGTTTTTAAATTTTGGAACAACTAGAACAACTTTCAGGGTGAGTCTATTTATTTTCTTTTCAACAACATGTGTTATGTCTAATTGAGATCCATCTCTAATCACTACTTTATTATTTCCAAAATAAGGTTTTAAATTTGAAATGTTACCTGTTGTGTTGGTTATATAAGTGGAGGCACCTGAGTATACATAAATGTTATGGTTATGAGGATATTGTTTCATAGCTACCATTGCTTCTGAGTCATCGGGGGCTCCAACAAAGAAGTCCCACATATAATAGCATGTTAGTGCCTTGTGTTTGTTTAAACCAAAAAATTTAATAGTCCACTTGTGTTGTACTAGTTTATCCTCTAGATTGCTGATTTGATTGATCTCTATTATTAAAAAATCTCCTTGTCAGTGGAAAGGCCTTATGGTTTCCATTGTCACGGCTTGATGATTACTACCATAATTATTGTTGCCACACCTGCCATTTTGGTTTGAAAAAGAGGAGTTAGTATTAGGATAAAAATGTGATGGTCTAAAACCACGGCCTCTTGAATTATAATGTCCTCCAAAATTTCCTCTATAGTTGCCTCAACCTCTATTTTGTCTTCCTCTTCCTCGAGCATAAGCTTGGTATCCTCCTCTTTGTGACATAAAGGCCAAAGAGTGATCTATACCAGTGGATGAATGTTCATGAGTAGTGATTTTGGATTCTTTTTCTTCCCTCATATCAAAACCCATTAAGGTTGTTATGAGTTGTCCAAGGGTTGGATATGGGGGTTTTCTAATCATAACAATACGAAAAGTTTTATATTTTACTCTTAACCCTTGGATAACACTAATAACCTTTGAATCTTCATCCAATGGTTTGTTTATGGTCATTTATCCTTCACAAATTTCTTTGAAGTTTTTGACATATTCATCAATGGTTTTTCCTTTCATTGATATATTACACAATTTTTCCTTGAGGGGGAATTCTTTTTCCTTAGATAGTTGGAGATATTGATCATCAAGTGTTTGCCAAATTTTTTCCGCAGTACTACATCATACGATTAAGTACATTGACTCATCACTCATAGTCCCTGAAATCCAGCTCCTCAAAGGACAGGATTTTTCTTCCCAAACAGCGTATGTAGAAAACTTTGATTCTACTTCTTTGTTATTTCCATTTTTAGAGGGGATATGTGGCTCATCATATAGAAGATAAGTCACTTAAAAGGACTGAATTAATTACATCATTAAAGTTCTCCAAATGAGATAATTAGAGGGTTTAAGCTTCATGCGACAAATGGCCATTAATTGATGAAGAGATCTCAAAGAGAGACTCAACCCAGATGAAGTCATTTGAGAGGAACCGCTAAGCTCTGAAAGGAAAATGATAAATTGAAAATAGTACTGTATCATTGATAACTTTCGAATTACTTAAGATTGGCACAAATAGTGTTATATATAGCAGTGGACTAAACCAGAGTTAACGTTACTGACTTGACTTAGAATATTTGAATACAAAGCTAATATTAAGGAACTAAGTAGCAGATTGATTTGTAACGTTATAAGAGTCTAATAGTAAAACAACTTGCATGTTGAGTATAACAACTGCCATGATGTAGGCATATTTGACCATGTTCGTATATGTGGTCTTCCAAAATAATAGGAGCATGTGCATTTCTTCTATCTATATGCATACTTCCTAATTTTGTAAAAATCCATGTAAATGGTCCCTTTTCCTAAGTGTGTGTGAGAGTGATATAGAAAACTTCCTTCAACTTTTCATGTCTATGAGTGGTATTTGATTGACCCATTATCATATCTAAAAGCATAAAAAATATCATATTACATACATATCATAAGAATGGGTTATTTGGACCTATTAACTCTATAGTTTTGCTAAAGGAAAATGAAAATATTAAAAGTAACAATCATGGGACCTTCTAACCCTATGGTTTTGTGCAATGGTTCAGTCAAATTTATCTTCCGGTGATAGGAGGTTTTAATTAACAGATAATATCTCACATTTAATAGACTGGTATATGGAAAAAAAAATTGATAAGTAAATGATATCATAAAATCAATCTCTAAGGGAGCGAACCCGTATACAGGAAGTATATAATGCAGCTCACCTACTTAAAGGAAAACAAGAAAAACAAACTCCAATAAACAAAGATCCATGCTATAAAAAATAGTGGAACTCCTCGACGAACTCGAGAAACTCATGCGTCGTGACGAAAATCTTCTCATTGCACCAACTAAGAAGAGTGCTCAAAAACAGATAACGAAGCCTCGCAGGAGCAACCTTAGTGCCATCAAAACATCTCTCATTCCTCTCCTTCCATACCGTCCAAAAAATGCAATGAGAATCTAAATGCCACACACACCTGTCACCTAGCCACACCCTCGGGGGTCTCCACTCCTCTAAGAGCTCCCTCACTGACCCGGACATAACCCAGTTGATCCTAGTGAGGAAAAAAATGTCCCACATACCTCTCTTCACCCTACAGTGTAGGAGTAGGTGATTCATCTTCTCCTCATCCTCCTTACATAACCAATAATGAGTAGCAAGACCACTATACGAAATCTGCCGAATTGTCACGATCATTGACCTTGACAAGTTCAACTTGTCAAGGTCAATGACCGTGACAATTCTGGATGCGACATCGTTTTTTATCATGGTCATGTCACGGTCATTGACCGTGACAAGTTCATTAGAATTGTCACGATCATGTCATGGTCCCTGACCATGAAAAGTTTTATCACGATTTATGACCGTGATAAGCTCGTGACAATGGTTAAAAAATTATCACGGTCAATGATCGTGGCAAGTTCGTGATATGTTTCTTTATCATGGACTTGTCACGGTCAATGATCGTGAAAATTCTGAGCAGAATAGAAGGTTGTTGTGAAAACTCTATCCTACTTGTTGAAGGTTGTTGTGAAAGTTGGTCGGGGACAAAAGGAACTTTCAATTCACCGTGAAAACTCCAAAATTGATAACTATCTTGCATACCCGATCTTAACAAATGTAGTTCAACTGTTTTCCACTCAAACACCTTACCATTCTTACACTTAGCACACGGACACGGAAAATCTTCATCATTATGACATCTCTTTGCATATTTCACAAATTCGTTAGCACCTCTGCGAAACACATCCCCTATTCTATTTGTCTCACCCATCCACTCTTTGTATTTCGGATATCCCATCACAGCTACCACAACTAATCACCTATTAAAGGAACTAAGCGTATATTCATGGATTAGTATAAACAAAACATAGATTTATATATGTTTCATTTATTATGTCTTACTTATATTCAAATTAAATTTATAATAGAAATTTCTATTCCCTCCATCTCCTCTAAAGGGTGAGTGGTCCTATCCTATTCAAGACCGCATTTTTCTGCAATATACTTAACATCTCATGCACATTATTCCGATTTGAAAAAAAATCGGCAGCATATCCCCGTAGTTCTCTAAGTACACGACGTACATTGTCAAGTGTGAGTGTTATTTAAATTGATCAATTGAAATAACAGTCGCACTTGTCAATCTAGTATGTACCCAGAGGACATTAGGATACGACTGCGGAACTTCCTCCAAAAGTAACAACTTTAAGCCACTAAAAATATTATACAGAAATTATGCAGTCCCAATCTGTCCAAACGGGGCAATTCGAGAGATCTCATTATAGGGGTAATGACTCCCGAACGGGTCTAAGGGCTATTGAATGCGTACGCATAAGAACTAGAAGGCTAGTATCTATGCGCACTATAAGTAATTTCAAGTATGTTTCATTTAATTATTATATTATACATATATTGTTCGATATACAAAGTAATTTTCAAAAAAAAGTTGAAAAATCCCACCTCCATATGGACAATAATCCAGTGGTCATGCCACTTTTCAAACTAACCAACCCAACATCGATCCACTATAATCCAACAACAATGTCAACAACAAATGTGTATTATGTATTCCTTCTAATTCATCTACTCAATTAATTATTTTCATCAATTAATCTAACAACTAAAGTATACAATTATTAATTTACTAATTTACAATGAGGGGCAATCATATATTAATTTACTAAAAAAATAATAACCAATCAATTCGTTTACAAGGGACATTAGGCACAAACATGCACACTACACGCACATATACACACACGCGCACATACATACACACACCTGTGCACATTCTCACACACGCAGCCCCCCACCCCTACCACACCACCAACCCACCCATACCTGCCCCTCCCCCCACCCTTCCCCACCCCTTCCCCCACCACACACACACACACACGCACACGTAACACTACACACACACGCGCGCACACACACCAACAAACCCCCCACCCCTCCCCACCCCCCACCACACACACGCGCACAAACATACACACACAGGCGCACATATATATACACAAACACACATATATATAAATGGAAGAGAGAGAGAGAGAGAGAGAGAGAGAGAGAGAGAGAGAGAGAGAAAAGGAGGGAAGAATCGGCGGGGGAAAAAAAGAAGGGGAAAGGGTTTTTAGTGGGACATTTGTCACGAACGTGTCACGGTCCTTGACCGTGACAATATTATAAGGATTTGTCACGATCATTGACTGTGACGATACCTTGTCACGATCAATGACTGTGATAAAAAATGCGTGTTTTTTTGTCACGGTCAATGACCGTGACCAGGCTAGCCGCTGGAAGAGTGCCAATTTATCTATTTTGGTGTAGTGGACGGTAACTCCTCTTTTGAAGACCTTAAAGCGTTAGAATGGCCTTTCTAGAAGCAGTATACACAAAGAATATGACATTTGACGGCGCTTTGACCTTCCAAATATTCTTCCAAGGGAAATGGCCTCTGTAGTTCCCACTATTGCTCAGAATCGAATAGTAGCTTCCAACTGAGAACACCCCTAACCCTCCCACCTTCCACCGCAAGGAATCCTCCTTATCAGCCGAGCGGGGGCCGCTCCCAACCACCCAAATAACAAATCTGCCTCATGAAGCTCCTAGTCCCAAAGCCTCCATATGAACAGTTTTTTTAATTGAAAACAAAGAGTTTTTTTTTTAAATTAAAAGTAAATAGTTTTTTATTAAAATTAAAATTAGAATTTTTTTTTCATTAGTAAAAAAAATATGTTTATTGACATGATATCGCGATTGATTAGTGTCGCTAACGCGGACCCACATGATTTGTTGAATGTGGCTTTGCGCCTGTGGCACTAATCAATCGCGAATCTAAGACATCAAATTAAACTTTTTTTTTTATTAAAATTAAAATGAAAAATATTTTTTTCATAAATAAAAAAACTATACTTATTGACATGATATCATGATTGATTAGATCCGCTGGCGCGGACCTACTTTACCGGACCCACATCATTTGTTCAATGTGGGTCCGCATCAGCGACACTAATCAATCTCGAATGTAAGACATCAAATTAAACAGTTTTTTTATTAAAATTAAAATTAAAAAAATATTGTTTTCATAAATAAATAAAAACTATGTTTAGTAATATGCCACTGACGCAGACCCACAATCAACAAATGATGTGGGTCCAAAAATGTGGGTTTGTGTCAGCGGCACTAATCAATCGCGATATCATGTCAGTAAACATAATGTTTTTATGTATAAAAAAATATTTTTTAATATTAATTTTAATAAAAAACTGTTTACTTATAATAAAAAATGTTTTTTTATATTAATAGAAAAACTGTTTGTTTTATATAAAAAACTGTTTTTATATCAATTGTTAAAAACAAAAGTATAAAAAAATTATAAAAAAAATTCGGAGATGCAGTTTGGAGGGGTAGTTCATCTAGAGTTTCTCTTAGAATTTATGCTCCAATTTTATGTCTATTTCATTTTTTATATTTAAGAAATAGGTCTCAAGATACCACTCTCAAATCATCAACAACTATTTCTCTTTTTACATGGTCCATAATGATCTTAAAAATTTATGTAATGATTGTGAATTACATAAGATTTTGACCGCTTAAAAGTAATAGGGTCCTGATAAATACATCAAAAAAATATCTCCAAAACATCCTTTTGTCCAAAACACCACATAAGTACCCAATATTTATCCAAAACATCAAAAACACATAACACCACATTGACCTTCACCCATATAAAACCCCAAAAAAAATTTAAACCTCACTTTTTACCTTTCCCTCTCTCTCTAACTTCTCTCCCAAACCTTTCAACCTTCTAACTAACTTAAATTTTTCTCTCAAACCCTAGTAATTGCCCTCAAGCTTCATTCCTGGTGTGTTACATCATTAAACCATACTCCCATTACTGTCATGCTCTCATTTTGTACTCTCATTTTGTGTATTAAACCCTAGCATGCAAACTATATGTAAAAAATTCATTATAAACTCATTAAAATGTAACCGTAATTAATCTAACTGGACATATATTTCATTTGTGTGTTAACAGTTATGGTTTAACACGGTTTGAAAAACTTGAGGTTTTCGAACTTGAAAAAAGAAAAACAACTGCACTGCAACTACGATTTCCCGTCACCGTAGGTGCCAACAATATACGGTTGTAGGTTTCACCGTGGTTGTAGGTTTCACGGCCAAACACAACCATGATTAACCATATACGTCCAGTTCTCACTGTGGGTGTAAGTTTCTCGGCCAAACACAACCGCGGTTTCCTATTCACGGCCATATACAACCGTGGGTCTATTTTCACGGACAACGTCAACTGTAAGTACCAATGTATTTCCTATTTCATATAACAAGAAAAGAGGGATTTTGCGACAAATGTTTTTGCGACGAATAAGTTTTCATCGTTGAACATATATATATTGCGATGAATTCTTGTTTTCATCGCAAATTGCATGTACTCCTGCAAAACGTTTTGCGAGTATTTTAATTTCATCGCAAAAGCTTTCAATTTGTGACAAAAGTGTTTGCGACAAATAAGGTTCATCGCTGAAGATACATATATTGTGACGAATTGATTATTTCATCGCAAATTGCAGGTATTTCTGGAAAACGTTTTACGAGTATTTTAATTTCATTGCAAAATCCAAAAAAATCTCACAAATTCATGACTGCGAAATTTTTTTCCTGTCTGATTTTCCCTCACAGGTTAAAAAAATGGAAATTATTTGCGATGCATTTGTATTTCCTCGCAAATTACTAGTATTCATTCTGTTGGTGATGCACTAAATTCATCGCAATAAATAATCGGGGAAAAACGTGGGTTTACAAGAGAGAGGGTCGTGGGTTATGAAAAGTCGCTTAACAGTTTTGATTTGAGAGTTCGCTTATTTTCAGGTCTTATCTCCAAATTTAAGGTTATCTTTCTTTCTCTTCTCCTTTTCTCCATCTACTTCTTATCCCCCATTTCATTCCTTATTTGAACCTAGGCCTAATTTTTTTTCTGTCAAAATTGGGGAAAAGAATTTTGTCTGCAAGTTATTTTCTTGGAGCCGGGTCTGTAATCATTTTCGTCTGTAAGTTCAAATTTCTTTTAAACTCATTTTTAAAAGTTAATCAATTTCACTTTGTTAACTTGTTTGATATTGCATTGTCATGATTTGTTAACTTATTTGATCTTAATTTTGTGTGTTGTTATTCTTTGTATCGATTGATCATATTGTGACAACAATTAATAAAAAAGTTAAAAACCAGTAGACTCTAGGTTAAAATGTTGTTCGATAAGTATTGAATTGATTCCTATTATTCAGATGATTCTATTTTAGTATTCATTAATTCATTGAGTGATAATTTTTCAGTACACAATCTCTAGCTTGGTTTTTTCAAGAGGATATTTACGAAATACACATGTTTACTATTTCCTCTTCATTCTTTCTTTGATGTTTGTCTTTCCTTTTTTTCTTTGTTGTTTCCCCCTCTTTATTTTATGCAACAACAACAAGAAAAATAAGATTAGAAACAACAAAAAAAAAACAGCAAAAAATAAAATAAAGAAACAACTATTTAATCTTTCCCTGTTTTTTTAATGCTTTGTATGGTCCATTTTCCTAATTTTATGAAGAAAAAAAATTGTGTGATTTCTTTTATATATATGCTTTATATATTATATAGTATACGTATCCTAGCATGTCATATCCTCATTTTTAGAAAAATCACATGTCGCGTATCGTGTCAAAACACGTATTGCGTGTCGAGTCCATGCTTCATAGGGGAAAAGTGAAACTTTCGTCTTTCTCTGAAAATAACTTTTTCCAAATTTCTTTGAACTCATTCTTGTTTAAAAGATTCTTGTTTAGTATACATTCATTGATTACATGTTCAATTTTTTGAATTGTAAAATCTAGGTTACACTCGGGGGTTTGAATTGTAAAATCTAGGTTATTCTCAGATCTTGATATGTAAAAAGGTAGCAGAATCTTGGTTTTACATTTCCAATTTATTCATTTTCAAGAAATTTTTCATATTGTTTTTTAGTGTGTATTCATCGATTACATGTGGAATCGTTTGAGAAGATTTTGTAGACACGTTAGAAATTTTGTAAGTAGTCTAGCTGGAAAAGCAATTATGCTTAATATGGTAGCTGGGGTTTCTATAAATGTTTTCAAATTCAATGCTAAAAAGTTTGATTTTGTTACCGTGGAAGAACAATGCAAGCAAATTAACACTGCAACAATTAAACATGGGTTGTGGGGATGAGGTGTATTCTGCATAGAACTCTCTTTTAGACTCAGGTGATATATCTTTATATAGGAAAAATTAATAATTTAAATAATATAATTGAAAAAAAAACATTTTTAGATTTTGAAAAATTTTAAGCTCTGTTAGGAAGAATTTATCATAATTTTGAATATAATATATGTATATTGCCATTATTTTTAATAATATTTTTTAAATGGCAAATCATCAAGATATAAATTATAGATATTGTACAAATAAATAAAAAAAAGATATTGTATAAATAAGTAGGGCTTGTAATATTAAGGGTTCTTCTTGTACCATATTTAGCTTTTTGGGTCATTTGGCCTGTGGTATATCGTCTATTACTTTGGTTGAGGAATTTTAGGCCCCTCTAATGGACAAACTTAATTGAATATGATATTTGGCATGTGGATGCGTACATTGGGAATCGTATGCTTTCAAATTGTTTTGCAACATATAGGTTTCTAAATTGAAGAAACGTAACTAATATAGTCTTAGGCATGTGGATACGTACATTGGGACACAATTTTTCTACATAAAAGATTCATGTTCTTATTCCATTGTTTGATTTTGTGGATAGATAAAGAAGCCCGATTTCTCAGAACAAGGGTCTCACTAAAATTTGGAAATAGTACTAACCTTTCTATTTACCAAGTTGAATCCATCTTACAATTTATCATTATATTTAAACCCCTCGTTCTAACTAAATTTGCTCAGGAAAATTCTTCGTTGTTATATTACGTCCATCGTATTTAATGTGCAATTTTTCAAGCTATATTTAATTTATGATTTTTGAAATAGGTTGACACTAGGGTGAATAGTCAATAAGCTATGTTCAAGAGTGTCCCGAAGACAAGTCGTAAGATAACTGAATTTGGATGGAGTACGGATTGATTGATCACATTGTGATGATAAAAGTAGTAGAATCTAGGTTACATTTTGATGATCAATTATATTCAAAAGCAGTAGTATCTATCTAGGTTACATTTTTATGAACATTCATATTTAAAACTAGTATTAGAATTTTGAGGTCTGAAAAAAGGATTTACAATTTTCATATTCTTTATTAGTATGTATTGATTGATTACAACGTGGAATTGTTTTACAGGGATTTTGTATTTGTCTTCTTTCTATTGATTGATCACATTGTGGTAGAATACAAGTAGTATATATCGAGTTTGACAAAGAATGATTACATTGTCAAAAAAATTATTTTGAAATGTATTGATCTTTTAGCATAATTAGATCAGTGATTGATAAAAATATTATTTATTGAATTTGATGAATCTAGGTTACATTCATTCAATTTCACAAGGATTGAACTCATTGTTTTTTTACTATTAATTGCGAAAAGCGAAACTTTTATCTTTCTCTATAAGAACTTTTTTTTTCAAATTTCATCTTTCTTCATTATTGTTTTTAAGATTCTTATTTAGTATGTATTAATTTGCTAGATGTTGAATTGCATCGATTGATAAAGGTAATAAAATCTAGGAGGCATTGTGATGAGCAGTGATATTTAAAAGTAGTAGTATCTATCTAGGTTACATTGTGATGATCAGTCGTAATTAAAATTAGTATTAGAATTTTGATGTGTAAATAAATGATTTTCTATTTTTAGATTCTTTGTTAGTATGTATTGCTTGATTACATGTGGAATTATTCGATAATGATTTTGTGTTTGTCTTCTTTATAGAATGATTACATTGTCAACAATAATTATTTTGAAATAATTTAGATAATTGATCGGTAAGGGTAGTATTTATTGAATTTGATGAATCTAGGTTGCACTCATTCAATTTCACAGGGATTGAACTCAATTGTTATTTTTCATTTTTTACTATTGATTGATTACATTGTCATGATTTGTTAAGTTGTTTGATATTGATTATATTGTCATGATTTGTATCGATTGATCACATTGAGATATAAGATATAGATATTGTATAAATAAGTAAAAAAGATATTGAATAAATAAGTATGGTTGGTAATATTAAGGATTCTGCTTATACCATGTTTAATTTTTTGGGTCATTTTGCCTTTGGTATATCATTTATTACTTTGGTGAGGAAATTTAGGCCCCTCTATTGGACAAACGTAAATATATATGATCTTTGGCATGTCGACGCGTATATTGGGAATCATATACCTTCAAATTTTTTGCAACATATAGGTTTCTATGTTGGATAAATGTAACTAAATATAGTCTTAGGCATGTGGAAACGTACATTGGGATGCAATTTCTTTTACATATAAGATTCATGTTCTTACTCGATTGCTTGATTTTGTTGATAGATGAAGTAGCTTGATTCCTCAGAACATGGGTCTCACTAAAATTTAGAAATAGTACTAACCTTTCTGTTTACGAAGCTGAATTTGACTTACAAATAAAAAGTATTGCATCATTTACATCCGATGTAAAGTCTTCTAAGAGGTTGTTGCACAGAGCTCTTTCATTGTTGATAGAAGAAACATAAACATGTTTATTTTTTGTTTGGAGATAGTTAGGAATCTGTGAAGAGCATAGTTGTTAAAATCGTGCGATTCGCGAGTCGAATTAGGCGATTCGATTCGATTCGATTAAGGGTGTAAACGATTCGTATCGAGGGATAAATCGCAAATGGTTAAAAAATTGATGATGAATCATTATTCTTGTATGAATTGTACCAAGTTGCAAGTGAATCGCAATTGGCGATTCACTTAACCGTCAAGTTTTCCCCGTTTTGTTATTTATCCGACTTCGTTTACGAGTCAAAATTGATTTTGAACACCGTTTTAATCATTTTACCCTCTCTCGTTTGTTAAATCCTTACCTACTGTTTGCTAAAGTCTTTTACTAAAGAAACCCTACCCGTTTCAATTTTCGCGTGTGATTTGGTTGTTGCGATTTCGTTTTTCGACGATTCTTTGAAGTCGTTTTGGTTGCTGGAGTGTTTTGGTTGCTACGATTTTGGTTTCATGCGAATCTTTGAAGTAGTTTTGGTTACTGGCTTGATTTTGGTTGCTGGAGTGATTCTTTAAAGCTGCCCCACCATTGAAACATTTGAGTAGGTACTTAATATTTGTTTAATATCTATGTCCATGTTGCTGAATTGTTGTATCTATCATATTAGGAGGGCTTATTGAATCCCCTATATTGATGTATGTATAATATTAATAAGGTTGTATGTATAATATTATAATTTACATTTGAGTAATTAGATTTTGGAGGAAAGGTAAATAAGGTGGTTTAAATTTAAGACTAATTACCAAGTTAGCTTATTTGATTTTTAGATATTAAGGCAAGATTAAGAGGATAATCTTTTCAAGTTTTTTTGTCAATCCTAAAAATAGGGATTTCAGAAACATCTATTATTTACTATCCTTGAGAAATCAAAAGGCCAAGGAAACTAGAAAAGTTGAACCATTTTTAATCCTTTATACAACTTCCACTACACCAAATCTGCCCATTTGTCAAGGTCATTGACCTTGACAAATCCAACTTGTCAAAGACAATGACCGTGACATTTCTAGACAAGACAACTTTTTTTGTCACGGTCATTGACCTTGACACAAAACTCGCGTTTTGTGTCACGGTCGTGTCGCGGTCAATGACCGTGACACGTTTGTCATGGTTTATAACCTTGACAAAGCCGTGACCCTTTTTAAAAAATTTATCACGGCCATTGACCGTGACAAGCCCGTGACAACTGTTGTCATGGACTTGTCACGGTCAATGACCGTGACAATTCTGGGCAGAATTTAAAAAAAATCTGCTAGGCAGTATGGCCACTGCCACTGCCTAGCAGTATATTTGTACCTGTTATAGCAACGTTGTACCTGTTCCAAACATCATATATCCGAACAAACTAAAGATAATGCAAATATATATTCAAATAAGAAACTATTTAAAAAGAAACAACATCACCATCATTTTATCTCAAATCTACAAACTATTTGCATGGAAAAGAGATTTTGTACCGCGACGCTCGGGAACACCTCCTTATCCTTCCCTTCTCGGCCGAATAGCCACATAAGTATAGAGCATATGTGGCCTACCCTTAGGGCCACTCCCTGTCCCCTGAATTGAAATAAAGTAAAATTAGTATCCGCCCCTCAAATATAGATAAATATAAATCGTAATTGAAATCGAAATCGAAATTGACATATAAATATAAATACATTACCTGTAGTGTCACTCAAACAGCTAACTTGAGCTCATATGGCACCTCCTTCCAACTAATGTACCCCGGGCAATCGTGTCAATTATAATTCTCTTCATATCTAAACACTAAGAAATACCATAATCCTATGGAGTTATGCATTGCAAATTTCTTTCAACCGTTGTGTAGCCAAAAATCAGTAGTTGAAGTTGTCAATTCCACCTTTCAATGGTCTCCCATGTTTTTCTAGAAGTTCCAAGTGGTGGGGTATGGAAAGTGGAATTGACAACTTCAACTGGTAATGTTTGGCTACATAACGGTTGGGAGGAATTTGCAGAGCATCGCTCCATAGGATTATGGCATTTCTTAGTGTTCGGATAGACGAAGAGATTCAGTCTCCTCTCCACAAATAGGACACCCCAAATAACTATGTACTAATCACATATTAAAGGTAAGAAGCGTATATTCATGGATTAGTATAAACAAAACTTAGATGTAGTTGGAATATTTATGTATTAATCTCCTCTCCACACACGCACACTACACAAGAGTGAAAATGATAAAGTGCAGATCAAGTAAAAGCATTAAAAATGGATGTTTCGGTACAAATTGAAATATTTATTACAAATTGAAAAATTGTTTCAAATTTGGGTTATCATAAAAAATGGATTGATATTCAGTTGGAGCAGCCAAGTCATCCACACTACTATTTAGACGCCTTGGCGCGTGTTGGACAATTGACCACGGCTCGTTGATGCACAAACAAACGGCTCATCCCTCGCGTGGTCGTTGCTCTTTAACTTGGACAAGTCAACCATGATCAAATTGGTGACA
This sequence comes from Sambucus nigra, assembly GCA_949130495.1. Taxonomy (NCBI): domain Eukaryota; kingdom Viridiplantae; phylum Streptophyta; class Magnoliopsida; order Dipsacales; family Adoxaceae; genus Sambucus; species Sambucus nigra. The sequence goes on along the minus strand of OX422214.1, from coordinate 333,734,541 downwards.
GGATCAACTTTACAAGCATTTTTATCCTCAACTCTTACCCATTCACAGTAAAATACAACCTCTTTGAAGCTTATATAATCCAATTCAAATATATTTTGGATTACACCATAGTAAGTCATTTCAGCTTCAACGAGGTTTTTATCTTTTGTGCTCGCTCGAAAGAAAGTAAGAGCCTTGTATGAAATTCCCGAGTTCTGTACATTTGTACTTTCCTCGTACACTTTAGCGCCGAAAATGTAACCGTTCAATCGATACTTTTTGTACTCTTGTGCCACGACCAAGGGTCCAGTGGCTAGACGAGCAAGCCTTGATGTCGCATCATCCATCTTTAGGAGCTGAGAATATAGATAAATTAATTATATTAGTCGTAAATTTTGAGTGTAATGTAACGTTATATAACGACTGTTTTCATTATAATTACTTCTTGTGTCAACCATAGCCTAAATTCGCTGTCTGATTGTACCATTGTTTTTCGTCTTTTATTGTTCTCACAGGCTTCATATTTACTGCATATTACAAAATTAATCATGTATAAAATAATCTAAAATAATGTTAAACATTATAATATTCGAAACTTACTTTTTCCATTCTTCGACATCTTCATGTGTGTCAAATAGATAACGAGCTACTTGTTCATGTTGCAAACTCGTTAATTTCACTCGTTTTCCCATCACTCGTTAATTTCTTGTCACGGTCGTGTCAAGGTCAATGACCGTGACAAAAAACACGTGTTTTTTGTCATGGTCAATGACCTTGACAAGGGTGGCCGGCTGAAAGGTGACAATTTGGCCATTTTGGTGTAGTGTTCATCCTTAAATTAAACCAAAATCCATGATTCCTTGTATACTTGTTGGTAAAACCTGATTTCTTTTTGCTTTTAGTATATTTTGTTGATGTATCAATCATGCATAAACTATGTGAAGCTTCAAATGCGGGGAAAAAATAAATGGGAGAAAATGTTAACAAACCTTGACTATTGGCCTTTAGGAAGATTTCGTGTTGGTTTCATTGTGCCACCAGATGAGCAAGCCACTGTTCTCTTGGAGATCTTATCTAATTTTGACTTAACACATGTTCTAATGTGCCACACAATTAATTAATCCCAAAGCCATCATATAAACATGTCTAAAATATTAGACGCGCAAATATAGAAAATAGTAATTCTAGACTAACACATGAAGGTCAGCTGCTATGCGTTTTGGTCATTCTTTTTAAACCCCTCGTGCTAACTAAAATATGCCCAGGTAAATTATTCGTTGGCTATATTACGTCTACCGTACTTAGTGTGAAATTTGTCATGTTATAACTGAATTCGGATGGCATACGGAGAGATTGATGATAAAAGTAGTAGAATCTAGGAAAACTTCAAAAAAATTAAATCATCCAATTCATACATAAAAACACAAAATATATTATACAAATTACATTGCATTAATGCTTTCATGCATCAGTGCATCAGTGCCACGATTCAAAATTATATTGCAATTCAGACATGGAAAACTTCAAAAAATATAATATTGTTCACACATCAGTGCCATGATTGCTAGTTAATATAAAACATCTAATTCATACAGAAGACCCCAATGGTCAACAAGAAATGAGTGCTCACTATCCATTTAGTCTACTATAGAGATTCTGGAGTTGCATGGCTCTGTCTTTCTCGAGTTGTGGCTCTATGACTGCGAGCAACAGGGCAAAAGGCACTTGTTTAATTTCACAATGATTGAACTCATTTTTCTTTTACAATTGATTGCGAAAAGAAAAACTTTTGTCTCTCTCTAAACACTTTTTTTTCAAATTTCATCTTTCTTCATTCTTGTTTTTAAGATTCTTGTTTAGTATGTATTCATTGATTAAATGCTGAATTGTATCATTTGATAAACGTGGTAGAATCTAGGATGCATTGTGATGACCATTTATATTTAAAAGTAGTAGTATTTATCTAGGTTATATTATGATGATCCGTCATAATTAAAACTAGTAGTAGAATCCTGATGTGTAAATAAAGTATTTGCTATTTTCATATTCTTTATTAGTATGTATTGATTGATTACATGTGGAATTGCTTCACAAGGATTTTGTGTTTGTCTTCTTTCTAGAATGATTACATTGTCAACAATAGTTATTTTGAAACAATTTAGATCAGTGATCGGTAAAGGTAGTATTTATTGAATTTGATGAATCGAGGTTAAACTCACTCAATTTCACAAGGATTGAACTCAATTTTTATTTTTATTTTTTTTACTATTTATTGATTACCTTGTCATGATTTGTTAAATTTGTTGATATTGATTACAATGATAAGTATTGAAGTGATTCTTGTTATTCAAATTATTCTGTTTTAGTATTCATTTATTCATTGAATGATAATTTTTCAGTAAACAATCTCTAGCTTCGTGTTTTTAACTGTTGTCTTACTAAATTATTTTATATGGGGTGATTAAAAAAGTCGAAATCGATATGATTTGTAAGAAAAAAATTGGTTGTATATAGATTATGATCTTGCTATATTGAAACTTAATTACTTACTTGATTAAACTGTATATTTTTATTCTCAGGTAATCTGTGACACCCCGCCTAATTAAATACCGGGCGATCACTCCTTTATTAAATTAAATCAAGGTAAACAGTTGGTTCATTCTTAGCATCACTGTCGATCAAAAATAATTTTTTTTTTCCAATTTAACACCCTAAATAATTAAGCTAAGTGTCAAAAACATTTTTCATACAAACTTCCAAATTTTAATTAAAGAAAAGATTTATTTATACAAAACAACATTTCTACAATATGGAATCACACCACGATGAACTAAAATAAAACCATACATTCGTCAATCGAATGTCAACATAATAAAACTAAACATCATAAACCATCCTGAATAAATCCCATAAAACAATACTGGAATAACTGAAATATAAGAATCCCAACAATAAATGAAATGATAAAAAGGGCGACACATGCCCAATAAATGAGAGTAATAGGAGTGGAGTCAAGAACAGAAGCCATCTACTCAAGTGACCTGCAACTCCCACCTAAGCTGCAGCTCGTTCTTCTTAAAGGATCCTAAGCAAGACGCCCCTGTGGCTGGGCACCTGAAAATATACATATATATACAAAAGAGAGAGAGAGAGAAAAGGAAACGGGTCAGGGCCCGAAAGTGTGTTTGATTTTAAGATACGTTAAGCAAGTATTTAAAATTGATACAGGCCAATGCAACTGTAATACCCCGTACTTTTGGCTATATTTATTTTTGGGATTAATTAATTAAATTGCGTATTTATTGGAAATTAATCCGGGTCAATAATAATACTAATGTGATGCGAATTGGTATTTGAGTATGTGCATATATGATTATATATGTACTTGGTATTATAAAATTTGTCGTGGGATTTATATACGGCATTTTAGAAATTTTGTTGAGACGCGTGGGACCGCCGCGTCACGGTATAATATTTTGATATTAAAAGTGAAGTTAAAATCTATAATCCATATGGTCGTTTTGAGTGCGCCATCGCATCCGGAAGGGTCGAGATAGTCAGAAAATACTAGCCGGGGGTATAGTTTGGGTCCCGGGGTATTTTTAGGCCATACCGGTAACTTAAAGGGTATTTTGGTAATTTTACATTTTGAGGAATTAAAAGTGACGAAAATTAGAGATTAAATCTGATGTGGATATTAACCCATTAAGCCCATTAGCCAACCCATATTAACCTAGAAGGCTACGTAGGTTGTCATTTAGGTTTTCTAAGTTTCCCCAAATCAAAACCCTAGCCACCTTGAGCCACCATTGGAGATAGAGCTTGGGAGAGAAGAAACTCTGCAGAATCTTCACCAAACCTACACCAAACCAGAAATCAAACCAAGGCAAGTGTTTTAATCGCATTTAAATTCGTAGAATGTTTCCTCCATGTTAGAAATTGATAAATTGCAACTGTTCTTGGAAGATAACGAAACCCATGTAGTTTGAGGTTTAGAACTTAAAAATTGTGAAGAGAATTGCATGTAGTATGATAGGTAAATGATTTCCCTTATTATAATTGTGATTAGAAGGAAAGAAAATGAATTAAATTCTGGGATTTGATGATGATATGTAGTTAGGGTTCATGTTCTTGAGATAATTGGAAAAAGTGTAGAAAGGTGTAAATTAAATTAATATTTGGATGGATTGATCCCTTAGAAACATGTTAGGATGTGACTATATATGTTTAGTATTGATTATAGACCCTAAAACGTTGTTAGGATGGACTTTGGGAGAGATTAGAAGTGTTATAAATGGTGAAAAACGAATTGGGGAAAAATCTGGGCCGAAACTGGCATCTCGTTAGAAGCAGCCCCCAGGTCGTTCGAACGAGCTCATTCAAACGAGCTTCTAACGAGTTGACCAGTCGTTATTAATGAGTGGGGTTTTCATTCGATATCTCGTTCGAACGAGATATCGTTAGAAGGGTCAGTTCGTTCGAACGAACTGGGATCTCGTTCGAACGAGACTTCTAACGACCTGACAGTCCAAACTCGTTCGAAGCCTCGTTCGAACGAGACTTCTAACGAGTTGACAGTCGGGTCCTTTTTGGACTGTTTTGACTTTTCGAGTTCCGGAAGCTGGTTCAAGGGTAGAGTTAGCATTCCTTTGATGATATAGTGATTGATTTGGGATTTTTGGGTTATTGAGAGGAGTGAATCATATACTAGAATTATATTCAATGAACCATTTGGGTTGAGACGTGAGTGTCTACTACGATGTGAGGATAATTTATGGCACGTATAATTATGAACCGGAATGAGATAAGTTGTGATAATTATAATTAGTACGAGAGTGCAATATGTACTACGAATATAATACGGTATTACTAAGAAGTGTGTTTACTTAGTATTGATATATGGATTGTATGTATGACATACCTACCATACTTGCTATCACGGGAGGTTTCGTTCGTTTAGGACCCTCTAATCCTTGTGTGCCTACGGGGGGGATATAGACTGGTACCTTGATGAACATAGGTCATTGAAAGACTTATTGTGATATTAATAAGTCCGCTGACCATGGGAGCGTAGGTATGTGCGTGACCCATGTGATGGTGACTGTGTTCGCCTCCATTATTTGTGATGTTATTATCGGTAAACTATTCCTGAGAGATTCGGAATATGTAATCCTTATGTACGTGATGTACCGGGATGGATAGCAGAGTATGTGTGCACTACAGCTTAGATTGCGGGGTGCTTATATCGTATATTTATGTGATGAATAATATACATTTATTTAATGGAAATCCTCATGTTAATGTTGTAAAATATTCCGGTATTGTTTCGAGATATATAATGAGTTAGCTGTTAGTTATATCAATGGCATACTTAATAACGGAGTTTACGTGAAACCTCTATTTAATTACGAGCGTTGTTATGTTAATTGGAACCGAGTAAAATGGGTAGAACCTTTGGTAGTCTAGCTAGTTACGTTGTCACTCAGCTAGTGGAAAGGGTAGTTATAGATGGGTACTTACGTTAGGAGTGCACAGTTAGTCGAGAGGTGAGAATTTATGTGAGTGCACGTCCTAACATGTACTTTACATTTAATGTTTTAAATGTTTTTAAAGCACTTGCAGTTTTTTTTTAAAATGACTTCCACTTTCGGGCTCTGACCCATTTGCTTCCAAATATATTTTTTTTGTAAAACCATTTTAGGTGCCCAGCCACAAGGACACCAAGCATAGGATTCTCATTCAGGTGACGAGCTGTAGCTATTTGTGGAAGCTACAGGGATTTGCATGTAGACGCTTCTCTCATTTGGATTCCAGTCTCAGCACCTATCAGTTGTAGGGCATGTTGCCCAATTCTATTAGACATTTTTACATTTCAGTTCTCAGACTCTAGCATGTATTGCTCAGTATTCAGTTTTAGTTATTTATTCCAGTTTACTTATCAGTTGTGGGATTTGTATTGAGGAGTTTTTCCTCCAGGTTTTATTTACATTTTGTGATGGTTATTCATTTCACTTCAGTATGGTGAATGGTATTATTTATTTCTTCATTACTTTTGTTGCATGTTAATCAGATTTAATAAAATTTGGCACTTACTTTTTAAATACTAGGTGGTTAGTAATCTTTAAAATGTTTTCGACAGTGATGCTATTAACTGAGCCAACTTGGCATTTTGAATTAATTTTATAAAGGAGTAGCTACCCGGTGTTTAATTAGTCGGGGTGTCACAGCAACATCATATTAGTTCGTCTCTCTCTTGAGAAATACTCACTTCTCTTCTAATGTGCACTCATATCGCACTAACCTTCCCAACGGTTCATTTATCTTAGCTTACGCATATATTTTCAAAACCGAACGATGTCAATGTTTTAAAAAGGTTACTTTGAATATGTAGTACTCCTCTCATTTTAGCTTCATTAAATTATAAGGTTTCCCAGTGTCTTCTCATACTTTCACAAAACAAGTATTTATTAGCGTCAACAACCATGTCCTACTTATCACATTATAGTAGGCAGATTAAAGTTTATAACCATATATATATATTAACTACTCGTATAATATATATATAACAGCACCCCAACTAATATATGGTGCTGGCATTCTCTGCTATCCAATCCCCGTATCGCTCACACAAAGGGAAACACAAGTTCGGAATCACTCTCGAACTGTATTAACATATACAAAACAACGTTGAGGCGAAGCATAGATTCCAAGTCCAAGAGGTCAGTACATACCCACACGTCTCTTAGGACCGTCCGACTATCAATGTAATAGCCCGTACCTAGGATCTCTATCTTCTAGGGTACGATTTAATATCCCCCATAAAGCAACACAGGATATGATCGTCCCAGCGCGGTAACCTCAGGGATAGCAAGTAGCGCGGGTACGTTTTTCACATGTATATAATATATGTACACACAATTATATAAATATACCCATTTCATCATATTAATATAGGTTTCTCTCGTAACCCATAGTCACAACATTTATCTTTAATTTCCCATTATTATGATTACGTATAAGGTTTGGTCTCTAACCTTAATTCGAAGAGTTTTCTCACTCATTACCTAATGCTCATGGTTTATATCCTCACCAATCTGAAATTCAGTAAGGGACTTTATTTGATTCCAACGTAACTCTCTTACATACCTCACCCTTAAGTTATAAATCTATCAACCTGAAGTAAATATCCCATAATTACCATACTTGTTGAAGATTAAGGGTTCTAACATTTATCCATATACCCTACTAGTCCTCAATATCTCCCAAATCCTTTTATTTAGAATGCCCAAAGGTTATTTCACGATAAAATAATTTAAGTAAATAAGCAAGAGAAATAGGAGTCTTCCAGGAGGGGTCGATCGATCGAAGTTTGGGGTCGATCGATCAAACCTTCGATCGATCGAAGCTCTAGGCTCGATCGATCAATCAAGCAGGTCTGGGAAAAAATTCTGCAGAAATTGCAGTGACGGGATTGATTAAAGTTCTTCATCAAAACTCATATTTTCCAACACTAATCGGCCCAAAAAGTTTACTGTTAACATACTAACATAATTCCAGATATCTTTAACGTTCAGCATGCGTGTATACATCATTAAACATGGTTAAACAACCTAAAATCTCATCTAATAATCAAGAACCCTAAAGTTTTCTTAACTTTTGTTCTAATCAGTTTTCTCCAGAATTTCTTCTAACATAACATCACAAATTCGTGGGTTAATCATCTACTTCACATATTATTTCCAGAATATGGTTATAACGATTTCTACATTCAAATCCCTATAAAAAATTTAGGGTTTTCTTCCATTGATTATACTCCTAATCATTCCTACACTAATATGATTATTGCACCAACAAAAATATGCAAGTTAAACACTTGCCTGGGATTTCAGAGGTCTGCTTTCCTACTGATATTGGTGTGGTTGCGTTCTCCTCCTCGCGATCTACGCGTTGGTGGTGACGGCGGTGAAATCGGTGGTGTTTTGGGCCTTGAATCACCTTGAGAGCTCTCTCCTCTCTTCTCCAATGGCCGTTCTAGGGTTCTGAATGTTCTAACCCTAAAAGGCTGACTTAAATGGCTGCTAAGGATGTCTTAAATTCGTGGGTTTAATTACCCTATTTTGTAAAATGACTAAAATGCCCTCCCGGGTCACTAATTAAGCCTAAAAACATCCCGAGACCCAAACTAAACCCCCGGGTACACTTTTCTGACTATCTCGACCCTTCCGAACGCGTTGGCGCACTCAAAACGACCATACGGACAACTTATAAAATATTCACTTTTTAATTAACATAATTAGTCCCGACGTGGCACGGGCACGTCCCGACTTAAATTTCTGAAATAGTCATTTAATACACCTATGACATTCAATATAACCAATATAATGTATTACTATGGTCATTAGTAATATTCAACAAGTTTCCCATAATTACTAACTCTAGTCACGTTAATAATTATAACATAATTAATTTCCGAATTTTTATTAAATAAATCATCACATTAAATTTAATAAATCCCCAAATTAAATATAGCATAAAAATACGGGGTATTACATACTTCCCCCCTAATAACGGAATTTCATCCCGAAATTCAGAAAATAAGGCATACCTGGTAAAAACAACTCTGGATATCTCTCGCGCATATCTGCTTCACGCTCCCAAGTGGATTCCTCCACATTATGATGCTCCCACTGGACTCGCACAAGTGGAACTACTTTCGACCTCAATCTCCTCTCACTATAGTCTAGAATAGCCACTGGTCTCTCCTCGTAAGAGCTATCAGACTGTAAGTCTATCTCGTCTATCGCAATGTGAGTATGGGCCATATCATCCCGAAGATATCGTCTCAACGACGAGATGTGGAATACATCGTGGATGCGATGTAAATGTTCTGGCAATCCCAACCTGTATGCTACTGGCCCAATTCTCTCGATGATGGGAAATGGTCCTACGTACCTCGGAGCCAACTTCCCCTTCTTCCCGAACCTCATCACTCCTTTCATAGGAGATACACGCAACAACACTTGATCTCCCACATTAAACTCACGGAAGAACCGTTTCGCATCGGCGTAGCTCTTCTGCCGGTCTTGGGCTACCCGAATACGACTCCTGATTATCTCAATCCTCGCGGAGGTCTCCTGGATCACTTATGGTCCTAATAACTTGTTGTCCCCTACCTCGAGCCAACAGGTTGGAGAACGACAAGGCCTGCCGTACAAAGCCTCAAATGGAGCCATGCCAATCGTAAACTGATAGGAGTTATTATAAGCAAACTCTACCAGTGGAAGGTGTGGTTCCCAACCTCCTCCGAAATCGAGAACACACATGCGTAGAATATCTTCCAACATCAGATTAGTATGCTCTGTCTGTCCATCTGTCTGTGGGTGGTAGGCTGAACTCAGTCTCAACTCTGTACCCATAGCCTCCTGAAAGCTTTCCCAGAAACGTGACACAAAAATCTTGTCTCTATTTGACACAATATTCAAGGGCACCCCGTGTAATCTGTTAATCTCAGCGACGAACAACTGGGCATACTGACTCGTGGTATAATCTGTCCTTACTGGCAGAAAATGAGCCACCTTGGTCAGACGGTCTACAATCACCCAAATAGAATCGTGGCCCCGCTGTGATGTAGGCAACCCTGTAATGAAATCCATGGAAATACTTTCCCACTTCCACGTGGGTATTTCCAACGGCTGAAGTAATCCCGACGGTTTCTGATGGTCCACCTTCACCAGCTGGCAAGTAGAACACTTGGACACAAATTCAGCGATGTCCCTCTTCATCCCACTCCACTAGTACTGTCGTCTCATGTCCTGGTACATCTTATCGCCTCCCGGATGTACTACAAATCGGGACCCATGAGAATGAGTCATCACTTCATGACGTAGCTCCACTCCTTCTGGAACCACCAATCTCCCATTAAACCGTAACCCACCATCCGAACTAACAGAATAGGACTCAGCACCCTCGGCTAGAAGTCGTACGATCTGCTCCTGACAAAACGGGTCTGTGGTCTGTGCCTGTATCACCCTCGTAACAATCTCGGGTGTGACTGTCATCACGGATATGAAAGAACGTGCTACTGCGTCCTGGTGACCCAACTCCTTCCACTTTGCTTTCCAACTGTCCGCTACATCGTCAACCGGTCTACGGCTCAACGCATCAGCAACTACGTTGGCTTTCCCCGGATGATACTGTATATCGAACTGATAATCTTTCACAAACTCTAACCATCTGCGCTGACACATATTCAGTTCTCGCTGAGTGAACAGGTACTGCAGTGACTTATGGTCTGTGAACAAACGGAATTTCTCGCCCAATAAATAGTGCCTCCAAATTCTCAATGCAAAGACGACCGCAGCTAACTCCAGGTCGTGGGTGGGGTAATTCTTCTCATGCGGCTTAAGCTTGCGGGAAGCAAAAGCTATAGGCTTCTCCTCCTGCTGAAGTACTCCCCCAAGTCCTCGTAAGGACGCATCTGTGTAAACCAGGTACTCTACACCCGGCTTTGGTAAAGCAAGGACTGGTGCCGAAGTAAGCTTGTCCTTCATCTCGTCGAAAGCCAACTGACAAGCATCATCCCAAACATATGGTACCCCTTTGCGAGTCAGATTCGTCAATGGACCCGCTATCTTGGAGAATCCCTGAATGAATCTCCTGTAGTATCCGGCTAACCCCAAGAAACTACGCACTTCCGTTGGTGTCGTGGGCTGCCCCCACTCCCTCACCGCTGACACTTTGCTCGGGTCAACTGCTATCCCCAGCTCAGAAACAACATGGCCCAAGAATTGTACCTCTTGCAACCAGAATCCACACTTCTCGTACTTAGCATACAACTGATGTTCTCGTAGAGTCTGAAGAACCTGCCTCAAGTGTTCGGCATGCTCCTCCTCGGAATGTGAATATATCAAGATATCATCTATGAAGACGATGATGAACTGGTCCAAGAACTCTCTGAATACTCGGTTCATCAAGTCCATGAAAACGGCTGGGGCATTTGTGAGTCCGAACGGCATCACTCTGAATTCATAGGACCCATACCTCGACAAGAAGGCAGTCTTTGGAACATCCTGCTCTCTAATTCGTAACTGATGGTACCCCGACCTAAGATCTATCTTTGAAAAGAAAGTTGCTCCCCTCAAATGGTCGAATAGATCATCGATTCGAGGCAACGAATATTTATTCCGTATCGTGACCTTGTTCAACTCCCGGTAGTCCACACACAATCTCAGTGAGCCATCTCTCTTCTTTACAAATAAGACTGGAGCGCCCCACGGTGAGGTACTCCTACGAATGAAGCCCTGACCTAATAGCTGCTCAATCTGATCTCGTAGCTCTCGCATCTCTGTCGGAGCCATACGGTACGGTGCGCGTGCTATAGGTCTCGTATCTGGCAATAAATCTATAACGAAGTCTATATCATGACTGGGCGGTAGGCCTGGTATCTCCTGAAACACATCGTAATACTCCCTAACAACTGGGATCGAATCCAAAGGAATCACAACCTCCTTAGAGGTATCCTCCTCAATGTAATATAAATGAGCGGTCGAACCTCCCTCTGGGTGAGGCATCGCTACTACAAACATCTCTTGCCCCGGAATGGCAAAAATAATGCTCCCACCGAAGCAATCAATCATGGCTCTATAAGATGCGAGCCAATCCATACCAATAATCACATCATGCTCGTGCATGTCTAAGACTAGCATGTCTGCAGGCAATACCAAGCTACCAATCTCTACCCCTACTCCCCGGCATATAAAGAATATAAGTGACCCACTCCCCAGTGGTGAGTCGACACATGTCACGGTGCTCTCTGCTGTGGCTAACAACCCTAAGGACTACTCAAAGTGCATGGCTATAAAACAATGCGTTGCCCCCGTATCAAACAAAACTTTACCCATAGTACCATGGATAGGAAACATACCCTCAATCGCGGGTGGTGCCTGTGGAGCTGCTGCCTGGTGGACGTTATAGACACGTCCATACTGCAATTGCCCCTGCGGTACTGGATCTGCTGGAATGGCTGGTAGGGCTGGAACCTGGGCTGGAGCTGGAAGGGCAGGTGGGAATAGTGGTCTCTGCGGCTCATTACGGGCTCCCTGCTACTGTGGGGCCCTATCGCCCTCTAGGCAATCCTGACGCTTATGGCCGTGCTTGCCGCACACAAAACACCGGCCTCTAAAATTACCTCCCCTCTGTCCCTGCTGATCACGGCCCTGCAGGCCATTACCTCCACGCCATTAGCCCGGTTGGCCCTGATGTGCACGCTGTTTGCCTTGCTGGCCCTGCTGCTGTCCCTGCGGTCGGTGTTAACCCTGTTGGCCCTGCTGATTAGGCTGACCTTGATGGCCCTGCCTGAATCCCCCGAATCCTTGCCTAGAATCACCTGAACATAATCTCTTAGCAGGGTCCCCCTGATGAGAACTCTGCTCGTGCTGACGAGTCTATCCATGAGTTGGTGCCCCACCGGCACTATTACCCCCAGTCCTGCCCTGCTGGCTGGACTCTCCTGCTCTCTTGCTTCCCTGAAGATGGAATCGGTGATCCTAGCAATGTAGTAACGTTGCATTGAGTACATTAGTGAACGTACTCTGGGATAGGTTCCCAATAAGGTGCTGACGGATCCTCCAAGCTAAACCGTCGACGAACAGCAAAATCTTCTTGCCTTCAGTAGGTGCCTCATCTGGCACAATGGTGAGAAGTCTCGTGAACTCCTCCTCATACTCTGCTACAGTAAGATTATCTTGCTTCAGATTTAGTAGTTTCCGCCTCATCTCCGTCTGCACTGCAGGTGGGAAGTACTTGCGGTCAAACCGCTCCCAGAACTTCTGAATAGGGATCGTGTCCCTCTCCTCCAAAGTAGTAGTGGACTCCCACCATTGCAATGCGGCTCCCACCAACTTGAAAGAGGCCAATAGCTGCTTCTGAACTTCGGTGCACTCATACATACGGAGGTTCCGCTGGATGTCTTTCTTCCATTGGCTAACCGTGACAATGTCGGAGCTACCAGAGAACTCAGGGGGATGTGCTTTCTGAAAAGCATCCTGAACCCTCTCCCATGCAGATGGAAGCTGTGCTGGTACTGGCGCCACTGCCTGAACTTGGGGTGGAGCCTGCTGAATCACCGCTATCACGGCATTCACCTCCTGAGCAACTATGGCCGCCACTTCATTAGCATTCATTGTGCCTGGTGCCGGAGCTGCTGGTTGCTCGTCCTGGGCACGCCTATCTTTCGGAGCACGTCTCGGAGGCATCTGAAACGTGAACAAAATTTATCATTCTACAGTTATCATCGAATCTCAATTAACTGAAGACTTAAACGTAAAAGCAGGAATACAAAAAATCCTAAAAATAGGGCTCTATAGCAAAAACGTTAAGCTGAAAGAGAAATAAGCCGTACAGATCCTATGGAGACTAGAACCTGGCTCTGATACCACCTGTGACACCCCGCCTAATTAAATACCGGGCGATCACTCCTTTATTAAATTAAATCAAGGTAAACAGTTGGTTCATTCTCAGCATCACTGTCGATCAAAAATAAATTTTTTTTCCCAATTTAACACCCTAAATAATTAAGCTAAGTGTCAAAAACATTTTTCATACAAACTTCCAAATTTTAATTAAAGAAAATATTTATTTATACAAAACAACATTTCTACAATATGGAATCACACCACGATGAACTAAAATAAAACCATACATTCGTCAATCGAATGTCAACATAATAAAACTAAACATCATAAACCATCCTGAATAAATCCCATAAAACAATACTGGAATAACTGAAATATAAGAATCCCATCAATAAATGAAATGATAAAAAGGACGACACATGCCCAATAAATGAGAGTAATAGGAGTGGAGTCAAGAACAGAAGCCGTCTACTCAAGTGACCTGCAACTCCCACCTAAGCTGCAGCTCGTTCTTCTCAAAGGATCCTAAGCAAGACGCCCCTGTGGCTGGGCACCTGAAAATATACATATATATACAAAAGAGAGAGAGAGAGAAAAGGAAACGGGTCAGGGCCCGAAAGTGTGTTTGATTTTAAGATACGTTAAGCAAGTATTTAAAATTGATAAAGGCCAATGCAACATCATATTAGTTCGTCTCTCTCTTGAGAAATACTCACCTCTCTTCTAATGTGCACTCATATCGCACTAACCTTCCCAACGGTTCATTTATCTTAGCTTACGCATATATTTTCAAAACCGAACGATGTCAATGTTTTAAAAAGGTTACTTTGAATATGTAGTACTCCTCTCGTTTTAGCTTCATTAAATTATAAGGTTTCCCAGTGTCTTCTCATACTTTCACAAAACAAGTATTTATTAGCGTCAACAACCATGTCCTACTTATCACATTATAGTAGGCAGATTAAAGTTTATAACCATATATATATATTAACTACTCGTATAATATATATATAACAGCACCCCAACTAATCTATGGTGCTGGCATTCTCTGCTATCCAATCCCCGTATCGCTCACACAAAGGGAAACACAAGTTCGGAATCACTCTCGAACTGTATTAACATATACAAAACAACGTTGAGGCGAAGCATAGATTCCAAGTCCAAGAGGTCAGTACATACCCACACGTCTCTTAGGACCGTCCGACTATCAATCTAATATCCTGTACCTAGGATCTCTATCTTCTAGGGTACGATTCAATATCCCCCATAAAGCAACACAGGATACGATCGTCCCAGCGCGGTAACCTCAGGGATACCAAGTAGCGCGGGTACGTTTTTCACATGTATATAATATATGTACACACAATTATATAAATATACCCATTTCATCATATTAATATAGGTTTCTCTCGTAACCCATAGTCACAACATTTATCTTTAATTTCCCATTATTATGATTACGTATAAGGTTCCGTCTCTAACCTTAACTCGAAGAGTTTTCTCACTCATTACCTTATGCTCATGGTTTATATCCTCACCAATCTGAAATTCAGTAAGGGACTTTATTTGATTCCAACGTAACTCTCTTACGTACCTCACCCTTAAGTTATAAATCTATCAACCTGAAGTAAATATCCCATAATTACCATACTTGTTGAAGATTAAAGGTTCTAACATTTATCCATATACCCTACTGGTCCTCAATATCTCCCAAATCCTTTTATTTAGAATGCCCAAAGGTTATTTCACGATAAAATAATTTAAGTAAATAAGCAAGAGAAATAGGAGTCTGCCAGGAGGGGTCGATCGATCGAAGTTTGGGGTCGATCGATCGAACCTTCGATCGATCGAAGCTCTAGGCTCGATCGATCGATTAAGTAGGTCTGGGCAAAAATTCTGCAGAAATTGCAGTGACGGGATTGATTAAAGTTCTTCATCAAAACTCATATTTTCCAACACTAATCGGTCCAAAAAGTTTACTGTTAACATACTAACATAATTCCAGATATCTTTAACGTTCAGCATGCGTGTATACATCATTAAACATGGTTAAATAACCTAAAATCTCATCTAATAATCAAGAACCCTAAAGTCTTCTTAACCTTTGTTCTAATCAGTTTTCTCCAGAATTTCTTCTAACATAACATCACAAATTCGTGGGTTAATCATCTACTTCACATATTATTTCCAGAATATGGTTATAACTATTTCTACATGCAAATCCCTATAAAAAATTTGGGGTTTTCTTCCATTGATTATACTCCTAATCATTCCTACACTAATATGATTATTGCACCAACAAAAATACACAAGTTAAACACTTGCTTGGGATTTCAGAGGTCTGCTTTCCTGCTGATATTGGTGTGGTTGCGTTCTCCTCCTCGCGATCTACGCGTTGGTGGTGACGGCGGTGAAATCGGTGGTGTTTTGGGCCTTGAATCACCTTGAGAGCTCTCTCCTCTCTTCTCCAATGGCCGTTCTAGGGTTCTGAATGTTCTAACCCTAAAAGGTTGACTTAAATGGCTGCTAAGGATGGCTGAAATTCGTGGGTTTAATTACCCTATTTTGTAAAATGACTAAAATGCCCTCCCGGGTCACTAATTAAGCCTAAAAACATCCCGAGACCCAAACTAAACCCCCGGGTACACTTTTATGACTATCTCGACCCTTCCGGACGCGTTGGCGCACTCAAAACGACCATACGGACAACTTATAAAATATTCACTATTTAATTAACATAATTAGTCCCGACGTGGCACGGGCACGTCCCGACTTAAATTTCCGAAATAGTTATTGAATACACCTATGACTTTCAATATAACCAATATAATATATTACTATGCTCATTAGTAATATTCAACAAGTTTCCCATAATTACTAACTCTAGTCACGCTAATAATTATAACATATTTAATTTCTGGATTTTTAATAAATAAATCATCACATTAAATTTAATAAATCCCCAAATTAAATATAGCATAAAAATTCGGGGTATTACATAATCTAGTATGGATAATAGTTGGATGTTCCTGCCCGATAAGTTGCCTAAAGAGTACAAGGATGGTGTTAGGTAATTTATTATTAATAAACAAATTAATCTAAATGAAAATAACAACTTGAGATGTCTTTGTTGAGATTGCATGGAAATTTATTTCCATGACTTACCTACTATATAAACACATTTACTGGTACGCGGGATATCCTCTAGTTATGTTGTGCATCACAATTTGAATGCTCAACCGTCGAAATGTTCAGAAAATGAAGACGAAGATGATGACATGATAGGAATGTTAAATGATGCTTTTGGCCCAAATAATTAACAAGATGAGAGTGATCTCGAAAAGAGTGATTCAGAAATGCATTGTGCCAAATTGGGTGAACTTTTTGGTGATCTTGAACAAGAAATCTATATAGGTCGTAAGAATTTCACTTCATTTCATTTTTTGTGAAATTTATGCATGTGAAAGTTACTAATGGTTGAAGTAACAAATCATTTGATATGTTACTCAAACTGTTAAAAGATGCATTTATTGAGGAAAATATTCCGGTGTCACATTACGAATGTAAGAAAAGGCTATGGGATTTGGGATTGGGATATGAAAAAATTCATGCTTGCAAATATGATTGCGCATTATTCTGGAAGGAGAATCAAAATTCTAACAAATTCCCAATATGTGATGAACTAAGGTATAAGTATAATGATAAGAAGGGGAAAAATACCGCATAAGATACTGCGTTACTTTCCATTGAAACCTATATTGCAAAGATTGTTTATGTCGAGACATACATCGGCTGATATGCAGTGGCATAAGGAAAAACATGTCGATATAAAGGGTGTCTTAAGGCATCCCGTCGACTCCTTGGAATGGAAATATTTTGATCAACAATATCCTTGGTTTATAGAGGACCCTCGAAATGTTAGGTTAGGTCTTCCCTTTGACGGTTTCAATCTGTTTGGACACATGATAAACTCATACAATATATGGCCTGTAGTACTAATGATTTGTAATATGCGGTTGTGGAAGTGTATGAAAGAACCTTTTTTCATGACATTGTTGATTCCTGGACCTTAAGCTCCTGGAAAAGATATAGATGTCTACTTAAGACCATTGATTGATGAATTGAAAGAGTCGTGGGATGTCGGTGTTCAGACATGGGATGCTTACAAGAATGAATATTTTTGTTTGAATGCATTTGTTTTGTGGACTAGAAATGACTTTCCTGCGTATGGGAGCTTGTCAGGTTAGAGAACGAAAGGATATAAAGCACGCCGAGTATGTAATGAAGATATGTCATCAGAACCATTAAGGAATAAAATATGTTATATGGGTTATCATCGGTACTTGCCTAAAAACCATCCTTGGTGAAAAAGTAGACTTCACAATGGGAATCTGGAACTGGGAGATTCACATAGGGAGTTTTTAGGAGATGACATATTACAACAACTAGGTAGGGTCAAAATATTAAAAAATTGTAAAGAACCCTAGAAATAAGAATCGAAAGAGGAAACTTACCCCAGAGGAATTGAATTGGACAAAGAAAAGTATTTTCTTTGAGTTGGAGTATTGGACAAAGCTAAAATTACGACACAATCTTGATGTCATGCATATTGAAAAAAATGTATGTGATAGAATTCTGGGAACACTCTTGAGTATTGAAGGGAAAAACAAAGATACGGACAAAGCTCGATTAGATTTAGCCGACATGAACATAAGAAATGAGTTTCATATAAAATAGTATGGGAACAAATGGTTGAAGCCACGTGCATTGTATACACTGACACCAGATGAGAGAAAGAGATTTAATACATTTTTTAAATCGGTTAAATTTCATGATGGGTATCCAACTAACATATCACGAAATGAAAAATATAAATGATGGCAAGATATCCGGATTGAAAAGTCATGAGTGTCATGTTATCTTACGACGACTTCTCCCTATTGGAATACGTCCATTCTTGCCTAAGGATGTTTATACAACATTGATTAAGTTATCGAACTTCTTACAGCAACTACGTGCCAAAACGTTGCTTGTGAAGGACCTTGAGAAATTAGAAGAAGGGGTTATTCGTATACTATGTAAGCTTGAAAGAATCTTTCCTCCAGCGTTCTTTGATGTTATGGTCCACCTAGTCGTGCATTGACCATGCGAGGCTATTATTACCGGACTAGTAAACTCTCGATGGATGTTTCCATTTGAGAGGTAATGCATAATAAATTTCTTTTTTTAATACATGTTACATATGTTATATTATGCCAATAGGAATCAGGGAACACTAAAGGGAAGCATCAACAATAATGCCCCCTTGAAGGTTAAATAGCATAAACGTATGTTGTTAAAGAAGCATTAACTTTTTATTCAATGAACCTTCACGGGATTGAAATCAAATTCAACCGAGTTGATCGAAATGATGATACTCACACATTGCATCAACAAGAGTCACTATCAATTTTTTCTCAACTTGCCCCCCCCCCCCCTTTAGTGGAAGACAATTCATAATGTTACGAGAAGGTGATATTGACAAGATCCATTGGTACATCTTGAATAATTGTGATGAGATACAACCACAGAGAGAGTAAGTCCTCTGCTAATATATCGTTAATTAAAATACTTATAATTATTAGTTTGTAATTAAATGTGCTTAACTTTGCATATGTAGTGAACATATGGCACTACTAGAGATGGAATCTCGAGATAACTTGTATCAAAGGTAGCAACAAAAATTTCCAAAGTTGTTTAAAAATCGAGTAAGTTGATGTGGGCGTATAGTTTACTACGTTAATGAAATTAAATGTTGACAAATATTATTGACAATTGAGAACATACTTAAATATTTATCTATTTTAGATGAGGAATTTTCATTAAGAAGGCTCTCCACTTGCCACAGATGAAATTTATTCATTGTCATGTGGTCCCGATATTCGCGGGTTTGCATACAATGCGTGTGTTGTTAACGGAGTTCGATTTCATACTAAAGACCGTGATGACCTCTGCACAACTCAAAACATTAGGGTAGTTGTACCAGAGGAGGACAATGATGAAGTTATTGATTTTTATAATCGATTATGTAATTTTATCAAGCTGAATTACATAATGGGGTACCACGTTGTTGTATTCCAATGTGAATGGTATGACACTAATCCAAAAAAGAAGAGAATACATGTGGATTATCACCTTACTTCTATTAATGTTAGTAATACATGTATGAGGATGATCCATTTGTGCTTGCAACACAAGTGTCACAAGTATTTTACTTGGATGATTACAAGTTTGGACCGAATTGGAAAGTAGTGAAAAATAGACATATTTGTGATGTCCCGGAGGGAGATAGCATAGGAGATATTGATGATGGTACAACTAATGATGCATACCGAGAAGATGATTCTTGTGATATACAATGTGTTGTTCAAAAGGGAAATCTAGACGCGGTACAATTAGTCAGGCCCAACATCGGTGATGATGAGATTAATATGCCACCTGTTTCGCATGAGGATGATGATATTGCAAACGATGATGACATTGAAGAGGAGAATATCACAGTAGAAGAATATTTCAGTGACAGTCACGAAAGTCATCCAGACACTGATGATGAAAGAGATTGAGAGCAGAGTGTTTTAGATTAATTTCAATTGATTGTTGTTATTAGTTGTCATTTGGTATTTCCTAGAATTTTCAATTAAACTAGGCTGAGTACTATTAAGTATACAATTTCTTTACTCTGTCCAACATTCTAGTTTCAATCCTTATCAACTATGTAGTAAAAAAAATATTTTGTGTTGCAAACAATATTTTCTCATGTTAGCTAACCTAACAGTGTTGAATACATAAGGTGTAACAGTGTGGGACTGAATATTTCAAATTTAGAGTATTTTATCATGTTAGCTAACCTAACAATGTGGAATACCAAAATTTTATTTGTGTTGCAAACAACATTTTCTTATGTCACCTTAATTGGGCATGATTCCTTGTTGGTTTCTATTGGATGCATATAATTAGAATAATTTTGGTCTGATGTAACTTATTGAACTTATATGCATACAATTAGAACATGATACATGTTCATTACATAAGGGGTATTATGTTTGATGCATATAATTAGAATAGTAGAGCATCTTCCTAATAAAGGGCAGGATTTGATTTGGTGCAACCTCTCTTCATATAGGGAATTCACTGTCACTTCTTCTTGATAATTCACTATTTCAATGCCTTTTCATTATGTGTGGGGTTAGACTTTTATCTGTTCTAGTGGAACACAATGGTGGTTGTGTTTATTTTTCCTTTTCTATTTCCTTTCATATATCATAAATCTATCTTTCCTGTAAAGATAGCTATTTGATACTGAATAATCTATATATACATAATTCATTGACACTTTTAGTCTAACGTCTGCATTTTTAAACTTTGATGTTACGACACATAGTTGTATTCTGGTTATTTAAAATTGTAAAGCTGAAATGGCCTTATGTTGAAAAATATCTTTCATTTGGTAGCTGAGTAATCAAACCTATATTTTTTGTGTGTCAATTGTCCGTTTGGGGGCACAATCATTGAAAACAAGTGGCACAACTGTGTACCCTTGGATTAAGCTGATTCACAGTACATTATGGAATTTGATGAATCATGTGAGCCAGCATATTATGGCATGTTTTGGGATTGGCCAAAGAGGCCCATGGTCAGTGGTTTGAGCTTAAGTTGTTGGTAAGTGATGTTGAAGCTTAAAATCTTGTTTATCAACAAAACACAGACATTAGGAGATCTCAACATATACTCTATTAATTTTTTTCCCGGACGAGAGATGCCCACGTGTTCTATTAATAGGATTGTGCATTATATGGGTAGGTTTGTCTCAGTTATGTAGATTTGACTGCCCATTTTTGCTGATGTGTGTGGCAAGAGCGTTAGTATATCAGTTTAAGATAGATTACTGTTAGGAAGTGTTGAAACTGTTAGAAAGTGTACATATGGTCTGAACGACAAGATAGATTATACAATGGAAAGGAAAAATGTCATGCGAGGTGATGGATGTAACTATAGTAATCTTGAATGTGAGACATGGAACTAATGTGGGGAAAGTGGTATTTTAGAGGCAATATTATTATTGCATCCAACATATAAGTGGGACATGGGACTAATGATGAAGCTGAACTTCAAGCTTTGTTGACCAGTTTATCTCTTTGTGTTGAAAAGGGGATGCTCAATGTGCAAGTGGAATTTGATTCATCTTTGTTGGTTCAAATCTTCAATGATAAGGCCAAACCATCATGGATTCTTCTTTATTTAATTAACAAATGCAATGGATTCCTTTCTCTTATGAACTTCCAGTTTGATCACTGCTATAAAGAGGAAAATGTCATATCAGATTTCCTAACGAATCATTGTTGCAATGCAAATGATTATGCTACTTTTGAGTCAGTTTCCAATCTCCTTAGAGTAGTTCAAGGAAGTTATGGGGTAGATTTAGGCATTATCCCCAATTTAATAATTAGATGATTAAAGTTTCTCTCATGTTATGTTGGATAGTTTATAAAGCCAATTGTCTTTATTTTTTAAGTTTTGACTCTTTCTTATCTAGTGGCTTTCGAGATATGGTCCTACTTTGCTAAGTTATTTGGTGTTCAGGTATCTTCATTCTCTCTTTATATGTTGCTCGTGTCTTAGTGGTTCAGAAGGCCAAAACAGGACATAATAAAGTTTCTTTTTATCATTATATATGTTGCAACTATTTGGGAGTTATGGAAAGACAGAAATGCTAGTGTATTTCAAGGAACCAAAATGAAGTCTAAGAATATCATTGATCAAATAATAGAATTGGTTAGTTCTTATTTCTCTATTAAAAAATTCAAATCCCCTCAAAAGGATTTTGAATTCATCATTCAGTTGTTGAAGATCAATACCTTTCATCCTGTTCTAAGAACTATCCAATTGGTTAATTGCTTGAGACCTTTTTTCTTCTCTTCTCAGAAATCTAGTGGAAAATTTTTAACCTCTTTTACTCTGTTTACTTTGAACAAAACATTCTTAATATCTCATGAAACTAAAAATCCCTTGTTGGATATTGAATTCAAAATTTACTAGGTGCAGGGAATAATTTTTTCAATATTTGAAAATGTGGAAATTTGTTCTTACCTGTATAAATTTTTTGAAGCCTTAATATCATCCAGAGGTGTTGGGCAACGGGGATAAGGAAGAATTAAGGGACATTTACTAGAGAGACCATAATTTATTTTAAAATTATTGTTAATCTCTCTAGCGACATGTCCGGTCCAAAGTATTTTCTTTTATTATTCATTTTTTATGGTATCACAACCTTCAAATGGCCGATGCACGGATCCAACTCTTACCCCACAACTCCTCCACTTGAAATTTTCCCCCCACCAACCCAAACATGTGAATTTGAGTCTAAAGATTACCACTTTCTCACTCTAAAGCTCAAAAACAAAAACTCCTGTATTGGAAAACCGAGTTGGAACCATTTTCATGTAGTCAAAATCTTTTGTAATATTCGAACTTTACCAAAAATTTTAAGATCTTTATGGATCATGTAAAAATAGAAAAGGACATGAGTTGAAAATCATTCCCATTATATGGTATGTCTTTAATGGTAGCATGAATTGTTGTTGATGCTTTGAGAAGTGTATTTAAGACCTATTTCTTAAATAAAAAATGAAATCGACATAAAACAACAAAAAATAATTTCTAAATACTAGTACTTAGTCACATGAAGAATGATCATTATTTTTTGAGGTTTCTATGTGTTATGAATATTTTGTTCCCTGGGAAGTTATTTTTTTTACCCTAGTTTAGAAAATCAACTCGCATTAACTCCTTCTCAAGCACTATATATGATTGTCAGTAAATATATTGGAAGGAAATATTTATGTAAACAGTATTGTGAATCAAATTCATACCTATGGAGAATGTCTCAGTCACAGCTTTTATTAAGATTTATACATAATCAAATGGTTTTAATTTGGTTCAAAACAACTATTTATTTTGGTACAACTACCTTTATATATGTTTCACCCTTTCATTAGATCTCTAGTGCACAACGCTCGTTTCACCACCGGCATGGCCTGATAAAAATTGCTAAGGCCCCTGTAAAAAATATAAAATAGGTCCCTTTGTGGTGTATTCACATAAAAAAATTGATCGCTCAACATATAAGTAATAAAAAATAGATCAGCGAGGGCCCCGTGCGATCGCCATCTTGGCACATGCTCACGGCCACCCCTGACTGCAGGTCTGGGAGAGGGAGATGTCGGCTGGTCTTAACCCATATAATTTTATAATATGAAGAGACGCTCTCAAGTTTCGAACTCGAGACAAGCCATTTTGACTATGGAAGGTCTGCAGAGGAGAAGATATCGCCTGGCTAGCCGCGGAGGAAGAAGAAAAGACCAACCATCTGCTTCTGCACTGCAGGGTGACGAGAGGATTGTGGGATATTTTTCTGGCTATATCTAAGACCATATGGGTCGTGCCTGAGTCAGTGAGGGCTCTTTTAGAGGCATGGAATCCTCCTTGGGGGTGGGGGGTGACATAAGGGTTTGGCGTATGGTTCCCCACTGCATTTTGTGGATGATATTGAAGGAGAGGAACGCACGTTGTTTTGAAGGAATTGAGATGGCGCCTTTGAGACTTCGTTATCTATTTTTAAAAACCATTCATAGCTGGACAAAGGGGAAGATCTATGCCACGACTCATGATTTCATTGACTTTATAGAGGAGATTCGCTCAGAGTTGTAAATTGGGAGTCTGTGAGGCGGGTGTATATTTATTTCCTTTATTTTCATATTTTTCTTTTGCTTAGTATACTCCCTATATACAGGTTCGATCCCTTAGCGATTGGTTTTTAATACAATCATTTATTTTTTTTTAAAAAGTTTCGAACTTGAGATCAACTGTAGCTTGAACGATGACACTTGCCATCGCTCTGAGTTACGACCTCTACCTCTCTCTCTAACATATTTTATGGATCAAAACCAGGTCTAGGATTCTTCATTCGAGAGTGATTCTTACTCGGGCGCATTGTACCTCGGTGGCCAGTCTCGCCTCCCCCCTCACCATCACCAATGGAGATAGTCCATCCAACTGTCCTTATGCAGCCTGTGCACTCAGTACCTGAGGAAATGCAAACAAGTTCTTTTGTGTGGGTGGCCGAAGTATTGAAATATTGGCCATTACTTGAATAATACTATGCATTTGTTTTTGTGTGGGTACAATTTTGAGTCGTGATGACTCAAATGACTCTTACATTTGATCCATAACAAATAGGGTAGCTTTGAGAGAGTGTGTGTAACTCTAAGAGTGTGTGTGTGTGTGTGTGTCTGTGTGTCTGTGTGTGTGTGTGAGAGAGAGAGAGAGAGAGAAAGAGAGAGAGAGAGAGAGAGAGAGAGAGAGAGAGAGAGAGAGAGAGAGAGAGAAAGAGAGAGAGAATGGGCATTGGATATGGTTGAGACGAGAGAGGTAATGAAAGAGTGGAAGGATTTTGTTATTTGTAGAAAATTCTATTTTTATTAAAGGTCCTAGTGATCCGTTTAACACGTCATTCATTCATAGCTTTAAAAAGTTGGTGATAGATTACTTTTCAAGTGTATTGCTTCCCTTCTAGATCTTTTGAAGTTAATAATTTTAATATTGAAATGATGAAATAATATCTAATTTTCAAAATATATTTATGTTTGTATTTTGTGACATTGAGTTATGTTTTGTCGTCTTAATGTAAAATTTTAAATGAGTTGGTTTTGCGTCATGTTTGTAAAAGATGATCGTTTCAGGTCACTTTATTCGTGGTTTAATATTGAGCTAAAACTCAATTCATAAACACAATTTGTGATCACTAGCTTTCCTTGAATTTTTTCTACTAAATTATCATATAGTTTCGGTAGTTTTCTTGGTAAGAGCTCTTTTTTGGGTTCCTATCTTTTACTTGTAGTGTGTACAGGGTTCCGCCACCCTAGCGGTTGTTTTTTTATAATACATTTATTTATAAAATTACTAAACTCATAAGTAATTCCTAAGAGGTGAAATAATTGTGTATAAATAATTCAAACTATTTTTATTTAGAATGAAATTATTTTGAATTAAAATTAGGAAAAAAATAATTTTGATAAATATTTATTACTTCAATAAAAAAGGTGAACATTGATTTGTGTAGTCTAAATGTAATGCGCGGTATACGTACTTAATAATGATTGCAGAGATGACACCTATATAGGGTATAGAAAGAAAATTATAAGTTTGTTTATTTATAAGAAAAACCGGATGATATTATTGAATCACTTTAATAATTTTAAATGGATGAAAATATAATATTCTTATTTGTTCACTTTTGCTAAATTTATTTCGTGAAATTTAATTTTCTCCCAATCTATTTAATCTTCTATTTATACATATACTTCTCAATATTTTCAATATCCATTTAAAATGGGTCCTTTTATCAAAGTGTGTGCTAAAGAGAAAAATATTTTGCATGTGTATAGGTTATGCTGACGAGATGCAAATTGCATCCTAATCCAAAAAAATAAATACCTTGGACAAAAATCCTAACATCCCATCTATTGAAAATGTCGCCCAATATGATATTTTAGTTATTATATGTTTTGTTATTTTAATTTTTGGTAAATTTGTTTTGTATTTTCGGCATAATTATTTCCAGCCACTCACGCATTTCCTGATGGTAAATTGGACAAATATGTTTACAAAATACATTGCAATAATAGAACTCTCATAATTAGGGAAAAAATGCTACCATTTATTTGTTTCCCCTAAATTTATGGTCCGTTCATGCTAGAATTGTTAATTTTAATTGTTGGAGATCCTTGTAATCCCAAAAGTATTTCAAAAGTTTGTGTGATTAGATACACTTTGAAGATAAAGATGGGTAGCCTTAATAGTTCCTAATAATTGACCAAACAAATGTGTTAGCATTTAAAAACTCTCGAATATAATATTGACGCACACAGAAAACATTACCAAAGGGTTTTTAAAAACAACCAGTCTCGAACCAATATCAATAAACACATATTCTTAATAATTTGGCCCTCCCCAACTCAAATTCTCACTAGTGCAACATCAATGGGGCTAAATCAACACAGTAAGGACGCACTATGTACTGTATGATTAGGTGCACAGTGCAAAGTTCGATTCCCTCTAGACACCAAATTTGAAGTGGGACGTGTGTGAGGGTGACTCTTGCACAACGTTCTCCCTATTTTGGTCGCACAGGAAAATTCAAAATGGCTTGTTCTTGTCAAGGTTATAAAAAAAATCACATATAACAGGCCATGGGACTATAGGAGGCATAGTCAGGATTCATTTGGGTCATTTTATATGTGTGTTCTCTCATATAATTAGTTATTCATCCTTAATAACTGTGAAAATTTGGACTATGAAGGTTAGACTTCGCACCACCTATTATCAAGGAATACGAAATATTGAAATTGAAATCGACTGTCAAATTAATTTTAATATGATTTATAGGAAGGTATCAACAACCGTAGAACACCATATTTTGATAAAAAAAAACTATTTACTGGCCTGCACTGGTTTCGTCATGTCACATTACATTTTTATTTTAGGGAAGGTAATAAATGTGCAGACACTCTATTAGTTTTCTCAATCTCCAGACACTTTTACCAAATATTTTTCGATGAAACCCTGGACTTTATACTTTCTTATTCTTTTTAGGACTTATGTAATGGTACTTGTAAATTACCCATTATATAATATATCTTTCTTTGTTAAAAAAAGAAAAGAACCTAAAATACTTAACTATAGGTTTCAGTAAATAAAAATGGATGTCATATAAATTTATGAAATTTGGTTTGGTAGATATTATCACCACTCAAAGACCCACATTGAACTAAGAAAACATTCAATTTTTTAAAATAATTATTAACATTGTGTGATTAAACCTCTTAAATTGATTTCGGATTTTAAGTCAGCGTGCTACATATCGTCTAAGGCCAATGTTTGTGTCACACCCCAAACCCGATTCCGTACTAATCATTTATTTCATAATAATTAAATCGTAACCTTGAACCAATCAAAATACAACATGTGGCCCCATATAAGACAAACTATCATTTAAACGGATGGACAACTTTGCCCCTGTTTCGTAATTTCAACATAACTCTTTACCCGGACATCTGTTTTACACACCGTTTATTGTGTTACGACCTTAAATCATATATCTACAGCTATGTAGTTTTCACCTCAAGTCAAATATTATATCATAAGGGTTAAAACTAATCTCCAACATGAGCATTCCTACCGATAACTACCAAATTTTGTGTTTGTAATAAATTCTATATTTCATGATTTATGAAGGTAGGATTAGACTAAACATAATAACGTAGTATTATATATTAATACACCTTATCCATGCCTCCAATTATATCCGAGATGTCACAGTTTGGGTTAAGCTTTTGGATTTATCCAAGATTAATATTAGAAATTTCTTACGGGGTTGGTAACCCCTATAAGAATTGATCAAGCAACATTAACTCAAACATATTGTCTTTTTGCTCTTGTTTTAATTGAGGTTGATTTTATTTATGAATTGTCGAAATTTATAATGATGGAAAGCGAAGATGGGGTTACATTCCCTGTACAAATTGAGATCGAACTGCCATCTTTTTGTGACTTTTGTGGTTGTGTAGGTCATGCCATTTCAAACTGCAAGAATACTTATAAAAAAAACTGATCCCATCTCAGCCTATGGGGGATGATAGGGCACCATTCAATCCCAGGTTTTGGGATAAGCTTGGTTAGTGAGTAGGCAAATCAGCTGATCCTACAATTTCTGAGATTACAAACTATCAAGGTGCACTACAAGAAAAAAGCCTTTTTATGACATTTTTTAAGTGACATAAAACGCATTTTATGACGTTTTATTTTTGAGTAAAAAGCGTCATAAGTTTGGGTGTCTAATTGATATCCATTAAAAGTGCCGTATTAGATAACAGTTATATATGACTCTTTTTCTTCCAAAAGTGTCATATCTGCTACAAAAAGGGTCATAATATACTCTATAAGTTGTCATATTTGATTTAAAAAGCATCATAATAAACAATTTTGAAAATTTTAAAAAGGTTCTATAAAAAATTTCATCACATGAGGATTTAGTATAAACAGTCATAAATTAAACATACAATAAAAAAATTAATAACCAAAATTAATATCATAGTTGACAAATAAATCTAAACACAAATCAAAATTTACAATAACATAAAAACAGTCTTGAATTTTTTTATATTTGAAGTTACGTACACCTAAAATGCACCAAACCAAGTCATTTGTTCATAAAAAAATAGTGGGACACAAATAAATATACCCACCATCTACACTAATTATCCACAAAAAAAATAATGACCTACTACATGTATCACAGCTAGATATACCCACTATGTACATCATTAAAATAATTGTTTCCAAAAAAATGTTCATCCAAAAATCACACATAAATGTGTCGTTCTTCTTTTTGCTTTTGCGGAATTGTGTCGACACCTTAAAAGCTCCAATTACCGACCTTCTACACCTAACACATCCCCGCTTTTGTAGACGGCGATTGGGACTTGGGTTGGTATAGTCCTCTATCGTTGTGCACCACTGCTCAGTCAATGAACTATTTCTCATCCACAACAATCACTAATCCCAGTGACAACGAAACATCGTCGATGAGTGTTCCAACAATCACCAATCCCAGTGACAATGAACAACGAGGTTAGTAACATCATCAACAATGTTCTTGACATATATATTTGAGGCCTACACTCAATTAAATAATGAATCTTCATTTACTAAAATAAGGAAAATGAAATATAAGTAGAATTTAAAAAGCTACGAGGAGGAAAGTGGGTAATTATAGTAC
Source organism: Sambucus nigra (assembly GCA_949130495.1). Classification (NCBI taxonomy): domain Eukaryota; kingdom Viridiplantae; phylum Streptophyta; class Magnoliopsida; order Dipsacales; family Adoxaceae; genus Sambucus; species Sambucus nigra. The sequence goes on along the minus strand of OX422214.1, from coordinate 333,705,276 downwards.
CTGGTATTTCAAGATTTTCTCCTTTCTTCGGGCCTCAAACTGCGAACGAAAAATTTGTTGATGCTCGGCTTCCTTTTGTGTCCTGGATACACACAGCTCCTTCGAGCCTATTCAATATCAAAGTCATAAACTTGTAAATTCAATGGAATTTAGCTTCATCAACAATTTAACACAAGCACAAACTCATAACTGTACTATAAATTTAAATCAAACACAATGGAAATGTGAAATTTAGCTTCAGTTTCATTACGATCTAATTCAAACTCAAATTCCGCAAAATATAAGACAAATTCAATCCAAAACTATTAATAAACTGATAACGAAAGATTCATAATCAAAACTATATATTCAAGACATATCAATATAAAATAAATAAATTATGATCACCTTAAGCTTGAGCTCATGAAAAAAACTATCGTCAATTATCAAACTCATAAATCACTTGATTTACACAACACAAGGCTCTCGAAATCAACACTCTTCATCGTACTTCTAAAAAAATCACAAACACAATCAAAATTTGAATAGAAGAAAATCAAATGAAAATTTGAAGTGAATTTGGATGATTTTTACATCAAGGGAGTGGTAGACAAAAGAAGAAGAGCTGAAGAAGAATCTCTTGATCTCATCATATGAGGTAGCCTTCTCAAGCCTTCCTGTTCGTCGACCTAAATATCAAGGAAACACCTGTCCATCTTGTTAACTGTCAAGACAGGTCGAATCCTTTCTCCAAGGGAAAGTCGAAGAATAGTTTCGATTTGGATGCACACACTTTTAACACAATTTATCACAACCAGTGCACCATCACTAATACGGAGAGTGACCATAACCTCAAATGATAAATCAACTTTCCCAGGAGAATCTACTAGATTGATGAGGTACTCATTTTCATTTATCTCTCCCTTGTATCTCTTCAGTGAGTCCTCTACCATCTCATAGTAAAGAGAGATAACATTTGACTTAATGGTAATACCACGCTCAACTTCATTAGCTCGGATATCAGTCATCCAGACATCACCAACAACTTCTTGAGTGATGATACCAGCAGCAGCCACAAGGGAATCGGTGAGGGTGAACTTACCTGTTAAGGAGTAAAAGAAAATACAAACAAAAAAATCAGTAAAACATATGTAGAAGATGAATTGACATTCAAAATTACTCAAGGGAAGAGAAGTAATTGACCTGCATTCAACCAAGCGAACTCATATCAACAACACTCATGAATGGCTTTCTTAACTATTATTTTTTAGTGAATAAACCAGTAGACGCTTTATTATCAGAATGTAAATACACAATTTATACAGTCTGTTACAAATATCATCTTGACATGTAAAGACAACATATTTACATACAAATAAAATGGTGAAGGAAAGAAACTCAAGGTTCCTTGCATTTCTCCTCAACTTTCAAACTTCCCCCATTGAAATTGCTGAAACCATTGTTGCTTATGTGTCTCTTTTAGCATCACACTTGCCTGATTTATTCCCCATATGCTTATTGTACGATCATCGCTGGTCGATGCCAACATGTGAGAGTTTGTGGGATTCCAGCTATCGCAATTGACAGTTGTAAAATGGTCGGACAATGTCTCTACGAGCTCCCCTGTGCTTCTGTGCCATATATATACCTGAGAGTCCTCACTTCCACTTGAAATAAATGCTTGTCCAACTCCACCAAAATAGGCTCTCAGAAGAAACTGAGAACGCTTGTGACCTTTGTAATTGACAACCAGCTTGATATGCCCCTCTATATTCCATAGATGAATTTCTTGGTCCTATAGACTAACCAGCAGGACTTTGTCCTCACTAGATCAAGAGAACGATACAAGTTATTTAATATTTTCACAATACTTGTTATTTACTTATTTGCAATCAGATGGATAATTTATTTATAGTTTCTTTTGCATTTGACCCCAAATAAGGCAACCGAAAGTATTTCAAAGTAAATACCTTCATGGGCTCTAGGTTCCCAAGATCGCAGGCCATGCTGCAACCCCACTACAATTGCAGGAAATAACATTGATGCCAACAGAATCTGGACAAGGCTATAAAAGGAAATGTAAGAAGTGTTAGGTCTTAGATGAAAAGAGTCAATCTTGTAATAATGTGTGAATAAAAGAAATGCTTATAAATGTCATACATTCATCCCAATTATCTGAACCAAGCAAATAGTAGTTTCAGTAGCCTTGGAGAGAAACTATACTAGGGTTAAAGCTTATTAAATATGTAAAAATTGCTTATAGAGGCCAGTCTCTTCTAAACCGAGTGCATCGCAACTCATCAAAAAATATTAGAATTATTACGACCCCGTATGTGATAAATAAAAAACATAAGGATGACCAAAGCCCATGATTTATACTATATGGATAACTTCGTTGACACCTTTTATACATAATAAACTACTTTACCTTGGGATCATGCAGCATCATGCTCTGTATGGTTCACTTGACACTGATCTAGTTGTATCACCACAATCTTCATAAGCTTGAGCAATTTGCATATAGGTCAGTAAAAAGTCAGAGAGGTACAATCCCAATAAACCTTATTGCTACCTCCTGCATTCTACACATTAAATTATGCGATCTATTTTAAGAAAGACTATTACTACAATGCATTATGTATTATTATCACAATCAAATGGCAATATCTCTATAATTTAATGTAACCAAAAGAGAACTTTAACAGTTACCTCAGTCATTGAATGTTCATAGTGTTGATAATCAAAAGCGGGTCCTAAAGACACATCAGACTCATTTTTTGGTATAGAGTAATTGGGACATCACCTCTTTGCTTACCATCTACTTCAACAAGATTCACAATAGAAGATGCCTTTTTTTATGGACCTCTTCAAGTTTCTCTGAGATCTCAGTATCTTTTCTAGAATCATATATGATCTAATGTGTAACTACATATTACTTTTAAGTCATTAGAACATTCAATGATTTGGGAGTATTAGGTGGTTGACGTGAGAAATCCTACAGAATCCAAGAAAAAAAATAAGAATAGGCTCAGGATCCAACTTGTGTATTAGAATGAGAAAAACAAGAGAAAATGTATTACTAGTGGAGGGAAAACTTTCTCCGCAACATGATGAGGAACGGAGAACCCTCCATGGGTACTATGTAAATGAAATAACGACTCTGACAGTCTTTACTAGTATAACTATACATCAATTTAGCGTGAATGTATGTTGATGTTAACCATTTGACAGGAAACCTCATACTGCTAAATATGATATACTAGAAAGTAACGGTATATGTTCCATATGTTAATGTGCCAATCCATTTTTCCACAAAATTTTAGTACATGTTGTTTAATTCTTTTTAACTTATAGACACCTCATTGTTATCAAATTGCAGCATCATATATTTGGTTGTAGACCTTTATATAGTATTTTACTCTCTTTAAAAAGTCCAGGTACTGATAACTGAAGAAAACATTGATAATGATCTTAATTCAATTCCTGATTTGCATGAGATGGCTTCTGCATTTAAAGAGATGGTTGCACAGTATAATAATATTAAGTTAATGTATGGTGAGGAGAAGGCATAGAGAAATAAGTTATACAACCAAATTTAGGAAGAAAAAGGGAACATTCGAGTGTTTTGTACGCGCTGACCACTAAATAAAGAGAAGGTTTCAGCTGGGTATGCAACAATTCTCGATTTTGAAGCTCACGCGGATGGAGAACTAGGGACACTTTCCACAACATTGGTTATTCAAAGCTTATAATCATTTTTCTTTTTTCCCCTACAACATTGGTTATTGAAAGCTTATAATTATAGGCCTTATGCTTATATTAAAAAAAGAAAAATAAAAAACATTAATGAACATAAAGAACTGGTGATTGAGAATGAAGTGAAGAAATAAAATATGGAGAATGAATCAATCTCCTACAATTAATGACCACCCGCAAAATCTCCAACACAAGACACTACCATTAGCTCCTAAGAGGGCGTTCAACATATACCTATATCCTATTTAGCCAATGAAATTCAGTCTATGACATTGTTTACTGATGAGATCCAACCTCATCTTGTAAACGAGCAGGAGACCACCACTAAATTCATTACTGAACAGCCTTATGAGGCTCATCCAGTCAACGATCACGATCCTACCATTAAATTTGTTACTGAACAGCCTCTTGAGGCTCTATACATGTCATTATTTTTTATTCGGCCCATTGCCTATCCAACCCCATATAGTTATTGAGTAGGAACTTAACGTTGGAATTTATTTTCTAACTGAGCAGACTTAGGTGACTTTTGCTCAGTTGTGTGATATGGTAACGGATTATATAGAGGCTAACACTATGTTAAAATCTAGAACTTATCTCCAAGGAAATTTCACATAACTCTGAGAAAGATTGTAAAAAAGACTCAATCTCGACACAAAGCTTATTGGAATTCTCAGATAAAGTATCATCAAAATATATATTTCTTCAAAATCAAAATACGTATGGTTTCGTCACTGTAAAAAAAATGCAGGAAGAAAAAGAAACATAATGGACTCTCTAACATCACCATGCTAACTAGATCCGCTTCTCGGACACCACTAACTCACTCCAACATATTGTCTAAATGATCGGAACACTTTTTCGGAATAATAGAGGAGTGGGAAATAAAGATACTATGATGAGATTAAAAAAAATTGCAATTCAACAAATCATATGATAATCTCCCATTATATTCATCGAATATAATGACAAAGTAAAATAATTAACAACATGTTACATAATCAGAAAATTAATTCTAATGGGTGAGAAGTAGCTAGCGTAGAAGATAATTATGACAGGAATTATCTAAAATGTTTCTAAAGCATCTAGTACAATGAGTAATGATGGTACTATAGACATAAATACCACCAAATTCTTGGAATTATCTTCTAAGTGTAAAATAATTCCCTAATATTACAATCTCCACAAAAAATAAAAGGGAAAGGAAGATCATATGAAATTACCATGGAAGATATCACTTTCATTTACTCGCAAAATATTCTATCATGGAGTCAAATCCTTGTAAATGAACAACAACCAGGCCTGAGAAAGGATAAGCCTAACATAACTTGTAAAAATGATCAACGTAATTTAAATTCAGAATGTAAGGTTAGAACATACCGGGTACAACTGAACTGGAAATGTTGGTAAGCATCCATCCCATATCCAAAATCCTAGAGTAAAAAGTGTCAGTGGATAGAAAAGGAATAACAAGGGAATGATGTTCTGTTTAGATAAGAGAGAGTACTATGAAAATAAATGTTCAAGAGAAGAGAAAAGAGTAATGTAAATAGTGAGAGTAATGAGAGTAATAACAATTTATGGCCCAAACCATTGTTTAAGATTTAAATTCAATAATACTAATGAGAGTAATGTGCAAATCTTAGGCGATGTTCAAATGTGGCTTTATATCATCTTTTCAATTTCTTCATTCGAATACAATGCAGTTTTTAAAAAACAAACAATTATCGAATATCAATATGGATGACACATCCAATTAATAAATAATGCTTGAGAAAAAGATAAATCAGACCTAACAAATTAGACGTCATGAGAAAATAGTAATGTTTCAATCATTTTTCAAAGAAGAGGTTTCTAATTCACCTATATGGATTCCAACAACTCAACAAAGCCTTAACTTAAAAAAAATCAAAGCCTCAATTACATAACATAAACGCATGAATGAATAATATAAAATTTATAGTCTGTTTTGACCCTTGACGCCCACTTTTAAATAAAAAAATGAGACTATACTAGTTAATTTCTACAATCGGGAGGCCGGTGAGAATGTGGTCACTTCCCACATGTTACTTTTGTGACCCATGGGGCGTATGCTCCTTTCTCCGGACCACTCGGACACTATTTAGAGTTATCTTCCCTCAAAGCTCACTTTTAACCCCAAAATGAGCGTATTCTAGTTAATTTCAACAACTTGGAGCCCCGTGAGAACGCGATCACTTCCCACGGGCTACTTTTATTCCCCACGGGTGTTCGTGCCTCTCCCCAGGCCACTTGGTCATTGTTTTTAATTTCCCCCTGCATTGGAATGGACATGAAAATTGTCGAGAAGAGTGGTAAATAGTACCATGTATTTGTATTCATTGCAGATGGGCATGTAACTAGAAGATCTTAGTTTCACTTTTGAAGTATGGTTGGTTTTCTAATCATTTATGGGTATAGTAAGGTCTTAGAGCTCTTGATTTCTTCATTAGAACATGACCCCTTCCTTTTTTTTAAAAAGTATACATTGGGCTACATGTGGCGAGTGTGAAAGGGAAGAATCAACAATTTCAAGGGAAAGTTATATGTCTTAGAAAGCAAAGTATGATTATTTCAACCTTTAATACAACAATTTTCATAGGTAGGGTTGGATGTTAACTTGTACAGTGGGTGGGCACCTCAATTGTAGGATTGGAGCCCCTTTTGTCGCACAATTTAATGAATAATGATTAGTATGTCATTGTAAATTCTCTGCAAGGATGACTTGGTTCACAGTAAATACTGAAATGTAATACAAGTCATTTTCACCATTTAAGACACAAATATACTCTTGCATGTTGAACTCATTTTATGTAGGGTTTTATTAACATTTTTCATGGGGAATAATTAAAAAATCAGGTCCAAAATTGCTGAGGGTGAATAACCACAAAGCCAAATCTGTATAAATTGACGTAAAATATCACTTGATGTAATCGAATCTGAATTTATATTATGATTTGGATTTTGAGAAAGCACAAAAAATCTGAACTAAATGAAAAACATACTTTAATATATATTGTACCCTTCCGTATAGTCTTTTTCCTCTCCAGTTTTTAAATACACAATGTAAATAATCAAGTAGTAATTGGAAGTTACTTTGGTTAAGAAATTTCCCATTAAGCAAATTAATAGGAACTTTACATGAAAGGTTATGGGAAGTACTATTGGAGGATGCAATGAATGTTCATAACCAATGGTGGTTGTGGTTATGTTAGAAATCAATATACCTTATTTTTTGGAAACAACTATAAAATGTTTTATAACTCCCTATTATATAGTAGCACGCTACGTACTCAAGATCTGAGAATCAAAATCTGTTTGAGAAATAATTAGTTAGTGTAAAATATATAATCTGAATTATTTCATTGGCAATTGCAATTTTGCAACAAGAAGTGAAGGTAATTAGTTCTTGAACTTACATGGATGCAAAGTTGATCAACAATGGAGAATCGTGACTGCCTATAAAAGCCAATAAGTATTGGTTAGTGAGTAACATGACTCAAATAATCATAATTTGTTTTTAATTATTAATGGCAATGATAAACATCATGATTAGCTAAAAAATGAGGCAGTGAAATTGGGAAATAAGACCTTTTCTTCAAGTATTATGCTAAAATCCAAGTGTCCTACTAAATCATTTATATGATAAATTATAAGAAACCATATGAACTAGAAGACATGAGAAAATATATCCCCAAACTATCCAGTTTTAAAAAAACTCATTGAATTATTCCCATCATTTACAACTGGGAGCCCGGTGAAAATGCCCTCAATTCCCACTGTTTACTTTTGTGCCTCATGGGTTGTCTGTACCTCTCTTCGGGCCACTTGGTAGCTGTTTTGAGTGTTTGCCTCTTAACGCCCAATTTTAATCGAAACCAAGCCTATACTAGTAAATTTCAATAACCAAGATCCAAGATATGATGTGGTAATTTCCCACGGGTTAATTTTATTCCACGTGGAGTGTTCGTGCCTATCTCTAGGAAACTATCACCAATCTAAATTTTTGCCTCTTAACGTTCACTTTTAACCCCCAAAAGAGATAATGCTAGTTCATTTCCATAATCGGGAGCCCAATGAGGATGTGATCACTTCCCAAGGGTTACTTTTATGCCCTATCGGGGGTTCAACCAATTTCTGGGCAACTTGATTATTTTTTTGAGTTTTCTCCTCTCAGTGCCTACTTATAATCCCAAAAGAATCCTATAGTAATTAATTTCGACAATCGAGAGCTCAATGAGAATGTGGTCACTTCCCACGATTACTGTTGTACCTCATGGGGCATTCGCGCCTCTCTTTGGGCCACTCGGTCATTAATTTGAGTTTTCACCCCTTAATGACCACTTTTAACCCACAAACAAGTCTATACTAGTTAATTTCGACAACCGGGAGCCTAAAGATAACGCCATCACTTCTCGTGAGTTAGTTTTATGCCCCATTGGATGTCCATGCCACTTAACAGCCAATTTTAATCCCGAAACGAGCCTAAACTAACTAATTTGGGCAACCGAAAGCCCGGTGAGAGCCCGATCACTTCCAATAGGTGACTTTTATGCCCTATGGGGTGTCCATGCCAATCTCCGCCAACTCGGTCGCCATTTTGAGTTTTCTCCTCTTAATTTCCACTTTTTACCACAAAACGAACCTATACTAGTTAATTTTAGTAATTGGGAGCAAGGAGAGGACGCGAACACTTCCCACGGGTTACTTTTATGCCCCATGATGTGTCCGTGCCTTTTAATGACCACTTACACCTGAACTCCTCTTCCCATCAAATATAACAAAATTATTGACTATAATTCACGTTAAAAACATTAATTTTATACAAAATAATCATCTATGATCCATATACCACATATGATTATACATAGTAACTTTTGAAAATAACAAATGAATCGAAATTATAAAGAAAACTAACACTAAATACAGAGAGGTTGATCCTATATATGGGAGAGGCGGATGTCAACTAGCTTTACCCCCCATCTATGGAGATGTTGATCTCATGTCTCAAACCCGAAACCAACCTTAGATTGGGTGAGGGAACTTGCCATCACACCATGGTAATAAATTATCAAAGTAAGTAGGCATTGTAAAAGCATCAACGACCAACAAGGAGAATAATTCGCAGGGAGGATATCACCACCATTTTACTTTAAAAGGAACTAACCCTAGTATTAATCCATGCGATGCATGAGTAAGAGTAAGTATTACACATATTACTAAGTTTTAAATAATGGTCAATTGACACAAATAAATTGCAAGTAGTTGAAATTTCTTATTAGGTATATAGTCTATGCATACACCAACAAATTGTATAGAAAAGAAAAAAAATGATTGCAATACAAAAATATTTACATAATAAGACTATTTTATACACAAAAATGTTTGCAATACAAAAATAGTAAATGATTGAAATCCATGTATAGTAGGTATTATAATAAACTGCAAAAAAAAGTATAACGTAATGATAAATATAAGTAACTTTAATTAGTTTATAAATATATAGTCAAAGTTTGAGTTAATTCATGCAACATTATATCAAATTATATCTAGAAAAAAGCTTCAAATCATTTGAGTTACTCCATACAACATTGCATCAAAGTGAAATTAACCTAAATTGGGCAACCCTATAGTGACATTAACCTAAATTGGAAGCCCTAACTTTGAAGTACAATCTCGAGGGCTTAAAAACATATCCTAATACATATTTATATACACACAGAGAAGGATAACCTAGACTTGTGTGGAGTATAGAACTAACAAAATTAACACAAATAACATGATTGTACAATTTAATATTAAAGCACATTCACATGAAAGTTCACATACTAATGATAACATACCTATATTAACTCCAACTGTCTTAACAAAGTATATCCAACCAACCTGTAAAAAATAAAGACCATCATTTTGTTTATAGAATAATATGCTCTTAAAAGCCTTAATTTTAACATTATTCAAAACAAAGACAACAATCAAGTTTAATCTAAACATAAAGTAAACCACAAAAACAAGCATCCAAATTGATTTTTTTTTATCTAGATTGGATTATTACCTTTATGTGACACCCCGCCTAATTAAATACCGGGCGATCACTCCTTTATTAAATTAAATCAAGGTAAACAGTTGGTTCATTCTCAGCATCACTGTCGATAAAAATAATTTTTCCAATTTAACACCCTAAATAATTACGCTAGATGTCAAAAACATTTTTCATACAAACTTCCAAATTTTAATTAAAGAAAAGATTTATTTATACAAAACAACATTTATACAATATAGAATCACACCACGATGAACTAAAATAAAACCATACATTCGTCAATCGAATGTCAACATAATAAAACCAAACATCATAAACTATCCTGAATAAATCCCATAAAACAATACTGGAATAACTGAAATATAAAAATCCCAACAAGTAAATGAAATGATGAAAGGGGCGACACGTGCCCAATAATGAGAGTAATAAGAGTGGAGTCAATAACAGAAGCCGTCTACTCAAGTGACCTAAAACTTCCACCTAAGCTGCAGCTCGTTCTTCTCAAAGGATCCTAAGCAAGACGCCCCTGTGGCTGGGCACCTGAAAATATACATATATATACACAAGGGAGAGAGAGAGAGAAAGAAACGGGTCAGGGCCCGAAAGTGTGTTTGATTTTTAAAATACGTTAAGCAAGTATTTAAATTGATACAGGCCAATGCAACAACATATTAGTTTGTCTCTCTCTTGAGAAATACTCACCTCTCTTCTAATGTGCACACCTATCGCACTACCCTTCCCAACGGTTTGTTTTAACATCTAACATACTCGTCTTTCCAAAAGCTTTAACTTAACTTAGCTTACCCGCAAGATTTACAAATTTACGACCTTATTTTAAAAGAATATTCCAAACAGTAACCAAGGACCTTCATTTTAATTTTATAAAAACCCTAAGGTTTTACCGTGACATGTTATACTTTTTCAAAACAAGTATTTAGTAGTAAGAGTCCACACTATGTTTAATCTCATATATATATATATATATATATTAACTACTCGTATAATATATATATAACAGCACCCCGAATAAAACTATGGTGCGTGCATACTTCCACTATCCAAAGCCCCATATCACTCACATAAAGGGGAATACATTCGGAATCACTCTCGAATTGTATTAACATAAATACACAAACAATATTGAGGCGAAGCATAGATTCCAAGTCTCTAAGAGGGTATCACATACCGGGGTCTCTTAGGACCGTCTGAACTATCACATCGATAGCCTGTACCAAGGACATCTATCTTCTAGGGTACAAGTCAATATCCCCCACAAAGGTCCCATCGAGATAAGACTTGTCCCAGCGCGGAAACCTCAGGGATAGCAAGTAGGGTGGGTATGATTTTCACATGTATATAATATATGTACACACAATCATATAAATATACCAATGTCATATTAATATAGGTTCTTCCCATCACCCGTAATTATACCGTTTATCCTTAATTTCACAATTATAGAATTACGTATAAGGTTTTATTCCTAACCTTAACTCGAAGGGTTTTCTCATTCATTACCTAACCCTCATGGATTATATCCTCGCAAATCTGAAATTCAGTAAGTGACTTTATTTGATTCCAACGTAACTCTCTTACGCACCTCACCCTTAAATTTCATAAATCTACCAACCTAAAGTACATATCCCATAAATACCATTCTCGTTGAAGATTAAAGGTTCTAACATTTATCCATATATCCTACTGGTCCTCAGTATCTCCCAAATCATTTTATTTAGAATGCCCAAAGGTTCTTCCATGATAAATTAATTCAACTAATTAAACAAGAGAAATAGGAGTCTGCCAGGAGGGCTCGATCGATTGAAGCTTGGGGCTCGATCGATCGATCAAGCAGGCCTGGGCAAAAATTCTGCAGAAATTGCAGTGACGGGATTGATTAAAGTTCTACATCAAAACTCATATTTTCCAACACTAATCGACCCAAAAAGTCTACTGCTAACATACTAACATAATTCCAGATATCTTTAACGTTCAGCATGCGTGTATACATCATTAAACATGGTTAAACAACCTAAAATCTCATCTAATCATCAAGAACCCTAAAGTTTTCTTAACTTTTGTTCTAATCAGTTTTCTCCAGAATTTCCTTCTAACAAATCATCACAAATTCGTGGGTTAATCATCTACTTCACATAATATTTCCAGAATATGGTTATAATGATTTCTACATGCAAATCCCTATCAAAATTGGGGTTTTCTTCCATTGATTATACTCCTAATCATTCCTACACTAATATGAATATTGCATCAACGAAAATATGCAAGTTAAACACTTGCTTGGGATTTCAGAGGTCTGGTTGCCTGCTGATATTGAAGTGGTCGCGTTCTCCTCCTCGCGATCTACGCGTTGGTGGTGACGGCGGTGTAATCGGTGGTGTTTTGGGCCTTGAATCACCTTGAGAGCTCTCTCCTCTCTTCTCCAATGGCCGTTCTAGGGTTCTGAATGTTCTAACCCTAAAAGGCTGACTTAAATGGCTGCTAAGGATGGCTAAAATTCGCGGGTTTAATTACCCTATTTTGTAAAATGACCAAAATGCCCTCCTGGGTCACTAATTAGGCCTAAAAACACCCCGAGGCCCGAACTAAACCCCCGGGTACACTTTTCTGACTATCTCGACCCTTCCGGACGCGTTGGCGCACTCAAAAAGACCATATGGACAACTTATAAAATATTCACTTTTTAATTAACATAATTAGTCCCGACGTGACACGGGCACGTCCCGACTTAAATTTCCGAAATAGTCATTTAATTTACTTATGACATTAAATATAACCAATATAATATATTACTATGATCATTAGTAATATTCAACAAGTTTCCCATAATTACTAACTCTAGTCACGTTAATAATTATAACATAATTAATTTCCGGATTTTTATTAAATAAATCATCATATTAAATTTAATAAATCCCCAAATTAAATATAGCATAAAAATACGGGGTATTACATACTTCCCCCCTAATAACGGAATTTCGTCCCGAAATTCGAAAAATAAGGCATACCTGGTAAAAACAACTCTGGATATCTCTCGCGCATATCTGCCTCACGCTCCCAAGTGGATTCCTCCACATTATGATGCTCCCACTGGACTCGCACAAGTGGAACTACTTTCGGCCTCAATCTCCTCTCACTATAGTCTAGAATAGCCACTGGTCTCTCTTCGTAAGAGCTATCCGACTGTAAGTCTATCTCATGTATCGCAATGTGCGTATGGGCCATATCATCCCGAAGATATCGTCTCAGCGACGAGATGTGGAATACATCGTGGATGCGATGTAAATGTTCTGGAAATCCCAACCTGTATGCTACCGGCCCAATCCTCTCGATGATGGGAAATGGTCCTACGTACCTCAGAGCCAACTTCCCCTTCTTCCCGAACCTCATCACTCCTTTCATAGGAGATACACGCAACAACACTTGATCTCCCACATTAAACTCCCGGAAAAACCGTTTCGCATTGGCGTAGCTCTTCTGCCTGTCTTGGGCTACCCGAATACGACTCCTGATTATCTCAATCCTCGCGGAGGTCTCCTGAATCACTTCTGGTCCTAATAACTTGTTGTCCCCCACCTCGAGCCAACAAGTTGGAGAACGACAAGGCCTGCCGTATAAAGCCTCAAATGGAGCCATGCTAATCGTAAGCTGATAGGAGTTATTATAAGAAAACTCTACCAGTGGAAGGTGTGGCTCCCAACCTCCTCCGAAATCGAGAACACACATGCGTAGAATATCTTCCAACATCTGATTAGTACGCTCTGTCTGTCCATCTGTCTGTGGGTGGTAAGCTGAACTCAGTCTCAACTCTGTACCCATAGCCTCCTGAAAACTTTCCCAGAAACGTGACACAAAAATCTTGTCTCTATCTGACACAATATTCAGGGGCACCCCATGCAATCTGACAATCTCAGCGATGAACAACTGGGCATACTGACCTGTGGTATAATCTGTCCTCACTGGCAGAAAATGAGCCACCTTGGTCAAACGGTCTACAATCACCCAGATAGAATCGTGGCCCCGCTGTGATGTAGGCAACCCGATAATGAAATCCATGGAAATACTTTCCCACTTCCACGTGGGTACTTCCAACGGCTGAAGTAATCCTGATGGTTTTTGGTGGTCCACCTTCACTAGCTGGCAAGTAGAACACTTGGACACAAATTCAGCGATGTCCTTCTTCATCCCACTCCACCAGTACTGTCGTCTCATCTTCTGGTACATCTTATCGCCTCCCGGATGTACTGCAAATCGGGACCCATGAGAATGAGTCATCACTTCATGACGTAGCTCCGCTCCTTCTGGAACCACTAATCTCCCATTAAACCGCAACCCTCCATCCGAACTAACAGAATAGGACTCACCACCCTCGGCTAGAAGTCGTACAATCTGCTCCTGACAAAACGGGTCTGTGGTTTGTGCCTGTATCACCCTCATAACAATCTCGGGTGTGACTGACATCACGGATATGAAAGAACGTGCTACTGCGTCCTGGTGACCCAACTCCTTCCACTTTGCTTTCCAGATGTCCGCTACATCGTCAACCGGTCTACGGCTCAACGCATTAGCAACTGCGTTGGCTTTCCCCGGATGATACTTTATATCGAACTGGTAATCTTTCACAAACTCTAACCATCTGCACTGACGCATATTCAGCTCTCGCTGAGTGAACAGGTACTGCAGTGACTTATGGTCTGTGAACAAACGGAATTTCTCGCCCAATAAATAGTGCCTCCAAATTCTCAATGCAAAGACGACCGCAGCTAACTCCAGGTCGTGGGTGGGGTAATTTTTCTCAAGCGGCTTAAGCTTGCGGGAAGCAAAAGCTATAGCCTTCTCCTCCTGCTGAAGTACTCCCCCAAGTCCTCGTAAGGACGCATCTGTGTAAACCAGGTACTCTACACCCGGCTTCGGTAAAGCAAGGACTGGTGCCGAAGTAAGCTTGTCCTTCAGCTCGTCGAAAGCCAACTGAAAAGCGTCATCCCAGACATATTGTACCCCCTTGCGAGTCAGATTCGTCAATGGACCCGCTATTTTGGAGAATCCCTGAATGAACCTCCTGTAGTATTCGGCTAACCCCAAGAAACTACGCACTTCCGTCGGTGTCGTGGGCTGCCCCCACTCCCTCACCGCTGACACTTTGCTCGGGTCAACTGCTATCCCTTGCTCAGAAACAACATGCCCAAGAATTGTACCTCTCGCAACCAGAATCCACACTTCTCGTACTTAGCATACAACTGATGCTCTCGTAGAGTCTGAAGAACCTGCCTCAAGTGTTCGGCATGCTCCTCCTCGGAGTGTGAATATATCAAAATATCATCTATGAAGACGATGACGAACTGATCCAAGAACTCTCTGAATACTCGATTCATCAAGTCCATGAAAACGGCTGGGGCATTTGTGAGTCCGAACGGCATCAATCTGAATTCATAGGACCCATATCTCGACAAGAAGGCAGTCTTTGAAACATCCTGCTCTCTAATTCGTAACTGATGGTACCCCGACCTCAGATCTATCTTCGAAAAGAAAGTTTCTCCCCTCAACTGGTCGAATAGATCATCGATTCGAGGCAACGGATACTTATTCTGTATCGTGACCTTGTTCAACTCCCGGTAGTCCACGCACAATCTCAGTGAACCATCTCTCTTCTTTACAAATAAGACCCGAGCGCCCCAAGATGAGGTACTCCTACAAATGAAGACCTGACCTAATAGCTGCTCAATCTGATCTCGTAGCTCTCGCATCTCTGCCGGAGCCATACGGTACAGTGGGCATGCTATAGGTCTCGTATCCGGCAATAAATCTATAACTAAGTCTATCTCACGACTGGGCGGTAGGCCTGGTATCTCCTGAAACACATCGAAATACTCCCTAACAACTGGGATCGAATCCAAAGGAATCACAACCTTCTTAGAGGTATCCTCCTCAATGTAATATAAATGAGCGGTCGAACCTCCCTCTGGGCGAGGCATCGCCACTACAAACATCTCTTGCCCCGGAATGGCAAAAACAATGCTCCCACCGAAGCAATCAATCATGGCTCTATAAGATGCGAGCCAATCCATACCAATGATCACATCATGCTCGTGCATGTCTAAGACTAGCATGTCTGCAGGCAATACCAAGCTACCAATCTCTACCCCTACTCCCCGGCATATAAAGAATATAAGTGACCCACTCCCCAGTGGTGAGTCGACACACGTCACGGTGCTCTCTGCTGTGGCTAACAACCCTAAGGACTTCGCAAAATGCGTAGCTATAAAATAATGCGTTGCCCCGTATCAAACAAAACTTTACCCATAGTACCATGGATAGGAAACATACCCTCAATCGCGGGTGGTGCCTGTGGAGCTGCTGCCTGGTGGACATTATAGACACGTCCATACTGCAATTGCCCCTGCTGCACTGGAGTTGTTGGAATGGCTGGTAGGGCTGGCACCTGGGCTGGAGCTGGAAGGGCTGGTGGAAAAAGTGGTCTCTGCGGCTCATTACGGGCTCCCTGCTGCTGTGGGGCCCTATCGCCCTCTGGGCAATCCGGGCGCCTATGGCCATGTTTGCCGCACCCAAAGCATCTGCCTTTGAAATTACCGCCCCTCTGACCCTGCTGTCCACAGCCCTGCTGGCTGTTACCTCCACGCCACTGGCCCTGTTGGCCCTGATGTGCACGCTGTTGGCCTTGCTGGCCGTGCTGCTGGCCGTGCTGCTGGCCCTGCGGTCGGTGTTGGCCCTACTGGCCCTCCTGATTAGGCTGACCCTGATGGCCCTGCTTGAATCCTCCGAATCCCTTCCTAGAATCACCTGAGTGGAATCACTTAGCAGGGTCCCCCTGATGGGAACTCTGCTCGTGCTGACGAGTCTGTCCATGAGTTGGTGCCCCACTGGCACTATTACCCCCGGTCCTGCCCTGCTGGCTGGATTCTCCTGCTCTCTTGCTTCCCTGAAGATGGAAGCGGTGATCCTGGCAATGTAGTAACGCTGCATTGAGTACGTCAGTGAAAGTACTCAGGGATAGATTTCCAATAAGGTGCTGACGGATCCTCCAAGCTAACCCGTCGACGAACAGTAAAATCTTCTTGCCTTCAGTGGGTTCCTCATCCGGCACAATAGTGAGAAGTCTCGTGAACTCCTCCTCATACTCAGCTACCGTAAGGTTCTCCTGCTTCAGATTTAGTAATCTCCGCCTCATCTCAGTCTGCACTGCGGGTGGAAAATACTTGCGGTCAAACCGCTCCCAGAACAACTGAATAGGGATCATGTCCCTCTCCTCCAAAGTAGTAGTGGACTCCCACCACTGTAATGCGGCTCCCACCAGCTTAAAAGAAGCCAATAATTGCTTTTGTACTTCGGTGCACTCATACATGCGAAGATGCCGCTGGATGTCTTTCTTCCATTGGCTAACCGTGACAATGTCGGAGCTACCGGAGAACTCAGGGGGATGTGCTTTCTGAAAAGCATCCCGAACCCTCTCCCATGCAGATGAAAGCTGTGCTGGTACTGGAGCCACTACCTAGATCTAGGGTGAAGCCTGCTGAATCACCGCTATCGCGGCATTCACCACCTGGGCAACTATGGCGGCTACTTCATTAGCATTCATTGTGCCTGGTGTCGGAGCTGCTGGCTGCTCGGCTTGGGCACGCCTATCTTTCGGAGCACGTCTCGGAGGCATCTGAAACGTGAACAAGTTTATTAGTCTACAGTTATCAACAAATCTCGAATAGCTGAAGACTTAAACGTAAAAGCGAGAATACAACATTCCTAAAAATAGGGCTCTATAGAAATAACGTTAAGCTGAAAGCGAAATAAGCCGTACAGATCCTATGGACACTAGAACCTGATGCTCTGATACCACCTGTGACACCCCGCCTAATTAAATACTGGGCGATCACTCCTTTATTAAATTAAATCAAGGTAAACAGTTGGTTCATTCTCAGAATCACAGTCGATAAAAATAATTTTTCCAATTTAACACCCTAAATAATTAAGCTAAGTGTCAAAAACATTTTTCATACAAATTTCCAAATTTTAATTAAAGAAAAGATTTATTTATACAAAACAACATTTCTACAATATAGAATCACACCACGATGAACTAAAATAAAACCATACATTCGTCAATCGAATGTCAACATAATAAAACCAAACATCATAAACTATCCTGAATAAATCCCATAAAATAATACTGGAATAACTGAAATATAAAAATCCCAACAAGTAAATGAAATGATGAAAGGGGCGACACGTGCCCAATAATGAGAGTAATAAGAGTGGAGTCAATAACAGAAGCCGTCTACTCAAGTGACCTGCAATTTCCACCTAAGCTGCAGCTCGTTCTTCTCAAAGGATCCTAAACAAGATGCCCCTGTGGCTGGGCACCTGAAAATATACATATATATACACAAGGGAGAGAGAGAGAGAAAGAAACGGGTCAGGGCCCGAAAGTGTGTTTGATTTTTAAAATACGTTAAGCAAGTATTTAAATTGATATAGGCCAATGCAACAACATATTAGTTCGTCTCTCTCTTGATAAATACTCACCTCTCATCTAATGTGCACACCTATCGCACTAGCCTTCCCAACGGTTTGTTTTAACATCTAACATACTCGTCTTTCCAAAAGCTTTAACTTAACTTAGCTTACCCGCAAGATTTACAAATTTACGACCTTATTTTAAAAGAATATTCCAAACAGTAACCAAGGACCTTCATTTTAATTTTATAAAAACCCTAAGGTTTTACCGTGACATGTTATACTTTTTCAAAACAAGTATTTAGTAGTAAGAGTCCACACTATGTTCTACTTATCAAATTCAGTAGACAGTTACAAGTGACATAATCTCATATATATATATATATATTAACTACTCGTATAATATATATATAACAGCACCCCGAATAAAACTATGGTGCGTGCATACTTCCACTATCCAAAGCCCCAAATCACTCACATAAAGGGGAATACATTCGGAATCACTCTCGAATTGTATTAACATAAATACACAAACAATATTGAGGCGAAACATAGATTCCAAGTCTCTAAGAGGGTAGCACATACCGGCGTCTCTTAGGACCGTCTGAACTATCACATCAATAGCCTGTACCAAGGACATCTATCTTCTAGGGTACAAGTCAATATCCCCCATAAAGGTCCCATCGAGATAAGACTTGTCCCAGCGCGGAAACCTCAGGGATAGCAAGTAGCGTGGGTATGATTTTCACATGTATATAATATATGTACACACAATCATATAAATATACCAATGTCATATTAATATAGGTTCTTCCCATCACCCGTAATTATACCGTTTATCCTTAATTTCACAATTATATAATTACGTATAAGGTTTTATTCCTAACCTTAACTCGAAGGGTTTTCTCATTCATTACCTAACCCTCATGGATTATATCCTCGCAAATCTGAAATTCAGTAAGTGACTTTATTTGATTCCAACGTAACTCTCTTACGCACCTCACCCATAAATTTCATAAATCTACCAACCTAAAGTACATATCCCATAAATACCATTCTCGTTGAAGATTAAAGGTTCTAACATTTATCCATATATCCTACTGGTCCTCAATATCTCCCAAATCATTTTATTTAGAATGCCCAAAGGTTCTTTCATGATAAATTAATTCAACTAATTAAATAAGAGAAATAGGAGTCTGCCAGGAGGGGTCGATCGATTAAAGCTTGGGGCTCGATCGATTGAACCTTCGATCGATCGAAGCTCTATGCTCGATCGATCGATCAAGCAGGTCTGGGCAAAAATTCTGCAGAAATTGCAGTGGCGGGACTGATTAAAGTTCTACATCAAAACTCATATTTTCCAACACTAATCGACCCAAAAAGTCTACTGCTAACATACTAACATAATTCCAGATATCTTTAACATTCAGCATGCGTGTATACATCATTAAACATGGTTAAACAACCTAAAATCTCATCTAATCATCAAGAACCCTAATGTTTTCTTAACTTTTGTTCTAATCAGTTTTCTCCAGAATTTCCTTCTAACAAATCATCACAAATTCGTGTATTAATCATATACTTCACATAATATTTCCAGAATATGGTTATAATGATTTCTACATGCAAATCCCTATCAAAATTGGGGTTTTCTTCCATTGATTATACTCCTAATCATTCCTACACTAATATGAATATTGCATCAACAAAAATACTCAAGTTAAACACTTGCCTGGGATTTCAAAGGTCTGGTTTCCTGCTGATATTGAAGTGGTTGCGTTCTCCTCCTCGCGATCTACGCGTTGGTGGTGACGGCGGTGTAATCGGTGGTGTTTTGGGCCTTGAATCACCTTGAGAGCTCTCTCCTCTCTTCTCCAATGGCCGTTCTAGGGTTCTGAATGTTCTAACCCTAAAAGGCTGACTTAAATGGCTGCTAAGGATGGCTGAAATTCGTGGGTTTAATTACCCTATTTTGTAAAATGACCAAAATGCCCTCCCGGGTCACTAAGTAGGCCTAAAAACACCCCGAGGCCCGAACTAAACCCCCGGGTACACTTTTCTGACTATCTCGACCCTTCCGGACGCGTTGGCACACTCAAAACGACCATACGGACAACTTATAAAATATTCACTTTTTAATTAACATAATTAGTCCCGAAGTGACACGGGCATGTCCCGACTTAAATTTCCGAAATAGTCATTTAATTTACTTATGACATTCAATATAACCAATATAATATATTACTATGCTCATTAGTAATATTCAACAAGTTTCCCATAATTACTAACTCTAGTCACGTTAATAATTATAACATAATTAATTTCCGGATTTTTATTAAATAAATCATCACATTAAATTTAATAAATCCCCAAATTAAATATAGCACAAAAATACGGGGTATTACACTTTAGAAATACAGATTGCTAGATAAGACAAAAAGTTCGAGTTCTAAATGTACTGTTAACACCAAAATAACATTTCAAGTTATTAAATTGACGAATTATTATGTATGAACCAATGTGGGTTTTGCACAAATGTTCATGTGTATATGTGTATGTTTTTTTGTGTGCGTGAGAGAGAGAGTGCTTATCGAAAATCCCTACCCAAGAGCTTGTTGACCATGGACGGACGGTGATGGAAATCGAATGAGGACATGGAAATCGAGGGAGGGTGATGGGATCGGGGGTGATTTTGGACGTCATGTATGGCTGATATGTTGGGAGGTTAGGTCATTTAGGAAAATAATAGTTTATAATTTCAGATTGGGGGGAAAGAGTCTGCCAATTGTTTTCTATATGCGCGCCCAATTATTTTTGAGGAAAAAAAGTCATTTATAGTATAGTTATTAGATATGCATTACCCTTTTTTATTAGAAAGCGTCATAATATATATGATTAAATATAATTATTATATTTAAAGTGTCGTATAAAATAAAATTTATAAATATATAATGACACTTTATAAAAAAATATGTCATGTCAGTGATAGTAATATTCATTTAATGACAGTTTTATTAAAAATGTCTTAAAGTCATTTTTTAAAGTGTCATAAAAAGCATTTTTCTTGTAGTGGTGGAGAACTCATTATTTTGGGTTTGAATAATTCCTTGAAATCATAGACATTAGAAACAAATCGTCTTGTGCCTACGATGGGTGTTGACAACATGCCTCATGTAGCCGTCGAATTAAGGGTGGGAATAGTTCAAACAGTTACACATGATATTCTGTCCACTAGTAATCAAAGCCAGGCACCCGAATGATTGTGTTTTTTTTTGGCAAAAATTGAATAGTTATTCAAAAGGTTACTTATCAAGCCAGAATAAAAGGAATTGATATAGTTTTGAACGAAGTTCAAATTCTTTACGCTGCTGAGAAAGAGGGGAACACGGATGTTATTTCATAACTGATGGAGATAATGTCTACTACAAAAATAAAAAATTCAAAGGAATTAATGGATGAGAATACCTATGAACAATTACCTCTTGGTGAACAAACCCCCGAGCTAGTGAATAAAAATATGAATATATATTTAGGGGATAATGATATTTCCTTTAATCTCATATGATGAAATTCCACCGTTAGAAGATATTCAAAATTTAAATGAGGTTTTGTCAGCTCAAACAAATATTTTAGTACGACAGTAAGAGAAATCATAAAGTCACGGACTTAGTTTATATGTTGAGATCCGAATAATTCCACCCAAGTTCGTGCAATCACTGAAGACACGGGTGGGAAAAATGTGGCAAAAATCAAAATCATATTCAAGTCAGTAATTTGTTTGAAATATCAGACAATTTAGAAGATTCATCTACTTTCAGAGGAACACAAAATTCTCAAGTGATTTCTTTTTCGGCCTTATCTAACGAGGATAAATCGACTCTTAAGTATAATTTAAGGCCTTCTTCTTCTCGTTCAATAATTCGTAAATTTTCTTAATTTGTTCTCATTATCAGTTGTAAGAGCCATAGGAGTGGCTTTTTCTCCTATTTGTTTATAAATAAAATTTCTCTTCTCTCTTAAAAAAAAGAGATCACATTGTTATTATTTTCAAAATAGCGAAACTTTTACCTACATCGCCCATAAACGGAGTGTCACACCCCGCTAAATTCTGGCATCAGCTGCCACCAAAACTAAGACGGGCGTAAGTAACTAAATACCATTTTTAGCATGAGACAGATAAGAGACACATAAAATTAATCCAAAAGATAATGATAATTAATCCCAAAAGATAAACAATCCAACTAAGTGATAAAAGATCCATCTCCATGCTAAACTCAAATTCCAATCTCTAATAATATGATATTGAATAATCTCCAACTGAATACAGTAAAATAACTAAACAAAACCTATACAACTTTGGAACCGAATGGTCCAATCACAACCATAAGCTGAGTCTCAATACAAGTGCGAAGGAATAGAAAACTAAACTAAATCACTACGCATATGGTAGAGCAACTCCAACTGGACCTCCAAGCAATTCCTCAAATAACTCTATGTAGCTTCTCCAATTACTAATTCCTGAAAAGTTAGTCAACGCACGAGGTCAGAGCCCCTAGCATGAATACACACTACTCCCCTCAAATATGATACTTGAATCCAGACAGCAGCATTATACGGAATAAATATCACAATATTTTTTTAAAATTAAACGAGATAAATATAAATCACTAACTACCTGCAGAAATTCCCATTTATAAAGGCATACCAATATGATTTTAAATTCCCAAGTCCCACGATGTTAATTTAATTAAATTAACCAACTTTTATTATAGTTCTCAATTTTTATTAAAGTGTCACACTTCCCCTTGTCAATTGCCCTCTGACCCGTTTAAACTGTCGGCCCCGACACATGACAAGGTTCCACACACGACACGATATAAATCGTCATCTGACCTGTTTAAACTATTGGCCCCGACACATTATGTTGCCACAAATTTTACTACTCATTTTTATCTTAGGCATTAATCCACAATTTTCTCATATTCACAATTTCACATTACCTCACCCTTTTATCGATGTGAGATCCTCAAAATACCCCTTAGTCCCATACCTAAGGGTACCCAAGTTATCAATACGTCATATCCTATGTATAGGATGAAATTCTAACATAAGCGTCGACCTAGTCTCATGCCTAGGCTAGTGAAGTGATGATAAAGTATTGAAAATCAGCCCACCCCCAAAATGATAAACACACGATAATCTACCCTCACTAGTCCTATACCTAGAAGGCATAAATCATCAAAAGGTCTACCCACTCGTCCCATACCTAGAAGGCATCCTAAAATATAGGGAGATCATAAAAACCCAACAACCCATCATCACAAAGGCAATTAATAAAACCACCAAGTCACATAAATAAGCACAATTAATCAATGTACCAAACTACGCATGGTAACCCAATTCAATTAAATCTTAATTTAATTATCACATTAGTAAAAAAACCCAATTAATCTCATTTAATTATTTTAAATCAAATACACCGAGATTACATCCTTAACACATCATACTTCCAATTTCATCATCTTAACACAGATCACGTGAGTTATATGCCCCCAAATCATTTAATTCAAGACTAGGGTTTTTCTACATGCAACCTACACCAACAAAACCCAAAATTCACTCAAGAATTCTACGCACCCAAGGGTTATGAATATTATTCATATTAAGATATTTCATAAAAACAGCCCCAAGTTTTATGTGTCCACTTTGTGTAATTAGATTCCTAATTGATTTTTAAGAAAAACATGAGATTAAAGTTTAGGCAACACTTATAACGCGTAATACTAAGGGAAAAGAATAGAGTATTCATTCCTGGGTATAAATCTTTTGTAAATTCTGTATATACGGTTGGATTCCTCTCGAAAAATTAGCAAATAGTCGTTCGTGAACAATCTTGAGAAAACACCAATTAAGCCTTCAAATATTGAGTCAAACACTTGATTAAGTTTGGGGATAAAGTTTGTAGATGAAAGGGAATAATTTTGGAGAGGTCTTCTGGTTGAGAAGTTGCTGAAAAAGTGATTTGAAAAGACAAGCCACGAATTAGTGGTGATATATAAAGGATTAAGAGTTTGATTAAGAAAAGAGTTCTAATCAGATACAAACACTAAAAATTTTATTCCAGACGATCGGACTGTTGGAATTGGATGAAATATTTGAAAGAATTAGCTGAAGATGAGAGGAAGCTTCATAAAAAATTTCAGCTCGATCGGACTGTCCAATATTTTTAAATATACTTTTTTCTAGAGAGTTTTATGTTTTGTGAACTCTTAGAGAGTTTTATGTTTTGGGGACTCTTCTATATAATAAAAATTCAATTAAAACTCCATTTTAATTCCGATTCCAATTTCGTTCAAAAATTTATTTTTCAAATATAAAAACCAACATCTTAAATTATTAAATTTATAAAATCCAAAATTTTATTTTTCTCCGATTTCCAAAATTAATTAAAAAAATTCCATTTAAAAAAAATCTGGGTTGTTATATGGAGTTTCTCTGATTCAAATTGAGGAGTCAACTACGTAAACTTATGTTATTCCCTAGCATTAAATACAAGTAAAATGAGGGGTGTTAAACACACCAACAAAATTTATACATGGCATGATTGCATAACACTTTTAAATACAATGTACGATCAGTTTAAAGTATAAATGGTGTCCATTATAAATTTTGATGGTGCTTTTAACACCACCCAACATACAATACATTTTTATTACTATTTTTTAAATTAACATACAATGAAAATAAATTCTTTTATCTACTCATTCATATGATATTAGTTAAAGCTGATTTATTTGTGTAATCATAACGTATAAAAGTCATCACCTTGCTGGATTCGCTTATTTGCAACATGATTTATAGATGATGGTGTGAGTGACTTTAGTTCCTTTATGAAAACATATAGTTCGGAAGTCAAATAATTACCTCTACTCTTTTCATTTCCTCAACCTCTTTATCAAGTGTGAGATATTATATGTTTATTAAAACCTCCTTTCACCATAACATAGAGTTGACAAAATCTTCTTTAAAAAAATCATAGGGTTGGAAGGCCAATCATTGTTACTTTTACTATTTTCGTTATTACATCTTAGATATTTTATAATTATTAACACCTCGCCTCACAAAACTATAGAGTTAACAAGTCGAATTAACCCTTTTATACGATATGTATGTGAAATGATAAATTTTTGGTGCTTTGAAATATTATAATTGGCCAAGAAATACCAAGCATAAACAGGGAAAGCTAAAGATCTTTTTCTTCTCACACATGTAGGGGGACCATTTGCACGGTTTCTTTCAAAATTCGAAAGTAGGCATATAAAATGGAAAAGGAGAGGTAAAGGTGAAAAAGTGTGTTTCACCAAAAATGATTATTTTTTTTATTTAAAAAAATATTTTATTAATAGATGGAGAAAAAAATATCTCCAAGGGAACTTATAAGCGCTAAAGCAGGACTCTTGAAAAAAGAAACAACAATCTAAAGTGAATTTAAAAAACATTTGGGTCCTACGATTTCTAGCCCGCGTTCGTTTGCAGACGACGTTTCAATTGTCATTTTCCGCAGAAGAGTTTACATCATTCGAAATAAGATCGGAATCCACCGGAGATGACTTGGGGAGATCCACAAATAAATCAATGCCACGGCCAACGTGAATTTGTACACTAATTGGATTAACTTGGGATAACTCATCACTTGTATTAATACACTCTAAAAGAGTCATATCTTCGTCATCATTGCGCAAAACAAGTTTATCTCCTATTAATACGATGGAATCGCATTGGATTAAGTGATGAATATAGCTTTGTTTTTTATTGTCCAACTTTCCACGTATATTGTCTAAGTTTTTTTCCGAAATATTTGGAGTATCCGAATTAATAATAGCTGACTTTTCCAAAATTATAAACTTATCCCCATGAGTTAAAGTTGCTGAAGACTTTTTCGAAAATGATTATATGAATTTGGAGTTTTGTTTAAAATATCTACCTCCTTCTCTGTCACAGAGTTAGTTAGGGGACCATTGGATAATCTGTTTTTAGTGATAAGAATGATTGAGCAAAACTTCTAATAACATATAATCATTTTATAAAATTTAAGAAAAAAAAACGTAATAAAATTGAACACTTAAATGCCAATATCTTTTAAATAACATTGCCATACTGGTGATTACTCATTACAAACACAATAAGCAGTAAATTCATACATTCACACATTATATATACTAGGTTTAAACTCGTGCGATGTGCAGGCGAAGCTATCGGTGGCGGCTGACCTGATGTTTGAGTTAAAATAATATTCAACAACAATTGACTTGAAATTGGGACATCAAAATTTTATAGATTTCATAAAAAAAATGAAATATCACAATAAAAGATAAAAACAACTTCCACAAAAAGGGATAAAATCTCACAATTAAAAATTATGTCAATATCAAATCTATCATTAAATAATAAAAATGATCATTCCATATTGAATCAAACTCCAAAAAAAAAAGTTGTCGTGAGAGTTAACCTAAAAAAATTAAAATTAAAAAAGGTTCTTTTGGCAAGCGAAATTTCAAATCCTTTCCAAACTAATTTTCCTCTCCACTTAGAACCAGTTGGACGAATATATGCTTAAAACGTAAAATTGACATTAAACATTTATATGTTCATTGATTATTAATCTTAAATATAAAAAAGATTGAAGTAAAAGATTACATTTGAAAGAAAAGTAAATATACTTAAAAAGAAAAATCAGATTTATGAATTTAAATACAATTTTTATTTACGTGATTTAAAATATTCGCCGAAAAAACTTTTTTTTTACTGTTTTTTCCAAAAAAAAAAAAATTGAACTTTTTTTAATAATTTTTTTTCTTAAAAAAGACATGTTTTTCTAAAACTCTAAAAAAAATATTTTCTTAGAATAAAAACTCTTTTTTTAGTTACTTAGTTTTCTAAAACTGCAAATAAAAATTGTTTTCCTAAAACTGTAAATAAAAACTATTTTTAGTAACTTCTTTTAGTAAAAATCGTAGATACTGTAAATAAAAAGTATTTTTTTAGTAACTTTTTTTTACTTGAGTTAATGTTTTTTTCTTTCTAAAAACACTATTTTTTTAAAACCTAAAAGAAGATTTACATATTTCTATGCTTCTTAAAGAAACCTATCTTTCATTAGTCATATCCACAAACATTCTTTCAAACATGTTGAAAAGTAAAATTCAATTCTATTTTAAATTAAATTTTAAAAATATTAAGAACTAAAAATATTACATTTTAGTAACTTTTTTTTACTTGATTTAACATTTTTTATTTCTTTCCAAAAACATTTTTTTAATAAAACCTAAAAAAACATTTACATATTCCTATGCTTCTTAAAGAAACCTATCTTTCATTAGTCATATCCACACATTCTTTCAAACAGGTTGAAAAGTAAAATTAAATACTATTTCAAATCAAATTTTAAAAATATTAAGAATTATCACCACATTCATACATCATAAAAGTGGAAAACGGGTCGTGTGGGATGCATTTTCATAAACACTCTTTCAAACATGTTGTGTGCATTAACACCAATTAGTTGTACTATCACCCACCTGTTCCAAGTCGAAAAGCATAATGGACAAACAATAACACAACCAAAACTACCGATTCATCTACACATCTTGTAAATCTATGCCATCACCTGGATTAACTCCCAAAGCTAAATCTCGAGTTTCATACGAAACAAAACTTAAAAGTAGAATAAACACAAAAGTAAGAAAGCACGTTGTAAAAAGATTACATGCAAAATCCATTCAAGGACAAAATCATCCCTTTTGATCTTTTAGTCCCGAGTAAAAGTAAAGCAAGGTTCCATTACATAAAATGAAATTCAGTAGGAGGAGGTACGAGGAGGACGCTCAGTGGCCAAACTGACATGAATGTTGTGGCCATTGTGACATCACCAACGCTGGTAAAAGCGCTCCTCAAAGACTGCTCATCAGTTTCGTGTAACACCCTGCTTAAAATAATAACGGGTGGCCAGCCCTATACTATATTAAATTAGGAATTCCAGATGGTCCAGTCTCAACATCAACTAACGGTACTATATAATATAGGACTAACTACCCGAAATCATATAAGCGAGATGTTATAAAAATTTAAAACTTGCAACATACAACAACCCTACACTATAAAACTACTAATGAATAGGAGAGATGCAGGAAGGAACTATAATAAATAAAATGAACCAATTAAATACAACCGAATGTACTACAAAAAGTAGATCCGAATAAGCTGTCGGATCACAGCAAATACAATAACTGAAATGGAATGAATATAAACATATATATAAATATCCCTTGGGTACAAACCCGATATACAACATGAATCCTACCTAGAATTTTAAAGAAGTAGGAAGCGGCTACATGAAACATCCCGCAACAGTCCGCACCTGTCACGGCTCCCAAGACTCAGGATAGAAGGTCATCCGGCATCCATGCGGTAGGATACCTGTGGTAACATATATATATACAAGGAGGAGAGAAAAGTAAACGGGTCAGAGCCCCGAATGTGTAAAATATTTAGCAAGTGTGTTAACCGTGCATAATAAATACCGGTGTACTTAATTTCATAAATAAGTGAGACCGCACTCTCGTAGAACCCCAACTCACCTCTCATCTAAAGGCGCGCACCTATTCGCGTCCTCAAATTTTAGTTAAATTACCCCCATTTATTTTAGGACAAACTAACTTATCAGGCCTAGCCTATATCCACGAGAGCTACCTTCCCGTCATAATCTAAGGATCTACCCATTTCTAATCCTATTAGATTATGCTTACAACAATTATGCCATAAAAGGCTTAATGAATTCTGATTAATAATCTCATGAATTATAATTATCATAATTCCTAAAACATTACCCCTATACATATACATATATATATATATATATATATATATATATATATATATATATATATATATATATATATATATATATATATATATATATATATATATATATATATATATAGGCTAAAAACGTAAGAATTAATATACTTAATAATATGCACATGGAATATTGGCAAGACTTCTCTCTAATCCCAAAGTTGTACTACGTTTCGTGCGTGGGGAGTCTCGCAAAGCGAAATCCAAACAAGGAACCGCCCCGTTACACTACTCCTGACAAGGTCAAGACTAGAGATCCGTGATGCCACCTATGGAATTACTTCTCTCAAATCTCGACATGGCACTACGTTTCGTGCGTGAGGTGTCTCGCAAAGCGAAATCCAAACAAGGAACCACCTCGTTACACTACTCCTGGGCAATGTCGATCCTAGAGATCCATAATCCTCAACATACAAGTTAATACTACCATTACTACTAACTATAACTCCTAAAGAAAGAAAGAAAGAAAACAAATAAGATAAAATAAAAGAACCTCCAATAATATCCTTGGGATGATGTAATCGAAATAATACCTTATGTGCGATACATCAACCCCCATCAATCTAGTACACCATAATCATCTAAGATGTACTTCATAAAAGTCCATATCCTTTCGTCTATAGGATATATATACATAAATATATATATATATATATATATAGGTATTTATTTCTAACCGTATATATATCATCATCAATATAATAGCCAAGTGTACATACTACATATGATGTACAAGGCCATGCACATAATATACCCGGCTATATATATCGCCGATAAACTGCATCAATGCTATCATCTTCCCAGTGCCCGGCTCACGTAGCAAAACTGGGGCCACCATGGTGGGACTAAACGACACCCATCTCGTGATAAACTCACGCACACGACGTCCCGGGAAGCGGTCATAGCTCCAAACCGGCAATGAGACGAAACATACCCATCACGTCTCATCCCAAAATAAATAT
The DNA here is from genome assembly GCA_949130495.1 of Sambucus nigra. NCBI lineage: Eukaryota > Viridiplantae > Streptophyta > Magnoliopsida > Dipsacales > Adoxaceae > Sambucus > Sambucus nigra. The sequence goes on along the minus strand of OX422214.1, from coordinate 333,675,123 downwards.
ATATATCATATGATAACACACGGGACGACTATGACCTGGGGAATATCCACACCCTGCTTTTCTAGCTAGGATGCTCACCCTCTACGCGCGCAACTTCCCAATGATAGCATGAGCGGGGTATGCTTAACCAATTAAGTATATATATATCATTTACATGCATAATATATAATCCATATGATCCAATCATATGATCAAGTAATAAACCATCATATACGGTTTAAATCTCCATACCATGTATGTCCACAACATAAAGATATCCATATATCTATATACATACAGATATATATATATATATCAACACATATTCACATATCCTTATCTATATATTGTGACACCCCGACTAATTAAACACCGGGTAGCTACTCCTTTATAAAATTAATTCAAAATGCCAAGTTGGCTCAGTTAATAGCATCACTGTCGAAAACGTTTTATTATTACTAACCACCTAGTATTTAAAAAGTAAGTGCCAAATTTTATTAAATCTGATTAACATGCAACAAGAGTAATGAATAACTAAATAACACCATTCACCATACTGAAGTAACAAGAATAACCATCACAATATGTAAATAAAACCTGGAGGAAAAACTCCTCAATACAAATCCCACAACTGATATGTAAACTGAAATAAATAACTAAAACTGAATACTGAGAACATGCTAGAGTCTGAAAACTGAAATGTAAAAATGCTCTAAATAGGAATGGGCAACATGCCCTACAACTGATAGATAGTGACTCTGGAATCCAAAAGATAGAAGCGTCTATGAGCAAATCCCTGTAGCTTCCACAACCAGCTACAGCACGTCACCTGAATGAGAATCCTATGCTTGGTGTCCTTGTGGCTGGGCACCTAAAATGGTTTTACAAGAAAATATATTTGAAAGCAAATGGGTCAGAGCCCGAAAGTGGAAATCATTTTAAAAACCTGCAAGTGCTTTAAAAACATTTAAAACATTAAATGCAAAGTACATGTTAGGACGTGCACTCACATTAAATTCTCACCTCTCGACTAACTGTGCACTCCTAACGTAAGTACCCATCTATAACTACCTTCTCCACTAGCTAAGTGACAACGTAAACTAGCTAGACAACCAAAGGTTCTACTCATTTTACTCGGTTAATTTAACATAACAACGCTCGTAATTTAATAGAGGTCTCTCGTAATCTCCGTTATTAAGTATGCCATTGATATAACTAACAGCTAACTCATTATATATCTCGAAACAGTACCGGAATATTTTACAACATTAACATGAGGATTTCCATTAAATAATTGTATATTATTCATCACATAAATATACGATACAAGCACCCCGCAATCTAAGCTGTAGTGCACACATACTCTGCTATCCATCCCGGTACATCACGTACATAAGGATCACATATTCCGAATCTCTCAGGAATAGTTCAGATAACACAAATCACAAATAGTGGAGGCGAACACAGTCACCATCACATGGGTCACGCACATACCTACGCTCCCATGGTCAGCGGACTTATTAATATCACAATAAGTCTTTCAATGACCTATGTTCATCAAGGTACCAGTCTATATCCCCCCCGTAGGCACACAAGGAATAGAGGGTCCTAAGCGAACGAAACCTCCCGTGATAGCAAGTATGGTAGGTATGTCATACATACAATCCATATATCAATACTAAGTAAACACACATCTTAGTAATACCGTATTATATTCGTAGTACATGTTGCATTCTCGTACTAACTAATTATCACAACTTATTTTATTCCGGTTCATAATTATACGCGCTATAATTCATCCTCACATCGTAGTAGTCACTCACGTCTCAACCCAAATGATTCATTGAATATAACTCTCGTATATGATTTACTCATCTCAATAACCCAAAAGTCCCTAATCAATCACTATATCATCAAAGGGATGCTAACTCTACCCTTGTACCACCTCCCGGAACTCCAAAAGTCAAAACAGTCCAAAAAGGGGCAAACTGCCAACTCGTTAGAAGTCTCGTTCGAACGAGGCTTCGAACGAGTTTGGACTGTCAGGTCGTTAGAAGTCTCGTTCGAACGAGACTGTTCGAACGAGGTCCCAGTTCGTTCGAACGAACTGACCCTTCTAACGATATCTCGTTCGAACGAGATATCGAACGAAAATCCTACTCGTTAATAACGACTGGTCAACTCGTTAGAAGCTCGTTCGAACGAGCTCGTTCGAACGACCTGGGGGTTGCTTCTAACGAGATGCCAGTTTCTGCCCAGAACTTCCCAAAAATCGTTTTTTCACCATTTTTACTCCTCAAACCTCTTCTAAAATTCGTTCCCACAATATATTGAGTTCTCTAATCATCCTCAAACATGTTAAGGGGTTATACTAACATCATTAAAGGGTTTGATATCATCTAAACATCATTAAATCACAATTTCCACACTAATTCCCAATTTTCTTCAAGAACATAAACCCTAACTTTTTCTCATCATAAATTCCCAGATTTTAATTCGTTAATGCATCACCTAGATATGAAATCTCCGAAATTTAATCTTCCAACAATGTTTCTACATGCAAACCTATCCCAACATTCAATAATAACTTCAAATTACATGGGTTTTCTTTTAATCTTTCAAGAACAATTAAGATTCTTCTATTTCTAACATGGAAAAGACATTCTCAGTAATTAAATGGAAATAAAGTCACTTTCCTTGGTTTGATTTCTGAATTTGGTGTGGATTCGGTGTAGAATTTCTGCAGAATCTCTCTCTCTCTCTCCTTCTCCAAGCTTTCTTCTCCAAAAGGCTATGGTGGCTAGGGTTTGCTTTGGGGAAACTTATGAAACCTAATTTCAATAAACCTCCGTAGCTTGTTGGGTTAATAAGGGTTGGTTGGGGTCAATCCTTATCAGATTACAACTCTCAATTTTCGTCACTTTTAATTACCCAAAAATACCAAATTACTAAAATACCCTTTAAGTTACCGGTACGGTCTAAAATTACCCCGGGATCCAAACCATACCCCCGGCTAGTGTTTTCTGACTATCTCGACCCTTCCGGACGCGTTGGCGCGCTCAAAACGACCATACGGATTATCGATTTTAAATTTACTTTTAATATCAAAATATTATACCGTGACGCGGCGGTCCCACGCGTCTCAACAAAATTTCTAAAATGCCGTATATAAATCCCACGACAAATTTTATAATACCAAATACATATATAATCATATATGCACATAATCAAATACCAATTCGCATAACATCAGTATTTATAACCCGGATTAATTTCCAATTAATACGCATTTAATTAATTAATCCCAAAAATAAATATAGCCAAAAGTACGGGGTATTACATACTTCCCCCCTAATAACTGAATTTCGTCCCGAAATTCGAAATTAGAAAGTACCTGCTAAAAACAGCTCTGGATAACGTTCGCGCATCTCATCCTCGCGCTCCCATGTGGACTCCTCGACATTGTGATGTCGCCACTGAACACGTACTAACGGGACTATCTTTGACCGCAGTTTCCTCTCGCTTCGGTCCAAAATAGCAATTGGCCCCTCCTCATAAGAGCTATCCGGCTGGAGATCGATGTCCTCCACAGCAATGTGAGAATGAGCCAAATCATCCCTAAGGTATTTCCTCAGCGAGGAAATATGGAACACGTCGTGAATCCGATGCAAATGCTCCGGTAACCCGAGTCTATACGCAACCGGTCCGATCCGCTCAATAATAGGAAACGGCCCCACATACCTCGGTGCCAACTTCCCCTTCTTCCCGAATCGCATAATCCCCTTCATCGGAGAAACCCTGAGCAAAACCTGGTCCCCCACTTGGAACTCCCTGAAAAATCTCTTTGCATCAGCATAACTTTTCTGCCTGTCTTGAGCTACCCGAATGCGACTCCGAATCAACTCAATCCTTGCCGAAGTATCCTGAATTACTTCCGGCCCAAGTAGTTTGTTGTCCCCCACTTCCAACCAACATGCTGGGGAACGACAAGGCCTACCGTACAATGCCTCAAACGGAGCCATGCCAATCGTGAACTGATAGGAGTTGTTGTAAGCAAACTCCACCAGTGGAAGGTACTGCTCCCATCCACCCCCGAAGTCAATAATACACATGCGTAGCATGTCTTCCAACATCTGATTGGTGCGCTCGGTCTGCCCATCAGTCTGCGGATGATAAGCCGTACTCAACCGCAATTCCGTGCCCATGGCCTCCTGGAAACTCTCCCAAAACCTCGAAACAAATATCTTGTCTCTGTCAGACACGATATTTAGGGGCACACCGTGAAGTCTCACAATCTCTGAAATGAAGAGTTGGGCATACTGACCCGCAGTGTAATCAGTCCTAACGGGTAAAAAGTGAGCGACCTTGGACAATCTGTCCACAATTACCCAAACGGAGTCGTGACCCCTCTGCGACGTAGGCAACCCCGTGATAAAGTCCATGGATATGCTCTCCCACATCCACACCGGAACCTCCAATGGCTGTAGCAATCCTGTTGGTCTCTGATGATCCACTTTTACAAGCTGACAAGTGGCGCATTTCGAGACAAACTCTGCGATATCTCTCTTCATACCGCTCCACCAATACTGCCGTCTCATATCTTGGTACATTTTGTCCCCTCCGGGATGTACCGCGAACCGTGAGCCGTGCGACTCTGCCATCACATCGTGTCGCAGTTCCTCTCCTTCCGGAACTACCAATCTCCCATTGAAGCGTAATCCCCCGTCTGAGCTAACGGTATAGGACTCGGCTCCCTCTGCTAGCAATCGAACTATCTGCTCCTGACAGAACGTGTCATTAGCCTGTGCCCGTACTACCTTCGTAAGAATCTGCGGTGTAACGGTCATCACAGACATGAAAGATCGGGCCACTGCATCCTGGTGTCCCAATTCCTTCCACTTCGCTTTCCACACCTCTGCCACCTCATCTGCTGGCCTGCGGCTCAACGCGTCTGCTACCACGTTAGCCTTACCCGGGTGGTACTGAATGTCGAACTGGTAGTCTTTCACAAATTCAAGCCACCTACGCTGCCGCATATTTAATTCCTTCTGCCTGAACAGATACTGTAGTGACTTGTGGTCCGTGAACAGCTGAAACTTCTCCCCCAAAAGATAGTGCCTCCAAATCCGTAAGGCAAATACTACTGCTGCCAATTCCAAATCATGCGTGGGGTAATTCTTCTCATGAGGCTTAAGCTTACGGGAAGCATAAGCTATGGCCTGTCTCTCCTGCTGTAAAACACCTCCAAGTCCTTGCAAAGACGCATCGGTGTAAACCAAATACTCAACTCCCGGTCTCGGCAATGCTAACACAGGTGCTGAGGTCAATTTGTCCTTCAACTCATCGAATGCCAACTGACAGGCATCACTCCAGATATATGGCACACCCTTACGAGTAAGATGTGTCAAAGGACCTGCTATCTCTGAGAAACCCCGAATAAACCTCCTGTAGTATCCTGCTAAACCCAAGAAACTACGATTCTCCGTTGGTGTCGTGGGCTGTCCCCACTCCCTCACCGCTGACACCTTCCCCGGATCGACAGATATTCCCTGGTCGGAAATAATGTGACCCAAGAACTGGACTTCCTTCAGCCAAAACCCGCACTTCTCATATTTTGCATACAACTCGTTCTGACGAAGTGTCTGCAAAACCATCCTCAAATGCTCGGCGTGCTCCTCCTCTGTCTGAGAGTAAACCAGAATGTCATCAATGAAGACAATGACAAATTGATCTAGGAAATCTCTGAACACCCTATTCATCAAGTCCATAAACACTGCTGGAGCGTTGGTCAAGCCGAAAGGCATAACCCGAAACTCATAAGAACCATATCTCGACAAGAACGCAGTCTTCGAGACATCCTCCTCCCTGATACGCAACTGATGGTATCCCGACCTCAAGTCAATCTTCGAGAAGAAAGAAGCTCCTCTCAACTGGTCGAATAAGTCATCGATTCGAGGCAACGGATACTTATTCCGTATCGTGACCTTATTCAACTCTCGGTAGTCCACGCACAATCTCAGTGAACCATCCCTCTTCTTCACAAACAAAACTGGAGCGCCCCAAGGTGAGGTACTCCTGCGAATAAAGCCCTGCCCTAACAGCTGCTCTATCTGATCCCGTAACTCTCGCATCTCAGCTGGAGCCATACGGTACGGTGCACGTGCTATAGGTCTCGTACCCGGTAGCAAATCAATAACGAAGTTTATCTCTCGACTGGGTGGTAAGCCTGGTATCTCCTGAAACACATCCGAATACTCCCTGACAACCGGGATCGAATCTAAAGGAATCACAACCTCCTTAGAGGTATCCTCCTCTATGTAATACAGATGAGCGATCGATCCTCCCTCTGGGCGAGGCATCGCCACTATAAACATCTCCTGCCCCGGAATGGAAAAAATAATGCTCCCGCTGAAGCAATCAATCATGGCCCTATATGCTACGAGCCAATCCATCCCGATGATCACATCGTGAACATGCATGTCTAACACTAACATGTCCGCAGGCAATACCAAACCACCAACCTCTACCCCGACTCCCCGGCATATAAAGAAAATAAGTGACCCACTCCCTAATGGTGAGTCGACACACGTCACTGTGCTCTCTGCCGTAGCTAACAATCCTAAAGCTTTCGCGAAGTGTGTAGCTATAAAACAATGTGTAGCACCCGTATCAAATAACACCCGACCCATAGTGCCATGGATAGGAAACGTACCCTCGATCGCGGGCGGTGCCTGTGGAACTGCAGCCTGGTGAACGTTGTAGACACGTCCATACTGTAGCTACCCCTGTTGAGCTGGGACCGCTGGAATGGGTGGCAATGCTGCCATCTGTGGCGGTGCAGGAAGAGCGGCGGGAAACATAGGTCTCTGTGGCTCCTGGCGAGCACCCTGCTGCTGCTGCTGTGGGGCCCTGCCCCTATCAGGACAATCCTGCTTCTTATGGCCAGTCTTGCCACAAGTAAAGCACTTCCCTGGGAAGTTTCCTCCCCTCTGCCCCTGCTGTCCCCGGCCCTGGTGGCCGTTACCATTCCTCCCTTGGCCCTGCTGGCCCTGATGGAACTGCTGCCCATTCTGTCCCTGTTGGCCCTGCTGGCCGTTTGGACCCTGATGGCCCTGGCGAAAACCTCCCTGTCCCTGCCTGTAGTTCCCTGATCGGAACCTCTTGTTATCCCCCTGCTGGGAGCCCTGCTCAGTCTGTCTCTGCCCCTGACCCGATTGTGCCCCAATGGCACCATGTCCTCCGGTCCTGCCCTGATGGCTAGACTCTCCCGACCGCTTGCCCTCGGCCATGTGAAAACGGTGGTCCTGGCAGTGCAATAACGCAGCGTTAACCACATCAGAATACGTGGCCAACGATAGGTTCCCAAGCAAATGCTGCCGGATTCTCCAATTCAACCCGTCGGTGAACTTCTCTATCTTCTTCTTCTCTGTTGGAATCTCGTCTGGAATGATATTCAACAAGTTAGTGAACTCGGCCTCATACTCGGCCACTGTCTTGCCCTCCTGCTTCAAACTCATCAGCTTCCTCCTCATTTCTGTATGAACTGCGGACGGAAAGTACTTGCGGTCGAACCGCTCCCAGAACTCCTGAATCGTGAGGGTATCCCTCTCCTCCGCGGTGGTAATAGACTCCCACCACTGTAGCGCAGATCCAACTAGCTTGAAAGTAGCTAGCACCTGTTTCTGAACATCAGTGCACTCATGCATCCTCAAATGCCTCTGCATGTCCTTCCTCCATTGGCTCGAGATAACCACATCTGAGCTTCCAGCAAACTCTGGTGGATGCGCTTTCTGAAAAGCGTCACGTACACGCTCCCAAGCAGACGGGAATGCATTAACCTGTACTGGCGCGGCAGCCGGCGCCTGCGGTGGTGCCTGCTGAATCACGGCAATCGCGGCATTTACCGCTTGGGCTACTATAGCAGCAACCTCAGCGGCGTTCAACATGCCCTGAACTGGAGCGGGCTGTGGTTCGGGCGTAGCATTCCTGGGAACTCGTCGTGCACGTCGTGGAGGCATCTGAAATAAGAACAAAGTTTATAAGTTCACGGTTTATAAACTTAATATAGCTGAAGAACGAAGCATACACAAAAGAATACAACAGTCCTAAAATATAGGGCTCTATATCAAAGAAACGTAGCGGAAACATAATAGCCGTACAGATCCTAAAGGACACTAGAACCTGATGCTCTGATACCACCTGTGACACCCCGACTAATTAAACACCGGGTAGCTACTCCTTTATAAAATTAATTCAAAATGCCAAGTTGGCTCAGTTAATAGCATCACTGTCGAAAACGTTTTATTATTACTAACCACCTAGTATTTAAAAAGTAAGTGCCAAATTTTATTAAATCTGATTAACATGCAACAAGAGTAATGAATAACTAAATAACACCATTCACCATACTGAAGTAACAAGAATAACCATCACAATATGTAAATAAAACCTGGAGGAAAAACTCCTCAATACAAATCCCACAACTGATATGTAAACTGAAATAAATAACTAAAACTGAATACTGAGAACATGCTAGAGTCTGAAAACTGAAATGTAAAAATGCTCTAAATAGGAATGGGCAACATGCCCTACAACTGATAGATAGTGACTCTGGAATCCAAAAGATAGAAGCGTCTATGAGCAAATCCCTGTAGCTTCCACAACCAGCTACAGCACGTCACCTGAATGAGAATCCTATGCTTGGTGTCCTTGTGGCTGGGCACCTAAAATGGTTTTACAAGAAAATATATTTGAAAGCAAATGGGTCAGAGCCCGAAAGTGGAAATCATTTTAAAAACCTGCAAGTGCTTTAAAAACATTTAAAACATTAAATGCAAAGTACATGTTAGGACGTGCACTCACATTAAATTCTCACCTCTCGACTAACTGTGCACTCCTAACGTAAGTACCCATCTATAACTACCTTCTCCACTAGCTAAGTGACAACGTAAACTAGCTAGACAACCAAAGGTTCTACTCATTTTACTCGGTTAATTTAACATAACAACGCTCGTAATTTAATAGAGGTCTCTCGTAATCTCCGTTATTAAGTATGCCATTGATATAACTAACAGCTAACTCATTATATATCTCGAAACAATACCGGAATATTTTACAACATTAACATGAGGATTTCCATTAAATAATTGTATATTATTCATCACATAAATATACGATACAAGCACCCCGCAATCTAAGCTGTAGTGCACACATACTCTGCTATCCATCCCGGTACATCACGTACATAAGGATCACATATTCCGAATCTCTCAGGAATAGTTCAGATAACACAAATCACAAATAGTGGAGGCGAACACAGTCACCATCACATGGGTCACGCACATACCTACGCTCCCATGGTCAGCGGACTTATTAATATCACAATAAGTCTTTCAATGACCTATGTTCATCAAGGTACCAGTCTATATCCCCCCCGTAGGCACACAAGGAATAGAGGGTCCTAAGCGAACGAAACCTCCCGTGATAGCAAGTATGGTAGGTATGTCATACATACAATCCATATATCAATACTAAGTAAACACACATCTTAGTAATACCGTATTATATTCGTAGTACATGTTGCATTCTCGTACTAACTAATTATCACAACTTATTTTATTCCGGTTCATAATTATACGCGCTATAATTCATCCTCACATCGTAGTAGTCACTCACGTCTCAACCCAAATGATTCATTGAATATAACTCTCGTATATGATTTACTCATCTCAATAACCCAAAAGTCCCTAATCAATCACTATATCATCAAAGGGATGCTAACTCTACCCTTGTACCACCTCCTGGAACTCCAAAAGTCAAAACAGTCCAAAAAGGGGCAAACTGCCAACTCGTTAGAAGTCTCGTTCGAACGAGGCTTCGAACGAGTTTGGACTGTCAGGTCGTTAGAAGTCTCGTTCGAACGAGACTGTTCGAACGAGGTCCCAGTTCGTTCGAACGAACTGACCCTTCTAACGATATCTCGTTCGAACGAGATATCGAACGAAAATCCTACTCGTTAATAACGACTGGTCAACTCGTTAGAAGCTCGTTCGAACGAGCTCGTTCGAACGACCTGGGGGTTGCTTCTAACGAGATGCCAGTTTCTGCCCAGAACTTCCCAAAAATCGTTTTTTCACCATTTTTACTCCTCAAACCTCTTCTAAAATTCGTTCCCACAATATATTGAGTTCTCTAATCATCCTCAAACATGTTAAGGGGTTATACTAACATCATTAAAGGGTTTGATATCATCTAAACATCATTAAATCACAATTTCCACACTAATTCCCAATTTTCTTCAAGAACATAAACCCTAACTTTTTCTCATCATAAATTCCCAGATTTTAATTCGTTAATGCATCACCTAGATATGAAATCTCCGAAATTTAATCTTCCAACAATGTTTCTACATGCAAACCTATCCCAACATTCAATAATAACTTCAAATTACATGGGTTTTCTTTTAATCTTTCAAGAACAATTAAGATTCTTCTATTTCTAACATGGAAAAGACATTCTCAGTAATTAAATGGAAATAAAGTCACTTGCCTTGGTTTGATTTCTGAATTTGGTGTGGATTCGGTGTAGAATTTCTGCAGAATCTCTCTCTCTCTCTCCTTCTCCAAGCTTTCTTCTCCAAAAGGCTATGGTGGCTAGGGTTTGCTTTGGGGAAACTTATGAAACCTAATTTCAATAAACCTCCGTAGCTTGTTGGGTTAATAAGGGTTGGTTGGGGTCAATCCTTATCAGATTACAACTCTCAATTTTCGTCACTTTTAATTACCCAAAAATACCAAATTACTAAAATACCCTTTAAGTTACCGGTACGGTCTAAAATTACCCCGGGATCCAAACCATACCCCCGGCTAGTGTTTTCTGACTATCTCGACCCTTCCGGACGCGTTGGCGCGCTCAAAACGACCATACGGATTATCGATTTTAAATTTACTTTTAATATCAAAATATTATACCGTGACGCGGCGGTCCCACGCGTCTCAACAAAATTTCTAAAATGCCGTATATAAATCCCACGACAAATTTTATAATACCAAATACATATATAATCATATATGCACATAATCAAATACCAATTCGCATCACATCAGTATTTATAACCCGGATTAATTTCCAATTAATACGCATTTAATTAATTAATCCCAAAAATAAATATAGCCAAAAGTACGGGGTATTACATATATATAAACTAATTCTCGTTCATATGTATAAAATATATATATATATAGCCAGATATATATATATATATATATATATATATATATATATATATCTGGCTATAAGTATACATAGTCCTCAATATGCAAGCCGTCACCACAATTCCTTTAATTTACCTCGATACGTGAATATAATCCCATAATTGAAACATATTCAATCATTTTCCTATGATGAATAGTCTCCCAAAACCATATGTATATATCTATACCTATATATATTCAACATTAGGGCTATCACCCAAGAGTTTGTGTAGGAATCTTTCACTACACATATCATCTATATCTCCGAGTACATTAACGAATCTAGTAATCATTTTGACTATCGATATACATATAACTAATAGTCTATCAGCCTCAAGCTCATTCTTTCAATCATCAGATAATCTCATTTCCCTCGGTTTCGACTATGGTTCGGTCACTTTTGTGACTACCCTAATCTAAGATCTCTCTAAGAGTTCTTAGCCTCCCATCACATCTACACTTACTTTTAATCTACAATTAGGATTCCCAATCCCAAAGGTTTTCCCCCAAAATCTCTATACATAACTCCAAATACATACATGGATACATTTCTCCCAAATGACCCTAAGGAGTCCCCAAAACTCTAATGTGTGAGAAACTCCTTATACGTCTCCAAGAACATATCTCTTACATCATAAGAGAAGGCCCTGAATCAATAAACCCAACCAAAAAGGGTTTGAATTCACTATGGAGAAAAATCTCAAAATGCCCTGTTTCCGAATCGATTCGGCCTCCCAGGCGAATCGATTCGGGTCCAAAGACCTGGGCTTCTGCAATAGGCCGAATCGATTCGGCTTGGGGTCCGAATCGATTCGGTCAATGCAGACCTGCTAATTTTACCAAACCGAATCGATTCGCTTGAGGGGGCGAATCGATTCGGACCTGCAATTTTTGAAGGTTTCATTTGTTTCTTCCAAACCCACGAATTCTAAACCCTAAATTTCTCATTCCAACCCCCATTCCGTCATCAAATCATGATTTTAAACCCATTAACCAACCCAAAGTTGATCCCAATCATTTCTATGTCATTAATTCCATATTTAATCATTGATTTCAAGATTTAAACCTAAAATCTAGGTTTTGACATTAATACCCAAAAACCATTTCTTTACCCCACAATTTATGAAATGAAATACACAAATAGCTATTTAGCAAGATTAAACACTTGCCTCAGATTTGTAGAGGTTGGATCATCCTCGATGTCGCGGTTGGGCCGGAAATCCCAAGCTTTTTCTTCCTCTCTCTCTTTTTTTCCTTCTTCCTTTCTTTCTTCCTTTTTCTTTCTCTCTTTCTCTATTGGAGAAGGCTTCATCCGTAAGCCTTAAATCCTATAAAACAACAATCCCAGTTTTTTTTTAAATGTTAATACACACTTTAAATGACTCGTTGACTCCAATTCAAGTCAAAACAACTTAAAAACATTCCGGAGCCGAAATAAGACCCAATGACAGTCATTTTGACTATCTCGACCCTTCCGGGATCGATGGTACCCTCAAAAATATCATCCGGAATACTTTGAAACGTTCTCTATTTTTGGACTTAAATTCCCAAATTTTAAAATTCTCCAATTTAATTAAATTTAATTTTCCCAAAATTAAATTTCTCAGTCTCAAAAGTCTTGGGGTGTTACAATCTTCCCCCCTTACAAAAATTTCGTCCGCGAAATTTGAGACATGCCTAGGACCTCAATATCATCTAGTCCTTACATCAATCCTCAAGATCACTATGCCGATCCTTTCTAGTTCTCACGTCGAACTATATAGATCCTTACCGATCCCTAAAATCAACTAGCTACCCAGGGCGCCCATACACCCTGTACCCGAGTTTCTACTCGTAAAATCTTAATCAGGCTCCATTAGCCTCAAATTGTAAGATAACCCTCGGTAATATAATCTATAACAATATACTAAATATATAAGAGTTTGAAAATTTCCACTGGTTGAACTCTCCTCAATTCCTGACGCTAGCCACCTTCGTATGGGGGAGGTCTCGCAAGAGAAATCCAAACAAGGAACCCTCCCAATACACTACTGTGTAGCTAGGTCGGGGATTGAGATTAGTTGAACCAGGGTTAGGGTTTTATAAAAGATTTTTCATATTTTAGATATTGCCCGAGGGCCTATACAATAATACAATATAAATATATTCCGCGTCTTTCGACACGCCAAACAAACACCTTATGTTTAAAACACAAGGCCTCAATCAATACAATACTCTAGCCAATATCTAGTTCTCAAAACTAGCACAACTATGAGCTAAACTATCCGCTCCTCACAAATCTACCAAACTCTGAACCTCTCAGTTATGAAATTCCTATACATCATATTAACACCTTTATATAAAAATAAATCCTTCCCTCATTGGGATTCTAAAACTTCCCTACTATTTCGTTACGAAAAGATGTATCATCTCCCAAGATGCCATACCATGGCCACACTTGCTCACTTCCTTCTCTAGGAAAATTCCATACCCCCTAGCGGTATAGCGGCTAGCTACTCATCACACCTCACACGCGACGTTCCCACTATCGCACAAAGCGTAACTTAAACTCAAAGAAAGGCATTCTACCTCACAATTCCATAACCTAATGGTTTCCCCTCACCCTAGAATCTCAACTCAGGGTCCTCAACTCCTTCCAGGAAAATCATTATCCCTAAGCCTATTTCTTCACAAAAGAAACATCTTCCTCAAAATCCTTCCTAACCATTTTGAAGGGCAAGGCACGACTGCAACTGCCGAAAACTCCCTCAGTCCTACACCACGAAACTGAGTCTCCAAAGGCATTTCCCCTCATCCTAGAAGACGATACTCCTAATATTGGGACAACTCCACCTACCTCACATCGGTAAGAGTCACCAAAACCAGGTTTCCTAACTATGGTTAACAGATTCTCAATCTAAACCTCCCAAGGACTACACTACATACCTCTCCTCGGACTTTCCTTACTAAGACCAAGATTCGCCATTCGAGCAAATTTCCTTTATTACTCAACTGCCGATGAATCACCTCACACCAATGTTAGAAATCTCCTCAATATCTCCTCCAGAATTGGGAAAAACAACTACCCCCGATCAAAGCGTACCCAAAATATGCTATGGGTTCCGTACTTCTAAACCTATTCTTTCCTAGACGACAAAATCTAGGCGACGTCTGAAACGAAATAAGAGCAACTGTTATCAGAATGCCAATCATGTGAATATACTTCACAGAAGAAAACAACGCGGTGAACACAACAGTCCTAATTATAGGGCTTTATGTCAAGAACGTTAACGGAAGAATGCAGAAACTCGCACAGATCCTAAGGACTCTAGAACCTGATGCTCTGATACCATCTGTAACACCCCGCTTAAAATAATAACGGGTGGCCAGCCCTATACTATATTAAATCAGGAATTCCAGATGGTCCAGTTTCAACATCAACTAATGGTACTATATAATATAGGACTAACTACCCGAAATCATATAAGCGAGATGTTATAAAAATTTAAAACTTGCAACATACAACAACCCTACACTATAAAACTACTAATGAATAGGAGAGATGCAGGAAGGAACTATAATAAATAAAATGAACCAATTAAATACAACCGAATGTACTACAAAAAGTAGATCCAAATAAGCTGTCGGATCACAACAAATACAATAACTGAAATGGAATGAATATAAACATATATATAAATATCCCTTGGGTACAAACCCGATATACAACATGAATCCTACCTAGAATTTTAAAGAAGTAGGAAGCGGCTACATGAAACATCCCGCAACAGTCCGCACCTGTCACGGCTCCCAAGACTCAGGATAGAAGGTCATCCGGCATCCATGCGGTAGGATACCTGTGGTAACATATATATATACAAGGAGGAGAGAAAAGTAAACGGGTCAGAGCCCCGAATGTGTAAAATATTTAGCAAGTGTGTTAACCGTGCATAATAAATACCGGTGTACTTAATTTCATAAATAAGTGAGATCGCACTCTCGTAGAACCCCAACTCACATCTCATCTAAAGGCGCGCACCCATTCGCGTCCTCAAATTTTAGTTAAATTACCCCCATTTATTTTAGGACAACCTAAATTATCAGGCCTAGCCTATATCCACGAGAGCTACCTTCCCGTCATAATCTAAGGATCTACCCATTTCTAATCCTATTAGATTATGCTTACAACAATTATGCCATAAAAGGCTCAATGAATTCCGATTAATAATCTCATGAATTATAATTATCATAATTCCTAAATCATTACCCCTATACATATACATATATATATATATATATATATATATATATATATAGGCTAAAAACGTAAGAATTAATATACTTAATAATATGCACATGGAATATTGGCAAGACTTCTCACTAATCCCAAAATTGTACTACGTTTCGTGCGTGGGGAGTCTCGCAAAGCGAAATCCAAACAAGGAACCGCCTCGTTACACTACTCCTGACAAGGTCAAGACCATAGATCCGTGATGCCACCTATGGAATTACTTCTCTCAAATCTCGACATGGCACTGCGTTTCGTGCGTGAGGTGTCTCGCAAAGCGAAATCCAAACAAGGAACCACCTCGTTACACTACTCCTGGGCAATGTCGATCCTAGAGATCCATAATCCTCAACATACAAGTTAATACTAACTATAACTCCTAAAGAAAGAAAGAAAGAAAACAAATAAGATAAAATAAAAGAACCTCCAATAATATCCTTGGGATGATGTAATCGAAATAATACCTTATGTGCGATACATCAACCCCCATCAATCTAGTACACCATAATCATCTAAGATGTACTTCATAAAAGTCCATATCCTTTCGTCTATAGGATATATATACATAAATAAATATATATATATATATATATATATATATATATATATATATATATATATAGGTATTTATTTCTAAACGTATATATATCATCATCAATATAATAGCCAAGTGTAGATACTACATATGATGTACAAGGCCATGCACATAATATACCCGGCTATATATATCGCCGATAAAGTGCATCAATGCTATCATCTTCCCAGTGCCCGACTCACGTAGCAAAACTGGGGCCACCATGGTGGGACTAAACGACACCCATCTCGTGGTAAACTCACGCACACGACGTCCCGGGAAGCGGTCATAGCTCCAAACCGGCAATGAGACGAAACATACCCATCACGTCTCATCCCAAAATAAATATATATATCGTATGATAACACACGGGACGACTATGACCTGGGGAATATCCACACCCTGCTTTTCTAGCCAGGATGCTCACCCTCTACGCGCGCAACTTCCCAATGATAGCATGAGCGGGGTATGCTTAACCAATTAAGTATATATATATCATTTACATGCATAATATATAATCCATATGATCCAATCATATGATCAAGTAATAAACCATCATATAAGGTTTAAATCTCCATACCATGTATGTCCACAACATAAAGATATCCATATATCTATATACATACAGATATATATATATATCAACACATATTCACATATCCTTATCTATATATATAAACTAATTCTCGTTCATATGTATAAGATATATATATATATATATATGGCTATAAGTATACATAGTCCTCAATATACAAGTCGTCACCAAAATTCCTTTAATTTACCTCGATACGTGAATATAATCCCATAATTGAAACATATTCAATCATTTTCCTATGATGAATAGTCTCCCAAAACCATATGTATATATCTATACCTATATATATTCAACATTAGATTTATCACCCAAGAGTTTGTGTAGGAATCTTTCACTACACATATCATCTATATCTCCGAGAACATTAACGAATCCAGTAATCATTTTGACTATCGATATACATATAACTAATAGTCTATCAGCCTCAAGCTCATTCTTTCAATCATCAGATAATCTCATTTCCCTCGGTTTCGACTATGGTTCGGTCACTTTTGTGACTACCCTAATCTAAGATCTCTCTAAGAGTTCTTAGCCTCCCATCACATCTACACTTACTTTTAATCTACAATTAGGATTCCCAATCCCAAAGGTTTTCCCCCAAAATCTCTATACATAACTCCAAATACATACATGGATACATTTCTCCCAAATGACCCTAAGGAGTCCCCAAAACTCTAATGTGTGAGAAACTCCTTATACGTCTCCAAGAACATATCTCTTACATCATAAGAGAAGGCCTCGAATCAATAAACCCAACCAAAAAGGGTTTGAATTCACTATGGAGAAAAATCTCAAAATGCCCTGTTTCCGAATCGATTCGGACTCCCAGGCGAATCGATTCGGGTCCAAAGACTTGGGCTTCTGCAATAGGCCGAATCGATTCGGCTTGGGGTCCGAATCGATTCGATCAATGCAGACATGCTAATTTTACCAAACCGAATCGATTCGCTTGAGGGGGCGAATCGATTCGGACCTGCAATTTTTGAAGGTTTCATCTGTTTCTTCAAAACCCACGAATTCTAAACCCTAAATTTCTCATTCCAACCCCCATTCCGTCATCAAATCATGATTTTAAACCCATTAACCAACCCAAAGTTGATCCCAATCATTTCTATGTCATTAATTTCATATTTAATCATTGATTTCAAGATATAAACCTAAAATCTAGGTTTTGACATTAATACCCAAAAACCATTTCTTTACCCCACAATTTATGAAATGAAATACACAAATAGCTATTTAGCAAGATTAAACACTTGCCTCAGATTTGTAGAGGTTGGATCATCCTCGATGTGGCGGTTGGGCCGGAAATCCCAAGCTTTTTCTTCCTCTCTCTCTTCTTTTCCTTCTTCCTTTATTTCTTCCTTTTTCTTTCTCTCTTTCTCTATTGGAGAAGGCTTCATCCGTAAGCCTTAAATCCTATAAAACAACAATCCCAGTTTTTTTTAAATGTTAATACACACTTTAAATGACTCGTTGACTCCAATTCAAGTCAAAACAACTTAAAAACATTCCGGAGCCGAAATAAGTCCCAATGACAGTCATTTTGACTATCTCGACCCTTCCGGGATCGATGGTACCCTCAAAAATATCATCCGGAATACTTTGAAACGTTCTCTATTTTTGGACTTAAATTCCCAAATTTTAAAATTCTCCAATTTAATTAAATTTAATTTTCCCAAAATTAAATTTCTCAGTCTCAAAAGTCTTGGGGTGTTACATTTCGTAAGAAAGCCCTCCCACGAATAGCTATGAAGACATGTAACGAATAACATTCACCAATATTCCATGCAACGAATAGCATGGTTACAATTCTTTCTCAAAAGAATGCGCAGGTGTAAATTATCACCTGTACCTTTGAAGACATGCAACGTATAGCATTCACCATTATTCCATTAAGAATACTCAGGGTCTAGTAGTAGTATAGCTGGCATTGGATGTCTAGCAAAATGTGCATAACTGTATAGCTATAGAATTAATCAAACTAAATTAACCCCAAAGCTTCAAAAACTCAAGACCGGTTGAGCTAACCCAATCCAATCTCAACCTTCTTTTTCTTTCTCATCTCCAAAAATTTCTTGTGGTTGTTTGAATGAACCTCACTTGAAAAAGTGGGGCTACAAGCGGGTCTGTATTCGGGTACGAGCCGACCCAATTTGAATCGGAGCCCACATGCATTACACAATGTTTGGGTCCCTAGAGGCCCCTTCTCCACTGTGGAGTATTATGTATTTGGAAATGTGTGCACCGCCGTGGATGAATGGTTTCCAGTGACCAAACCCGACCACCTATTTTTGCTCGTTTGCTTCTAGCTTTGGTCCGAAATTTGGGCATAAAACACGGCTCCTTTGAAACTCGTGGATTTTCAGATATTTTCCTTAGTGGGAATGTTAAAGGGAACCCGTAAAATGAATCATCCACAAAATTACACAACCATTCAATGTCCGCTAAGTCATCAATTTGTTAAAAAAATCCATTTTTCTTCGTTACACACAGTAAAAAAAAAATAGAACATATATAATGGTTTCTTACCGGGACGCAAAGTTCACTCCCATAACCACTGTGGTCTAAATAATTGTTGCACGTTTCTGGTTGGGAAATGGAGACGGAACCAGAATTGGAATTGTTGAATTCCTTTTGCTGGTTTTGTTTTTCTTCTTGTTCTTTCGCTAGTCCATTGTTAGAGAAATAAAAAAAATTATCTACGAATATGTCATCAACTAAAACAACCCCGATTTCAGCATTACCAGTCCAAAAGTCATCCAAAAGTTCATCACGAGTGACTTTGACATCCAGCGTGTGGGTCATGAAAGAGTTCTTCAATGCACCTTCAATGCTGTCCATTTCTTTCACAACCTGGAGTTCAAACAAAAATGTTTAGATGTGATAATGGGATTTGAAACTTAAATATTTTGTTTTTATAAACAAAAATTACCTGAAGAGAAGGGGAAGGGGAAGAGGGGTGGTTGAAGGGTGAGAAGAGATGAGAAGATAAAATGGAAATGAAAAGGGTGAATGGATCATTTAAGCAACTTTATTCAAAGACATGTAATAGATCGTTTGAGCAACTTTATTCAAAGAGGCGTTAAAAGGAAAGATGAAGAGAGTGCTTAGAAAATTAATGATCTTCAAAGGAAAGACGAAGAGAGTGCTTAAAAACTTTGGCCAAGCCAGAACTGATCACCCTCTCATCTTTACACATCCCCATCATCATATTTAATTCTTATTTTTAGATGTTCCCATCCGTGTCTTTTGCTTTTCCTTTTGTCTCTTTCTCTTCCAAATATTAATATACATATCTCTCTCTCTCTCTTAGTTCATCTTCCCAGCTACTTTATCTCTTCCTCCGATCAATTTTATTTTTCAATAATTCAACACATGAAATCATATTCATCTCGGTCCTTATCTCTCTGCCGATATGAGTTATGACCACAAAACCCCAGTTTCTAATGCTAATCTCTTTAAACCCAAGGTTCTTCTCTCTCTCTCTCTCTCTCTCTCTCTCTCTCTCTCTCTCTCTCTCTCTATCTATCTATCTCTCTCTCTCTCTCTATCTATCTATCTATCTATCTCTTTATTTTTCAAGAATTCAACACATGAAATCATATTCATCTTGGCCCTTCTCTCTCTGCCGATATGAGTTACGACCACAAAACCCATGTTTCTGATGCTAATCTCTTTAAACCCTTCTCTCTCTCTCTCTCTTTAAAATTTTAATGGTTTCAAAATTATGGTTCTAAGTGTTTCAAAATTTTAGGCCTGGGTACATATTAAATTTTGTTTTAAATGTTTTTTTACTCGTTTGAAGAGCGTATTTGAATTTTTACAGTTCAAGATTCTAAATTTAGGTTAAGGGTATCCCCCACCATTCATTTGGGTCTTTACAATTTTAGTTGTTTTAAAATTATGGCGAAGTGTTTCGAAATTTTAGATCTAGAAACCTATTGAGTTAGGTTTTAAGTGTTGTTTAATGGTGGATTTATATGGATTTTTATAGTTCCAAACTAAGGATTCCAAAATTAGGTATCAAAGGTTTTGAAATACTGAGTATCTCTATATTTGTAAACTGGTGGGTTTTTGTCAAAATATTAGCACAACAAATAGTGTGAAATGCCCTTATGATCAAAATTTGATTTGATCATGATATTTAAAATCCGTAGTTGGGTTTTTGGGTATTGCTAGTCATAATTTTGATATACATTTAATTTGTCTTTGTATTTTTGGGTGTATATTGTTATGGTTCAAATTCTATTTTGTCTTTGTAATGTATCTTTCGAGAGGGTGGTCGAGGCTGGGTGGATCAGGGGGTTCCCTTTCGGGAATCTGGACTCTAATCTGGTTACGGTCACTCACCTTCTGTTTGCGGATGATGCAATTATTTTTTGTAATGAAGATCGGAGGCAGGTTCGTTCTCTTAAGATCCTTCTTATTTGTTTTGAGGCGGTGTTGGGCCTTAGGATCAATGCGAGTAAGTTTGAGCTGATCCCGGTCGGGGGAGAGGCGATGTGGAGGAGTTAGCCGAGATCTTGGGTGGTAAGATGGGCGCTTTACCCAGCACTCATGTTGGCCTTCCGTTGGGAGCTAAGTATAAATCCACGACTAGCTGGGACACGGTCTTGGAGATAATGCGTAGGAAGTTGGACGGTTAGAAGCATGGATTCCTTTCGATAGGGGGGAGACTAACATTGATTAAGAGTACGCTGTCTAGCTTGACCACATATTTCATGTCCATTCTTCCCTTGCCTAGGGTTGTTCATTTGAAGATGGATAAAATTATGCGGGACTTTTTATGGAAAGGCACGGGGGCTAGATTTAAATATAGCCTTGTAGGATGGGAAGAGGTGTGTATGACCATCAAGCTGGGGGGGGGGGCGTGAAGAATTTGGCTATTTTCAATAAAGCTCTTTTAGGGAAGTGGTTGTGGAGGTTCCCTAGGGAGGATCACAGGTTATGGAGGAGAGTGGTTATAGAGAGAGGGTGAAGCTCTCAAGGGGGATGGGGGCAGCGGTGGAGAGTTTTGTTTATGGTATGGGTCTGTGAAAGCATATAGCTAGGGAGTGGGAAGATTTTTCTAGACATACGAGTATTTATTTGGGGAAAGGGAACAAGATCAGATTCTGGAAGGATAGATGGACTAGGGGTCCATAATAGACCTCTTTCCTGGGATCTTCAGGCTTGGAGAGAACCATGATGCGTTAGTGGCGGACCATTGGGTTTCTAGCGAGGAGGGTATGAGATGGGATTCGAAGTTCAGAAGAAGGCTGTGGGATTGGGAGCTTCCGGAGGCGGATATGTTCTTTAAGTGGTTGAGTGCTGCCCCTCGCCCGAAGGATAGGGAAGACTATTTTCTCTGGAAGGGTGGGAGGATAGGGGTGTTCTCGGTCAGGAGTTACTATTTGATCCTGAGCGGTAGCAGGGACCACTTAGACCGCTTCCATTGGAAGAATATTTGGAAGGTGAAAGTGCCACCGAAAGTCAGATTTTTTGTGTGGTCGGAAGCCAGAAAGTCAATTCTAACATTTGAGGGGCTTCAGAAGAGTAGTTTTCATCTGGCTAGTCGATGTTGGTTATGTAAGGTAGAGGAAGAGAAGACCAATCACCTTCTTTTACACCGTAAGGTGGCAACAAGTTTGTGGGATACTTTCTTTGCCATTACTAGGACATCTTGGGATATGCCTGGGTCAGTGAGGGCTCTCTTAGAGGGTTGGAGATCTCTGACTGGGAGGCAGGGTGTTTGGGTTGTGTGGCGGTTAGTCCCTCATTGTATCTTTTGGACAATTTGGAAAGAGAGGAGTTTGAGATGTTTTGAAGGATATGAGACAGCTTCCTCGAGACTTCGTTATCTGTTTTTGAGCACGCTTCTCTGTTGGTATAAGGGTAACTTGGCAGTCACGAGTATGAAGGTTCTTGACTTTATCGACGAGCTACAATCTATTTTGTAGTAAGTTATTTCTATGTTGAGGGTGTACTTTGTTATTCTTTTCATCTTTACCTTTTTTCAGCTAGATAGCTGTTTTGTATGCTCTCTGTATACGGGTTTGCTCCCTTAACGAGGTTTTAATGGCATTTAATTATCAAAAAAAATATTGTAGGCAGTGGATGCTCTTTAAAAAATTGAGAATGGTATTAATTGTGTGTGGACTCTCTTTAGAAGACAACTCATTACTGCAACAGGTTTCTCATTCAAAATTTCTAGCTTTTTTTTCCGCTTATGTAAATCATTGTGAAACATTCATTTTGTTATAATGTGTATTATGTGTTTGTTTTCTGATTGAATAGTACTTTAGTGAGCATCATTATGGGTTTATTTTGTATGAAATGTCCCTAGGTGAGCTCATTTAAGTATTACTAAATGAGTGTTTCTATAGGAACCGGATAATGGACATAATATCTTTCGACTAAATGAGGTGGAAAGAAAGTTGGCATATATTAAACAAGTTGACTATAAAAGAAATGGGTGAAACCCATTATAGCCGATATTCCCCAAAGCATAAACCAACAAAACAATCACTAACTGTTAATCTTTGTTTTGTTGGAAGAACTCATTAACTGTTATCAGGTTATCACATCTGAGACAAAATAAAACCAACAAATCATTAACTGTTATCACATATCTAAGGCAAAATAAAAGCCAACAAAAATTATGATGCTTCAAAACAGTGATAACTATCTTAACCATAGCAAAAAAAAAGCCATTTAAAAAACAAAAAACATATAAAAATAATGTATCAAGAAAAGTCCATTTTTTTTTATAAAAAAGTTTTTATTTTTATAAAAAAGTTTATATATATAATGTTTTGTATAATTAATACCAATACAGTCCAAATAAAACATAATGATTTTTAACTTATAAGATGAAATTAATAAAAAAGTGATTAATTTTATAAAAAGTGTCTAATCGATACATTTTACGCTGACTCATGATTTCGATACATTTGGCACGATAAGCTAGCGTGTTGCACTCGTATTGGGTTGTGTTTGTATAAAATTAAGACACAGACCACCGTGTCACCATTATGAGTCTGTTTAATTTTAATAAAAAAATAAGTTTTTATTAAAATTAAAATTAAAAAAACATTTTTCCTATTAAGTTGACGTCTTGCCCTCGTAATGGTGCGGACCGACATTTTCGAACCCACATCATTTGCTGAATGTGGGTCCGCGCCAGCAACACTAATCAATCGCGAATCTAACACATCAAACTAAACTATTTTTTTTTTATTAAAATTAAATAGTTTTTTATTAAAATTAAAAATTAAAAAAAATCATAAATGAAAAAAACTATGTTTATTGACATGATATCGTGATTGAATAGTGTCGCTGGTATCGCGAATCTAACAGATCAAATTAAATAGTTTTTTAATTAAAATTAAGTAGTCTTTTATTCAAATTAAAATTAAAATTTTAAAAATATTTTTTTTCATAAAATAAAGAAAAAAAAACTATGTTTGCTGACGTGATATCGATTGAACAGTGCCACTGATGTCGCGAATCTAACACATCAAATTAAACAGTTTTTTATTAAGATTAAACAACTTTTTATTAAAATTAAACAGCTTTTTATTCAAATTATGTGGGTCCGCACCAACAACACTAATCATTCGCGATATCATGTCAATAAATATAGTTTTTTTACTTATTTGTGAAAAAAATATTTTTTTAATTTTAATTAAAAAAACTATTTAATTTTAATAAAAAAACTGTTTAATTTGATGTCTTAGATTCACGATTGATAAGTGTCGCTGGTGTGGATTCACATTTCCGGACCCACATCATTTGTTGAATGTGGTCCGCTCTAGAGGCACTAATCAATCGTGAATCTAAGACATCAAATTAAAGAGTTTTTTTTATTAAAATTAAAAAATATTTTTTTAAATGTTGTTTTTAAATAAAAAACTGTTTATAGCTTTTTTTTTTATTAGTAAACATATTTTTTTTTTAATTTATAAAAAAATATATTTTTTTAATTTTAATAAAAAGTTGTTAAATTTTAATTTTAGAAAAAATTGTTTTTAAAATTAATAGAATAATTAAACTTTCACTAAAAAAAACTATTTTTTTATATTAATAGGAAAATAGTTTATATATAAAAAAATGTTTTTATATCAATTGTTAAAAACAAAAGATTTAGAAAAAAAACATGAAAATGTGGTCGCTAGGTTTTAAGTGTTGTTTAATGGTGGATTTATTTGGATTTTTATAGTTCCAAACTAAGGATTCCAAATTTAGGTGCCAAAGGTTTGGAAATACTGAGTATCTCTATATTTGTACATTATCTACTTTTTTTTGTGTATGTGTGTTTAATGGTGGGTTTTGGTCAAAATATTTGCACAATAAATAGTGTGAAATGCCCTTATAATCAAAATTTGATTTGATCGTGATATTTAAAATCCGTAGTTGAGTTTTTGGGTATTGTTAGTTGTAATTTTGATATACGTTTAATTTGTCTTTGTATTTTTGAGTTTATACTGTGAGGGTTCAAATTCTATTTTGTCTTTCTAATGTGTCGTTGATAAAAAATCATAATTCTATTTTTATACTTTTGAGTTTCAAGACGGTGGATGCTCTTTCAAATTTTGAGAATGGTATTGTTGATGTGTGGACTCTCTTTGGAAGACAACTCATTACTGCAAACAGGTTTCTCATTCAAAATTTATAGCTTTTTTCTCTGCTTATGTAAATCATTGTGAAACATTCATTTTGTTATAATGTGTATTGTGTGTTTGTTTTTCTGATTGAATAGTACTTTACTGAGCATCATTATGGGTTTATTTTGTTTGAAATGTCCCTAGGTGATGCTCATTTAAGTATTACTAAATCTATGCCAATTGCTTGGAAATTGGTTTTGGTATTTATAATAAATTTTGGGGTGGCTCATCATGTGTGTCTGCGCAAGTATATGATTTGACTGTTTTCCTATTAGTATTAATTAATTTTAAGTGTTTGGTTTCAGATTAAATGGATCATTTTCAATTTATCTTTTGATCTTTTATTCATTTTCTTCCTCTATTGAATAAAAGGTGTTATATCATAGGTATTTCTATTAAGAGTCCATTATTTGCCAAAATAAATTTGGTTGTTTAGTTCCGCTATTTTTATATGATAAATGTGATGTATGTTTTGAACCAATCATAATGCAAACCCAGTTGGTGTTGGACACTATTATTTTTAACTATGACCCACAATATATATACATTTTGTATAATGACTAATAAATTAATATTTAAATTTCATTTCTTCAATTTCAAATGTTGGCCAATAATCAATTTGCATTCCTTAGTTCTTTTCATGAAAAATAAAAGAACAAAAAATAACTTCCTTTTTAGTATTAGTGAGCTAAGGAATGTAGTTTGATTAATGGGGTACTATAATTATTTTTCACGTAACAATAATTTTATATATGGAACATTCTTTTTTAATTAGAAAAATATTTGTGTCTACATAATATATTTATGTAGTTTGTTTGGTAGGGCTTTGAACAAAGGTGTTATGACGAAGGAGGCATCGCCGAGCCCGCGCATCGCACGGGTTTACACCTAGTCTTAGATATTTCGTAACTACATTCACTCATAACTAATTAATAAGTTAATTTATTAAAATGGGGCATCCACAAAGTGGATACATTATCCTATTTTGGTGAATTAACTTAATAATACCTTTATATAAATGTAATTACAAAATTTATGAATGGATTCAAGATTACCCTTTTTTAACTAGGAAAAATAATGACCCATTTTACCCTCCTCGGTTCTTCCTTTTTTTATAAACACGGAAAAACTCGCAGGGCGTTCGAACCCGGCTCCGAACCCATTGAATGATTTAAAGTTACTTCTATTTACCATTTTAGTTACTATTTAAGTCAATCAGTTAAACTTGGATGGTAAGGCTTCAAATTACTAATGCCAACAAATAGTAAGAATACATAAAAATATTCTTTTTTACTAAAACTCACTTAAATTAAAACAAAATAATGTCAATTAGGGACTGACTTTAGTAAGTGTAAAATCATAAATTAAGCAATTGAAGGGCATATTTTATAAACGAAAAAAAAAAGGAAAACAAAAAAGAACAATCATGTGAATCTACAACATATAAAGAACTCTCTCGATTTAAATAATGTCATCATAATCACTACATCAAAATTGAAAAATTAGCACCCTTTCAGCGGCTAGCCTTATCATAGTCACTGACCGTGACAAAAAAACACGCATTTTTTGTCATAGTCAATGACCACGACAAGTCCGTGACAAAGGCTTGTCACGGTCATTGAACGTAACGAGTACAGTTGTCGCAGACTTGTCACGGTCAATGACCGTGACAATTCTATAAAGTTGTCACGGTCAATGATTGTGACATGACCTAGACAGTTCTATTAGCAAAAAAATCTTTCCCTTCCTTTTTTCCTCACTGCATTTTTTCCCTCCAATTTCTCTCTCTCTCTACGCGCTTATCTCACTCTCTCTCTCTACTTTCAGGTTAGTTTCTCTCTCTCTTCCATTTATATATATATATATATATATATATATATATATATATATATATATATATATATATATATATATATGTGTGTGTGTGTGTGTGTGTGTGTGTGTGTGTGTGTGTGTGTGTGTGTATGTGTTTGTGTGCGTGTGTGTGTATGTATGTGTGCGTGTGCATGTGCATGAGAGTGCGTGTGTGGTGGGGGAAGGGGATGGGACAGGGTGTGGGGGGGTAGGGGCAGGTATGGGGGGTGGGGTAGGGGTGGGGCTGCGTGTGTGTGTGTATGTGCGCATGTGTGGAACATTATCTGGTTGTGTAGTACATGGTTATTTGGGGTGTCCTATTTGTGGAGAGGAGACTGAATCTCTTTGTCTATCCTTTAGCTAAAAAATGAATACTATTGTCATAGGAGGTTTTTACCCCCGGCTCATTGTTTCAGATTTAAGAAAAGTTACAATTTTTTATTGGGCGGGGTTGAACATAGGCTACCACTGAGACAACTTTCAGGTTCAGAAATTGAAAGTAAATCTTTTGAATGTGGCCCTAATATGCCAGGTAAGAATCCCAAATTTAAGAATGTCAAGCATAAGAAGACCCTAACTTGGAATGAAACTGAGATAAGAAAGGCATGGCCTATGAGGTCAATTTTATTTGACATGCCTTATTGGAAGAAGAGTACAAAAAGTATCGATTGAACGGTTATGTTTTCGGCGCTAAAGTGTACGAGGAAATAACAAATGTATAAAACTCGGGCATTTCATACAAGTCTCTTACTTTCTTTCGAGGGAGCGCAAAAGATAAAAACCTCGTTGAAGCTGAAATGACTTACTATGGTGTAATCCGAAATATATTTTAATTGGATTATATAAGCTTCAAAGAGGTTGTATTTTACTGTGACTGGGTAAGAGTTGAGGATAAAAATGCTTGTAAAGTTTATCCTGTCACCAATTTGATCATGGTTGACTTGTCCAAGTTGAAGAGCAACGACCACGTGAGCGATGAGCCGTTTGTTTATGCATTTCAAAAGGTTAACCAAGTGTTTTACTCGGATTATATCAACAACGAGCTGTGGTCAATTGTCCAACATGCGCCAAAGCGTCTAAATAGTAGTGTGGATGACTTGGCATCTCCTACTGAATATCAATCCATTTTTTATGATAACCTGAATTTTAAGCAATTTTTCAATTTGTAATAAATATTCCAAAATGTAACGAAACATCCATTTTTAATGCTTTTAATTGATTTGCACTTTATCATTTTTACTCTTGTGTAGTGTGCGTGTTTGTGGGAAGTAGGGGTGGGGGTGGGGGTGGGGATGTTTAATAGTAACAATTCATTTTTATTTGTAGTAATTGTACATATTTTCATGTATTCTTCTAATACATTTTGATTTGTACTAATAACATTTTCTTACAGAAAATGTCTCCTTCAGGTATTAAGGCGAGGATAATGATGCTGGTTATGATGATGTCATCCGAGCTCGGTACTAACGGAGGCAACGAGGGCTCCTCGGCCCCTAGGCTCCCCAAATATGGCAAAATGGGGATGGCCATCGAGAACAAGTCGGGGCTATTAGCGAGATTACTCGAGATGGTAAAGACGATCATCGGCCCGGGGTACATTAGTTGGAAGGAGGTGCCACATGAGCTCAAGTTAGCTGTTTGGGTGGCACTACAGGTAATGCATTTATATTTATATGAATATTTCAATTTCAATTTCAATTTTGATTTCAATTTCATTTTATATTTATATTTATTCACAACTAACATTGTATTTGTTGGACAGGAACAATTCAGCCTGGATCCAAAGCTACGCGATTCCGTCTTGAGCAGTTAAGGGAGAAACACAAGACGTGAAAGAAAAATATGTGGACCCGGTAATTTGGGAAGACACGAGAGTCCGTTATCTGAATGCGTGAATACGCCCTGCCGAAGGAGCCGATCTCATTGGCACAATGGAAAAAGTTCATTGACAATGAGATCGGGGAGCGACAATTGGCATCTCGCCAATCGGGGAGGAAAAATCGAGCAAAAAAGACGGACGTTCACTACTCCGGTCGGACGTCTTACGCCGAGGTGGAGCATAGGATGATGGTAAGATTTAATTTTTCTATAACTAAAAAAATATATTATTCTGCATTATTTTACTTTGCGGGCCCGATACTAATTTTTCTTTATTTTATTTCACGGGATAGGGAGTGGCCCTGGGGGTAGGCCACATAGGCTCGATACTTATGTGGATCTTCGGACGAAGAAGGGGAAGGATAAGGAGGTGTCCCTGAGCGTCGCGGACATAATTGTTTGTAATCCGACAGTTTACTTTTTATTAATTACATTATAATTTTTTAATTTACTGATTTTACTAATCATATGTTTTTTGTCGGTTCAGGCAAAGCTTAAGGAAGTGCATGAGTCGCAGTCTGATGTCGACAAGGTATACTTGTCCACTGACACACTCAGCCAAGTGCTTGGCGCTGATCGCAAGGGGAGGAGAAGGGGGTGAGCTCTCGGGTGGCCAAAGCTAGGATCATCGGATTGGAGACGATCGATATCGGGTTAGCTCGAACGGTAGACTCGTATGACGCAAAGCTGTCCCATTTGGAGGCGACGGTCCAAGATATGTTCTCATTCATGAAGCGTTCATTGGGCGGAAACAGTAAGGGGAAATGGAAGGAGAAGGAGAAGGTGGTGGGGGAGGAGGTGCAGGATGACAAGAATGTGGACCTTGTTGCTTCATCGTCGACACGTGCGGACTTTGATGATCCACTTCCCTATTTGGCTCCTTTCGACCGACCGATGTTGACAATTGGTTGGCCGACTGTGTTTATACTGGACATATTTGATGGCCAACAGATAGGGCGGGGGTTGAGGGACCCGAATATCGTCTAGGGTGCACTAGTTCATGGATGTGAGCTTCAAGACATCGAGTCCAAGGTGCTCGTCATGCATGTGATACCCGGGAAGAAGAACTCCCCATTATGGTTGCGTGAACAATGCGACACAATGTATATTAGTGGGTGTGTCAATTCTATATCATGTGGCCTACTCACCTCCTTAGAGTTAACCTTACCCAAGACATGTAGTGACATTATTTGAATTGAATTATTTTTAAGTTGGTACATGTAGTGAATTATATTTGGATTATATCATGATGAATATTGTCTCTATTTTGAAAGTATATTTGTATTGTCTCTATTTTATTTGGATATATGATGCTTGAACATGTACAACATTTCTATAACAGGTACAAATATACTGCTGGGCAGTGGCAGTGGCCAAATTGCCCAGCATATTGTTTTTCAATTCTGCCCAGAATTGTCACGGTCATTGAACGTGATAATTTTTTAACCATTGTCATGGGATTGTCATGGTCCTTAACCGTGACAAACTTCTCAAGGTCAAGGACCATGACATGACCATGACAATTCTAATGAACTTGTCACGATCAATGACCGCGACAACACTACACCAAAATGACAAATTGTCACCTTTCAGCCGGCCACCTTTGTCAAGGTCATTGGCCATGACAAAAAATACGTGTTTTGTGTCACAGTCATTGACCTTGACACGACCGTGATAAAGAATTGTCAAGGTCATTGACCGTGACAAGTTCGTGACAAATTTACTTGTCACGGTCGTGTCCCGGTCATTGACCGTGAAAATTCTTTAAATAATTATCACGGTCAATGACCTTGACACGACCGTAAAAACTTCTTCAGCAAAAACCCTTACCCCTTCTTTTTTCCCTCGCGTTGTTCCCCCCCCCCCCTCTCTCTCTCTCTCTCTCTCTCTCTTCCATTTATATATATGTTTGTGTATATATGTGTGTGTGTGTGTGTGTGTGTATATATATATATATGTGTGTGTGTGTGTGTGTGTGTAAATGTGTGGGGGGTGGGACAGGGTGGGGGTAGGGTGTGTGTGTGTGTGTGTGTGTGGTGAGTGGGGGGTGTGGAGGGAGGTGGGGGTGGGTGTGTATGTGTATTTGAATTAACCCATGAATTTGTATTTTTGTATTTGAATTAACCCATGAATTTGTATTTTTGTATTTGAATTAACCCATGAATTAACCCATGAATTTATTTTTGTATTTGAATTAACCCATGACTTTTTCAATTTGTTTGTGGGGGGTGGGGAGGTGGGGTAAGTCAAGGTACCATTGTAATTATCTTAATATCGTGCAAGTACCATATGAAAGTAGGATTGCCCCTCAGTGTAAATTAGTAAATTAATAATTCTATACGTTAATTGTTAGTTTAATTGATGAAATGAATTGATTGAGTAGATGAATTAGAAGGAGTACGGGATACACATTTGTTGTTGACATTGGTATTGGATTATTTTGTTTAGTAAATGTTTGGTTGGTTAGTTTTAAAAGTGGCATGACCACTGGATTATTGTACATATGGGGGTGGGATTTTTCAACTTTTTTTGAAAATTACTCTTTATATCGAACAATATATATATATAGTATTATAATTAAACGAAACATACTTGAAATTAAATATAGTGCGCATAGATGCTAGCCTTTTAGTTCTTATGCGTACGCATTCAATAGCCCTTAGACCCGTTCGAGAGTCATTACCCTTGTAATGAGATCTCTCGAATTGTCCCGTTTGGACAGTTTGAGACTGTATAATTTCTGTATAATATTCTTATTGGATTACAGTTGTTACTTTTGGAGGAAGTTCTGCAGTCGTATCTTAATGTTCTCTGGGTACATACTAGATTGACAAGTGTGACTGTTATTTCAATTGATCAATTGAAATAACACTCACACCTGCCAATCTACGTCGTGTACTTGGAGAACTACATGGATATGTTGTCGAATTTTTTTCAAATTGTAACAATGTGCATGAGTTGTTAAGTATATTATAGAAAAATGCAGTCTTGAATGGGATAGGACCACTCACCCTTTAATAGGATAATTAAATGCTGGGATAATTAAATAAAACATACTATAAATCTAAGTTTTGTTTACCTTTAATAGGTGTTTAGCTGTGGTAGCTGTGATGAGATATCCGAAATACAAAGAGTGGATGGGTGAGACTAATAGAATGAGGGATGTGTTTCGCAGAGGTGCTAACGAATTTGTGAAATATGCAAAGAGATGTCATAATGATGAAGAGTTTCCGTGTCTGTGTGCTAGGTGTAAGAATGGTAAGGTGTTTAACAGTTGAACTACATTTGTTAAGATCGGGTATGCAAGATAGTTATCGATTTTGGAGTTTTCACGGTGAATTGAAAGTTTATTTTGTCCCAGACCAACCTTCACAACAACCTTCAACAAGTAGAATAGATGTGTAAGGGGACGATGTAGATCATAATATGTTAGAGGATTTAGTTGATGATGCGTACGGAGTTTATGAAGCAGAGGAGAATGAGGTTACTGATGATGTAGAAGATTCAAGTTCTCGTGAAGATAACACGATAAAACTTGACGATGACTACCAAAGTTTAAAATTTAAGGCGACCCAACCGTTATACTCTGACTGTGAGAAATATCAAACAACTTTACATGCCATGGTTGGTTTGCACAGTTTGAAGACGCAGTACGGTTTGTCTGGAAATAGCGTGACGGGAATTCTGAAATGGGTGAAGAGCTTATTACCCAAGGTGAATACACTTCCAAATAGCTATCCTGTTATGAAGAACAGTTTGAAAGGTCTGGGAATGAAGTATAAATCTATTCATGCTTGTGTGTATGACTACATACTATACCGAAAGGAGTATGAAAATCTCGATCATTATCCGGTATGTGATGAACCTAGATATGTCCAATCTACTAGTAAGGAAGGCACAAGCTCAAAAGTGCCTAAAAAAGTATTGAAATATTTTCCCGTTGGGCCTAGATTAAAGCGATTTTTCACAGTACCATGGATTGTAGAGGTGATGACTTGGCATGCTAGGGCAGAAGTAGGGCGTAATATCATGCATCATCCTATTGATTCTATTGCCTGGCGGAGGATGAATTTTGAGTATCCCGATTTTGCTCGAGAACAACGCAACATTCTTTTGGCTATATCAACAAATGGTTTCAATCCATTTGGAAATCTTAGCACCAATCAGAGTGTATGGCCAGTGAACCTAGCCCCACTCAACCTCCCTCCTTCACAGTGTATGAGACCTGAATTTTTTATGATCGCTTTGTTGATACATGGGCCAAAGGCACCAAGTGATGACATTGACGTCTACCTGGCTCCTTTGGTAGAAGAATTAAATGAGTTATGGGAAGAGGGTGTGCAATCATTTCACTCTTTTAGAAAATAAGAGTTTACGTTGAAAGCTATGTTGATGTGGGCAATTCATGATTTTCCAGCTTATGGGACATTATCCGGTTGTGTAGTACATGGGTATTTGGGGTGTCCTATTTGTGGAGAGGAGACTAAATCTCTTTGTCTATCCTCTATCTTAAAAAATGTATACCATTGCCACATGAGGTTTTTACCCCAGCTCATAGTTTCAGATCTGAGAAAGGTTCCAATTTTTTATTGGGCGGAGTTGAACTTTGGCTACCGCTGAGACAACTTTCGAGTTCAGAAATTGAAAGTAAATCTTCTGAATGTGGCCCTAATATTGCAGGTAATAATCCCAAATTTAAGAATGTTAAGCATAAGAAGACCCCAACTGGGAATGAAACTGAGATAAGAAAGGCATGGTCTCGGAGGTCAATTTTATTTTACTTGCCTTATTAGAAGAATAACCCGGTGCGCCATGTATTGGATATGATGCATGCAGAGAAGAACTTAGCTGAACATATTGTGGGTTCTTGCCTTGGGGGGAGTCATTCGAAGGATGGAGAAAATGCACGAAAAGACCTTAAAACGTTAAAACTTAAGCCACAACTATGGTTGAAAGAAGATAGTAGGGGAAGGACAATAATTCCCCCTGGTGCATTTACTTTGACGAGTGGGGAAAGGAAGGTTCTTCTAGACACAATATATAATTTGAAGGGACCATCTACTCTTTCGTACAACTTGCAAAGGATTGTGAATTATGCTACTCACGATTTACATAAGTGTAAGTCCCACGATTGGCATGTGATCATGCAATTGGTTCCTCTATTGTTTAAGCACTATTTCTCCAAGAACAAGGATTTGCGTAGGGATATTATGCAAATTAGTATTACCTTCTCCCTCTTGTGTGAGAAGGTAGTGAATCGAGAACACATAGTGGCCGCAAAATTGGCTGTGATCGAAGCGATTTGTGTATTGGAGAAGTACTTTCCCCCAGCATTCTTTGATATAAGTGTTCACTTGTTGGTACACCTATGTGACGAGGCACTTCTTTTTGGTCCAGTTAGATATCGGTGGATGTATCCGTTTGAAAGATTGATGAAAGGTTTTAAAGATTACGTCAAGAATACGTTATACATTGCCGGATCAATTGCATAGGAATATATCACCGTGGAGTCATCAATATATACTCGGGAATATATGCCTGACTCGACCATCGTTGGTGACATTGATGAATTCGTCGATGATGGTGGTCATGTGATGGGAAAACGAGTGAATTTAACGAGTTTGCAACATGAACAAGTTGCTCGTTATCTATTTGACATACATGAAGATGTCGAAGAATGAAAAAAGTAAGTTTTGATTATTATAATGTTTAACATTATTTTAGATTATTTTATACATGATTAATTTTGTAATATGCAGAAAATATGAAGTCTGTGAGAACAATAAGAGACTAAAAACAATGGTACAATCAGAAAGTGAATTTAGGCTGTGGTTGACACAAGAGGTAATTATAATGAAAACAGTCATTATATAACGCTACATTACACTCAAATTTTACCACTAATATAATTAATTTATCTATATTCTCAGCTCCTAAAGACGGGTGATGCGACATCAAAGCTTGCTCTTCTAGCCACTGGACCCTTGTTCGTGGTACAAGAGTACAAAAAGTATCGATTCAACGGTTACATTTTCGGCGTTAAAGTGTACGAGGAAAGTACAAATGTACAGAACTCGGGAATTTCATACAAAGCTCTTACTATCTTTCGAGCGAGCGCAAAAGATAAAAACCTCGTTGAAGTTGAAATGACTTACTATGGTGTAATCCAAAATATATTTGAATTGGATTATATAAGCTTCAAAGAGTATGTATTTTACTGTGACTGGGTAAGAGTTGAGGATAAAAATTCTTGTAAAGTTGATCCTACCACCAATTTGATCATGGTTGACTTGTCCAAGTTGATGAGCAACGACCACGTGAGCGATGAGCCGTTTGTTTGTGCATTTCAAAAGGTTAAGCAAGTGTTTTATTCGGAGTATATCAACAACGAGCCGTGGTCAATTGTCCAACACTCTCCAAGGGTTTAAATAGTAGTGTGGATGACGTAGCTGCTCCTACTGAATATCAATTCATTTTTTATGATAACCCGAATTTGAAATAATTTTTCAATTAATAATAAATATTTCAATTTGTACTGAAACATCCATTTTTAATGCTTTTAATTAATTTGCACTTTATCGTTTTCACTCTTGTGTGGCGTGCATGTGTGGAGAGGAGATTAATACATAAATATTCCAACTACATCTAAGTTTTCTTTATACTAATCCATGAATATACGCTTCTTACCTTTAATAGGTGATTAGTACATAGTTATTTGGGGTGTCCTATTTGTGGAGAGGAGACTGAATCTATCCGAACACTAAGAAATGCCATAATCCTATGGAGTATGTTCTGCAAATTCCTCCCACCGTTATGTAGCCAAACATCACCGGTTGAAGTTGTCAATTCCACTTTCCATACCCCACCACTTGGAACCTCTAGCAAAACATGGGAGACCATTGAAAGGTGGAATTGACAACTTCAACTGCTGATTTTTGGCTACACAACGGTTGGAAGGAATTTGCAGCGCATAACTCCATAGGATTATGGCATTTCTTACTGTTTAGATATGAAGATAATTATATTTGACACGATTGTCCGGGGTACATTAGTTGGAAGGAGGTGCTATATGAGCTCAAGTTAGCTGTTTGGTTGACACTACAGGTAATGTATTTATATTTATATGTCAATTTCGATTTCGATTTATATTTATCTATATTTGTGGGACGGATACTAATTTTACTTTATTTCAATTCAGGGGACAGGGAGTGGCCCTGAGGGTAGGCCACATATGCTCGATAGTTATGTGGCTATTCGGACGAGAAGGGAAGGATAAGGAGGTGTCCCCGAGCGTCGCGGTACAAAATCTCTTTTTCAGCTAAATAGTTTGTAGATTTGAAATAATTGATGGTGATGTTGTTTCTTCTTAAATAGTTTCTATTTTGAATATATACTTGCATTATCTTTAGTTTGTTTAGATATATGATGTTTGAACAGGTACAACGTTGCTATAACAGGTACAAATATACTGCTGGGCAGTGGCAGTGGCCATACTGTCCAGCAGATTTTTTTTTAAATTCTTCCCAGAACTGTCACGGTCATTGACTGCGACATTTGTTTTTAAAAGGTCAAGGCTTTGTCACGGTTTTTAACCGTGACTAAACGTGTCACGGTCATAGCCCGTGACACGCTCGTGACAATTCTAACGAACTTGTCAAGGTCAATGACCGTGACACGTCCGTGACAAAAAAAGTTGTCTCGCCCCGAATTATCACGGTCATTGACCTTGACAAGTCCAACTTGTCAAGGTCAATGACCATGACAATAGTGCAGATTTGGTGTAGTGCAAGTCCATGACAGAAAAACTTGTCACCCCAGGAATTGTCACGGTCATTGACC
The DNA here is from genome assembly GCA_949130495.1 of Sambucus nigra. Classification (NCBI taxonomy): domain Eukaryota; kingdom Viridiplantae; phylum Streptophyta; class Magnoliopsida; order Dipsacales; family Adoxaceae; genus Sambucus; species Sambucus nigra. The sequence goes on along the minus strand of OX422214.1, from coordinate 333,638,237 downwards.
TTGACAAGTTGAACTTGACAAGGTCAATGACCGTGACAATTCGGCAGATTTGGTGTAGTGAATATGAATGAATATAAACTGAAAATCAACTACATCCCTTGAATCAATTCGGAGAAACCCAAATCTACAACGCTTGAAAATAAAAGAGAGAAGATAAAATAAAATAAACAAAAATTCTATTCTAACCGAATTTAAGATTGAATTTTTTCCGACTTGTTATTGGTTTGTTTATGGGATCCACGTCAGTAAGACCCCAAAACCAACCAATAACAAGTCGACACGCCATTAAGTCGACAAAAATTTGGGGCCAGTAAAACTTCTCTAAAATAAAAAGGGTTCTTATCGGAACGAGAAGTTCACTCATATTACTATCGTGGTTTAAGTTGTTAGTGATATTTTGTTTCGAAATAAGCAGAGATCCACGATTGGAATTGTTGATGTCTTGTCATTATTTTTCTTTTTCCTTCTCTTCATCGACTAGTAGGTCTTTAACGAAGTCAAAAAAATTGTCTACAAAAATTACAGGTACAACAAATGTCACCCCTTGGATTCTTTAAACAATCCAAAAAATATTTATAAGACAAAATTATCTTTTATCTTAACATCAAACAAATCCCAAACATGCTCAACAATTTTTTTAATTAAATAATTATAATAAAGTCCAAAAAAATAGACATTTTGTATTGAATATAATTGGACACTTTTTTGAAAAACAAATTGTAAAATAGTTTTTTTTAAATCATTATTTTTTTAAATTGAACAAATTTAAAAAAACTATTGGATATAACTTGTTTAAAAAGAATATTTTCGTTATTTTAAAAAATGACAGTTATATTTACTAATGAGTGTTTAATGTTCAACAATTAACCAGGGTTAAAATTCTTTCTCAAATTATATTTTTAGAAATTATTTTTTAATAACTATTTTATGTTAAGAATTTTTTTGGTTAAAAATGATTTATTTATATATATTAGATTAATGATTGGTTAGTGCCGTGGAGATGCAGATCCGCGCCGGCGGCACTAACCTATCGGTGTTAAAAAAATCATAACAAAATATTTTTATATAAAATGTTTTCTACTCGCATCCATTATATGATGCAGGTCGCGCCAGCCGTACTAACCAATTGGTATTTAATAAATTATAACAAATTATTTGTTTATAAAATATTTTCTACTCCATTAAATGATGAGGGCCCGCGCCAACAACACTAACCAATCGGTATTGAAATAATTATAACAAATTATTTTTCTATAAACCATTTTGTACCCGCATCCATTAATGGATTGGTTAGTGCCGCTGGCGCGGACCCGCATCCATTAAATGATGTCGGTCCGTGCCAGCGGCATTAACCAATCATTAATCTAATATATATATATTAAATTATATTTTAAACGAAAAAATCTTACCACAAAATACTTATTAAAAATATAATTTGAGAAAGAATTGTAACACTGGTTAATTGTTGAACATACACACATTTTTTTAAATAACGAAAAATATTTTATTTAAATAAGTTATATCCAACTTTTTTTTAATATTTCCATTTTAAAAAAATAATGATTTAAAAAAAAACGTTTTACGATTGTTTTTTTTAAAAAAATGTCCAATTTATTAAAATAAAAACGTCTTTTTTTCGGGCTTTATAATAAAACTATTTTGTAATTATTTAATTAAAAAATTATCGAGAATGGTTGGGATTTGTTTGATGTTAGGATAAAAGATATTTTTTTTAAAAATTAGAGTGTTTAAAAAATCCAAGAAGTGCCATGAGCTATACCCAAAATACATCTCCTGTAACAATGCCACTTTCAGCATCACCGGTCCACAAATCAACCAAAATTTCCTTATGACTCTCTTTGATAACCACCATCTCCAACATAAAATTGCTCTCTTTTTTTTCCCCAAAAGTAGAAAACTACATTAAAACAATAGCATTTTACATGAGTGTTTCAAGAGGCAGACTTAATTACACCACACAGACTTTGATCAAACTGCAAAGTAGAAAGTAAAGACTGAGGGGCATACTGAAAAACTTGAAAGTAAAACGGATTGCTGACAGACAAAACAACTAAAAGATTAGCACAGTAGTTAGATTCTCTGAAACAGAGGCCGAGTGTGATAAGGTGAAAACAGGAAAAGTCTTTAAGGATGATCCGGGTCAGGTCCTCATGAGCTGGGGGCCAGGCTGAATGCCTGGTAAGCATGTGGAATGCAGTTTGACAATCTATTTCTATTTTAATACATTTTAGGGCCACATGAAAATCTAAATTAAGTGAAGTATAAATTTTCCAAACCTCAGTTGATAAAGATGACACATAGCCAATGTTGGACTTAAAACCAAAAAGAAACTGGCCCTAAGAATTCCTAAAAATTCCCCCAACAAATGCAAGACCTGAGGTGTGGGGTCGGGTGCCATCTGTATTACATTTAAAAAAAAGGGTGGGTAGGAGGCATCCGGGTAATAAGGAACTAGTTGAGATGAGGCATTAAAGGAGGACTAAGAATAGTGGTGGAGCGAGAAAATTGGACAATCTGGTCAGAGACCGCGTGTCGGATCTGAGTCAGTAGAAATGGTTTGAGTTGAAAGAGCGCGTCGTTCGAGCAATCTAATGGCACGAAGTAGGAAAAAAATTCTAGACTGTTAGAGTCGTCAAATAAGGCAACTGATTGTAAGAGGAAATGCTTCATACAATAGAGAAAGGGAAGGGATCCATAACCTCTGATGGGAGACAGAGTTGATAGAATGTGGAGCAGTCCGTGAAAATATGAGAGTTTGAGTCATGAAGCCCACATAAAGGACAGTCAGGCGATGGAAGTTTGTGAAAATAGTGCAGGTGGTCTTCAGCGGGAAGGTTTTGATGAATTAAAAAACATAGAAAGGTTTTTAGCTTAGTCGGGAGGTGGCTACGCCAAAGCCAATGACAAGGCAGGGAAGGTGTATGCTGACAGATACCAACATGGTTCAACAACTGACATGTTGCTTTGATCGTTAGATGGCGGGAGTTACTGGGCCACCAGTAGGGGAGGTCCCGAGCGATAGATGGGAAGATAGGAATAGCCTGTATGTAAAGTAGAAATTCAGGAGGGACAAATTGGCTAAAGATAGAAGATCCTAGTGGTGATTAGTGATAAAGTGAGATATGGGGATGTCATAAACAGTGGGAGATAGGTGTGGGAATCTAGTTTTAAGTAGTTCTTGAAGAACCCAAATATAATGCTAGAAAGGGAAGGAACCAGGCCAAATACTTCATTTAATTCCTAGACAGAATGTGGGGAGGATCTTAATAACTCGAGTCCAAAACCAGGAAGCATTGTGAGAGTGATGAGCGTGAAGAATGGGGAAAATATTTCTGCTTAAAAATGCGAATCGGGCTCAGTGAAAACCTTACAGAGAAGCTTGAGTATAAAAGTTGTGTTGAGATCATGCAGATTTTTAATTTCCATCCCTCCCAAGTTATTTGGAAGTGTAATGGTAGACCACGGGATAGTGCGCGTTTTATGAGACAACGTGCAGGTGTTCCAGAAAAAAAAAACTTAATTTTTGTGGTAAGATATGTGAGAATGCCTTTGGGCAGCGAGAATACGACATACTGTAGTAAATTCCATGGGACCCGCGTCAGGATCATGGTGGACCATAACATGAATAAGCTGAGGACAAATCATAACCTCATTGACAGTGATGTGACCATCCATCCATAGGATCCATATACCGCCAGAGTAACTAAGAGCTGGAGGCACGATATAATTACGAAAAGGAAGGCACCCAATCTCCTGATCAGATCGATGAGCATCAAGACGAGTGTCCAGAATGACCAGAATGTGGGGCCTATGACGGGTGACATAGTTGGCAAGTTCTGGAAAAAAAGTGGGCCAGCCCACACCTCTATCATTCCATAATACGATTCTTATTAGGTGCATGGTGGCATGAGAGGTCATGAGGTTGCTCTCCGGGAGTATAAAAACATATTGTTTTAGACAGATTGGATTGATTAATAGTTGTGCCTCGTTTGGAACTTGATGCACGTGAAATGTGAATATCGATGTCGGGGTTGTGCATGTTTGATCTCGGTGTTGTCCGACTTCTAAATGAACATCGTGGCACTGAAGCTGGTAGTGAAATAGATGAGGGTGGACGCAGCTGTGTTGAAGAATGAGGTCGCTGGGGCCTCTTTGTATTATGTTGCGTCTGTCGAGGTGTAGGCCAAGGTCGGGGTAGTGTATGTTTTGTATGTTGATGCTTGCAGAACTCAGAGGACGGAGTCTTGGAGGTAGATTTCGTGGTGGTAAATTCGAAGCCTGGTGGAAGTGCGGGTTCAAGAAGTTCTGTGGTGGGATTAAAGGGTGGGGTGGGGTGGGGCAGAGAAAGGGAACTGTTTGTGGGGAGTCAGGAGGTGTGAGAGAGGGATTTGAGTTTTTTGGGCTGGATTGGCTATTGGCCATCATTAGGTAGAGGCAGTGGTGAGTTTTATGGACAAGACGAGTTGTGGCCAAAGTTTTGAGAGAGTGGAGGTAGGGTAACACTAAGGGTCGGGGTAGATAAAATAAGGAGCGAGGGAAGTAACGTTCATGGGCAGGGGCAGACCTAAGTGGTCCCGAAGGTGGGCGGCCGCCCACCTAGGTTTTTCAAAATTTTTTCCCGAGTATAGGGTTTTTTTTGGGACCTATGTGTAATATTTAACAATAGAAGGTGTAATATTTTTGGGGCAGAAATGAAAATAATCCTTTTCTTATTTTCTACACACAACCAACCAACACAAACGTTTTTTTTAACCCTAACAGCCGTCCCGTCGCTCTTTCTTCTCTCTTACTCCGTCTACTTCTCTCTCCTCTTCAGCGGCGCAACCTCCTGCCGCCCCTCGCTGCGTCTCACCTCCAGCCTCCTGCCACCCTGCGTCTCTCTCCATTCCCTCCAGCCTCCTGCCGCCCTGCGTCTCCCTTCACTCCAGCCTCCGCTATACAAAAGGCTGCTCTCCTGCGTCTCCCTCCAGCCTTCAGTTGTTGTTCCTGACCTGTGTGTTCAGCTGCCTGCTTCAATTCAAGCATCCATCCACTCCGGACTCAAGAAGCAAACAAATAATTTTTTTACATTGTTGAAGTTTAATTTTTTTTTTCATTCTTGAGTTGAGTTTTTCTTGGCATTATTAATTTACTGTAAAAACATTGAAAAAATATAGTTTATTGTAAAAATTAATTTATTGAAAAAACTAATTTTTGACATTGTTAGTTTAATCTAAAAATTAGATTGTTGAAATTAGTTTATTGTAAAAATATTATTAATTTATTGTGAAAACATTGAAAAAAATTAGTTTGTTGTAAAAATTAGTTAAATTAATTTGTTGTAAAAATTAGTTAAATTAGTTTGTATATTGAATTCTCGATAATATGCAGGTTCTATAAATTGTGATTTTTTTAAATATTATTTAATTTAATTAAATATTATTTAATTTAATTAAATATTATTTTATTATATTATTTTATTTTTCGTCCACGCGTCGCTGAAATCCCGTGTTCGCCACTGTTCATGGAATATTCTCATGCACTTCAAAACCTTGTGGGTCAGTTGGGTTGACACGTAAGGGACGAGGTGGATCATGAGAAGAAGCTTGATATTGTTGACTACTATCGTCGCATATCTCCTGGGGGGAAATCGAAAGGGGATTGGGCTGTAAAACGACTGGCACTGGTTGAGGTTGGATGATCGCATCAACTTGCGGTGAAATAAGGGATGGCTTGGCACTATTTTTTATGACCCATCGAGCACCTGCTATGACAGTGGGGCCCTGGGTAAGAATCTGAATTTGTCCTTGTTGTTTTTGGACTGAAATGGTGGCAATATCTTTGTTGTGAGAAGAACCGCTTGAAGCTGGTGCTACCATAGCATTGTCGAGATGGTGAGATCGAGCTCCGGGATGGAGACCATTTTTTTTGTCATTTTGCAACGTATTGCGACGAGGATGGCGTCTTATGACGTGCCACTCCTCAGTTCCTTCGTTTTTATCGGAGGCGTGGAAATAGAGGTCCGGATATCGAGGAGGTTGTTTTTTGCAATTATCCTTAGTATGGCCAACAATGCCACAATGGAAGCATATGTTAGTTTTGATTTCATAAACAATGGAACGTAAAGTATGTCCCATTTTGAGCTTTGAAGGCAGCGGTTTGGTGAGGTTAAATTCAATATATAGATGGGCAAAACGAGTCAGTCCTAATGACTCTATGTGCATATCAATTTTTAAAGACTTTCCCAATGTAGTTGCAATGCAGTGCAAGATGTCTTGATGATAATACTCAATAGGAAGCTCATGTAGTTGGATCCAAAGACTCACGTGTTGTATTTTAGCTGTGGATGGACGGAAATTTTTTCTCCAATTTTGAACATAAAGGTAATGGTCGTTAAGGAACCACCGACCTCCCGCAAGAGTCTTAACAAAATCGTCAAAGGAAGCAAGATGAATGAGATAAAAATTACTACGGAGGTCACTAATAAAAATTCCAGCACGTTAAATTCCAAAGGCGCGAGAGGTGAAGTGAAAGACGTTGAAATGACAAATATTTGCCAAGTAGTTTGATGATAAGAGAGTATTTCCATTTTTGGAGGGCTTGGAATAATTGTTCTGCGTCAATGTCAACCGTTAGCATATTTTCTGAGTGTTGGCATTCTTCATCTGCTTCATCTTCGGATTCATAATCGTCGTTGGAAAGTTTCGTGTTCCAGGATTGAAATATTGGATGCTGGGAAGAAGTATCTAGACGTGGCTGATCCGTAGAGGGTGGAAGGTTAGAGGTGGGAATCAGGTTAGAGGACGGGCAAAGCAGCTTGTTTTTGAAGGAGATTTGAAGGAGATTGGTGTCAAGACAGTGGAGGTGAAAACACATGCGTCAAGTTCTTTCATGGTGGAATCAGAAGGTGGTATATTAAGAGGTCTAGAGTTGACAGGTTGGGGAGGGGGGTTTAGAGGAGGAGGGATTACTGAGAAGAGGGTGTTTTCCTGTGACATGTCAAACGTTTTTAAAAATTTCTCTTTAACCCACATTTTATGCATATGATTTTTTTCTCAACCAGTAGTTCAAAAAAAATGTTCACATATGATAATGGAATTTGAAACTTAAATATTTCCATTTAGTTTCCTACCCTGACCAAGAGCCAACCCTAGTTATACCGTCCACCACCATAGACCTTGCCCTGCTAAAGTAACAAGCAAGGCCACCGAAACCTCCCTTGAACCCATATATGATTTTAAATGTTTTTTTATTATTTCAATTACAATTCAGGTAAATAGAACAAACTTGGACTATAAGGTTTGAAACTATTAATGCAACTAATCCCAAGACTACTTAAAAATAAAAAAAATAAAAGGAAAGTTGCTCAAACTCGCTTAAATTAAAAAAAAAAAATCATTTCAATTAGGGAGTGACTTGATTAAGTGTGAGATCATAAATCAAGCAATTGAAGGACTTTTATTTTAAAAATGAAAAAGAAAGGAAAAAATAACAATCACATGAGAAACCCAAATCCACAGCATATGAAGAACTTTATTGAATTATATACTGGCATCAAAATATGAATAAAAAAAACTAAAAATCAACTATAATCTTGGAATAAAATAGGAGAAACCCAAATCAATAACATGTGAAGAAAAGAGAAGATAAAATAAAAGGGGTTCTTAGCGGGATGCAAAGTTTACTCACATAACCATTATGGTTTAAGTTGCTAGTAATACTTTCTGGCTATGAAATAAAGAGGGAACCATAATTGGAATTCCCAAAGTATTGTCGTTGGTTTCCTTTTTCTTTTTCTTTCCCCACTAATCCATTTTAAAGTATAACCGGTACACAAATCGTCCAAAATTTCCTCACTCGCTTTGACAACCACCATCCACAGCATAAATTGATTTTCAATGCACCTTTAATGCATGCCATTTCATTCCCAACTTGACCTAAATATTTTCTTCTTACAAACAAAATTACTTGAAGAATAGTAGATCAGTAAGGAGAAGGAGAAGGAAAAAGGGAAGGGGATCGGGAAGGAGAAAGGCGGAGAAGGCGAAGATGATAGAGGAAGAGATGTGGTTGAAGGTACATAATAATAATAATAATAATAATAATAATAATAATAATAATATGAAGAAGATAAAATGGAAGTGAAATTGGTGAGTGGAAAGAAATGAAGCTGGTACATTAGCTAAAACATTAAATAGGGTTTAAAGTTTTCCTGCAAAAAATGTAACATATAAAAGTACCATTTTTCTTCCATTATCTTTTTCCATAATTTAATTCTTCAATTTAATCATCAAAAAATATAATGAACATAATATTCTAACATGAATGTTATATCCTACATGAATTAAGCAAGATAAATACTTTTCTCTCTTAGAAGGTCTGATTCTCTACAGAAAATTGGCATGGTTGCGATCCTCTCCTTTCGATCTACGCGATGGTAGTGTTGGTGGTGCAAGGGTAGTGTTTTATGGCCTTGGGGCTCTCTCTCAAGGCTCTCCTTCTTCTTCCCTTGATAACCTCTCAAAGTTTGATTCACGTAATCCTAACTTCTCTCATTCCCAATTTGATTTACCTCTCATAAATTCATGGGTCTTCCATCATCAAAAATACAAATGACTAAAATACCCTCCCGGGGTGTTGGTTTGGTCTAAAATTTTCTCGGGACCCAAACTAAACCCTCGGGTACACTTTTTTAACTATTTCGACCCTTCCGGACACTTTGGTGCACGAGAAATGACCATATGGATGACTTAAAAATAAATTGATTTTTATTTACTTAAATTGAGTCCCGGCACGACTCACACACATCTCGATTAAATTACTATAACTGCCATATTTTTCACTCGCGATAGTTTTTAATATTTTCATAATCCCATATTACTTTATTCACTAAGTGATACTCAATATACTTCACATCAATAAATACTAAGCCTTGTGTCGCTAATTAATATTTATTTTAATTCAGATTAATTTCTAATTAATTTTTCCCATTTTTAATTTAATTAATCCCACATTTAAAAATCATTAAAAATACAGGGTGTTACATACTTCTCCCCTAATAACAGAATTCTATCCCGAAATTTGAAAAAGAAAAGTATATCTGGTAAGAACAACTCAGAATATCTCTCGCGCATCTTATCCTCGTGCTCCCAAGTAAACTCATAGGCATTATGATGTCCCCACTAAACACGTACAAGCAACACTATCTTCGACCTCAATATCCTCTCACTACGGTTTAAGGTAGCGAATGGTCTCTCCTCGTACAAAATATCAGGCTGTAAGTATATCTCCTCCTGTTTAACGTGGGTGTAAGCCAACTCATCCCGGAGATATTATCTCAACGAAGAAATATGAAACACATCATTGATATGGTGCAAATGCTCCGGAAACCCGAGTCTATACTCCACTGGCCCAATATTCTCGATGATAGGAAATGGTCCTTCATACCACGGTGCCAACTTCCCTTTCTTGTTAAATCTGATTATACCCTTTATAAGAGACACATGTGGAAACACCTGATCCCCCACATCAAACTCCGAAAAGTATCGCTTGACATCGACGTAGATCTTCTATCTGCCTTGAGCTACCCATACTCGGCTCCGAATAATCTCAATCCTAGTGGAGGTATCCTGAATCACCGTTGTCTTGAGAAGCTTATTGTCCCCCCACCTTTAGCCAACAAGCAAAAAAATTATAAGGTCTACCGTACAATGTCTAGAATGGTGTCATCCCAATCGTAACCTGATAGGAGTTATTGTAAGCAAACTCCACTAGTGGAATATATTGCTCCCAACCTCCTCTAAGATCAAGGATACACATCTGTAACAAATCCTCTAACATTTGATTCGTCATCTCGGTCTACCCATCAGTCTGCGGGTGATAGGCCATCCTTAATTGCAACTCCATACCCATGGTCTTTTGGAAACTCTAATAAAGACAAGACATGAAGAATTCGTCCCTATCGGACATGACATCAAGTGACACCCCATGAAATATCACTAGCTCGGTTGTGTTGTTTGGTTGTTCCTATTATATCTCTACTAACGGTATTCTTCAGTCCAACGGTCTTCCTCTACCATCCCATCCAGTGAGTAATTATCTTTAGTCATCACATATCAAAATATTTCATCATTAAATCTATCAATTTACCTTGATGCCTACACAACACTTTGCGATTTTATTTCTTTTTTTGTCACTATTATGAGCCTTTCTACTCACGACTAAAGTATTTCCCTTATTGGAGAAAACTCTAACATCCCCATGTGTCAACTTCCTGATTCATTTGCTCATATTACACATAGAGTTCCATATCTTTCTAAAGTTTGGAACATTACGCTGTTCTCGGTACCCCTTCACTAATGGTATTCTTCAGTTCAACGGACTATACTCTACCCCTTGAACTATTGATCAATCCATTTGTGGAAGATCTCTATAATCATACCCGACTACTCACATCAGACATTTACGTCTTTAGTTGGTTATGACGTAACTCTCGTCATATTACTCTTCTGCACACAGCAGCTCCTTATTATCCTAAAAAATATAAAATGTACATTTCATGTATTTTTCAACAGTATAATCACTCATTTTCGTCCGCTCTTCAGTTCCTGGTGACTCTCATCGCTCTCAATGTCACTACATTATCTTTTCCCATTTTGTTTCATTTTGTAATTTTATCATGCGTCTACATTTATTTGATAAATTTCTACGTCTACTCATCATGAATGATACTGAAAATCTGAACTAACTGGGGCGCCCATACACCCTATCCCCGTGCATTTCTGTATAATTCCATTAAACGTAATAGACTTGTATTGAATTTATTTTTGTGTACTTAGCATGACTATACAGTAAGGTTATACTCGACCAACCTACTAATTGCACCTTAATTATTATCTAGGTTGTCCCACGGATATACTTGTGGTATAAACATTTTACACTGGTTTTCACACTAGTATTATTCGATTCTTTCAGCCTTAAATGGTAATAAAACTATCAACTCCCAGTTATTAGCACATATACGTACAATAGCTAGGTTACTAAGCCCGAGTCCTAAGGACCAAACTTCTCTCAACCTCCAACGTTCGTTAAGTTTCATGCTTAGGATATCTCGCAAAGCGAAATCCAAATAAGGAACCCCCCCGATGCACTACTACCTAACCTTGTAGGTCGTCGAGATCCATCAGGCCCTAAGTCCACAACATGTACCCCCAAAGTCTTATCTTCTGACATAATAAGTCTACTTGTTCACTCTAATGTCACTAAATACAACATACAACACGACACTCTTACGATCACAAGTTCTCAGCGCTATATAAATAATGAGCTATATATATTCGCTCGACAAGGAACACAACGCACCCTGAATCACATTAGTAAAAGTTCCCACGCACTGGGATCAAATATAATTAGGCAACATGCTTACAGAAGTTTACGACAGAACATTATTTACACACACACACACATACACACACACACACACACACACACACACACACACACACACACACACACATATATATATATATATATATACACACACACACACACACACATATATATATATATATATATATATATATATATATATATATATATATATATATATATATAGGCCCCACCCTCTTTCAGGTGATGCCTCGCAATACCAGGCAACTCATTTTGGGATACACAAGCACAATAGTCTTATGACACAATCTACTGAAACCCTCGGTATACTGCGACTATTCCTATTCATAATTAGTCCTAATTTCCTAACCCGAAAGAGTAGTAAATCATAACATAAAAATTATTTTAGTGACCACACCCATTCCCCTACAGGTGACACCGAAAAGTCTCGCTACCGAACGGTAAATGCATTTATCATAAGGCTGGTACCACCAACGCATCCACTAAACTCGACTCTTACTCGAATTATATTGTTAACAATAATATTTTGTGAGGCACTCATGTCACCCTAACTAATCCCGTACTCGTAAGGATGAAACAAAAATATTAACTCCATTTTCCATCTTCCTCACCTGATCATCGGGTCCCTAAACATAACTCTCGTGTTGGAACTGACCCACAATCTGATGTAATAGTTGTATATTCAGTATCTCATCCTATACTTACCCCTTGTCTCGCTTTGGTAAAACCTCTTTCATGTGGTCTCCCTTCCCACAAGTAATATGAATTCCATAGAATCTCTCTTGCTTCTAGAAATGGCCCTACTGGCCTCCCCCGCCATTTCCTTAGCCCCAACGACCCTAAAAGGCAGACGTGCTTCTATTGTTGCTGAGTACTTTGATGGTCCTACCTGAACGTACCATTCTCGTGTTAGTAATCTTTGGACCTAAATGTCTTAGTCCTATTCTCCTGCCATAAGTCTCACTCTTCCCGCTGTTGTGCCCCATTAGCACCATTTTGACATACTTTCCCAATCTGATCGATCTCACTTTCTCATTATGGACACATTCAATACAGGTGGCCCTACTCTCTGCACAGAAGACACTATATGTGCCATATCCCCGTCTCTGGTCCCCCTAACCATGTCGGGGTATCCTTATCTCGGACCTGGTAGTCTTGTCCCCAATTTGCTGCCTCGCATTATTCGTTGGGCGCCACTGGCCCTATGTAACTTGTTGTTGGTTTCGACGACCCTGACTGAATCCACCGTTATTTGGTCGGAGTTCAATTTAACAGAATCATTGAAATAGACCCCCTACTGGTTATACCCTCTTGTGGTGCTTCACTAGCACTGTTTACTCTGGCCTTGCTTTTTAAAATAAATACTCAACACTCTTGGCTCCCTTCTCATGGAAGTGGTGATATAAGATTGTAAGAGTATGTCCTTAACGACATCAAAACTAGTTATCCTAGCCATATTTTCCACCCAAGGTTGTGAATTATACCCACAAATCAATTATCAACTTACGGATCCTTTATTATTCTATGTACCCCCTTCGTCGATCACAAAGTATGGTAAACAAATCAACCCCTCTTTCATGGCCAGTCTTGGATTAGTCCTTTTGTGACAAGTTCCAAAGCCCCACTCGCATCTCTGTCTGAACAACAAATGGAGGCTCTTATGCTCTAATCGCACCCAAGTTTCCCATTTTCTTCATATATGCTTCTAAATATGTGGTGACTAACTCTCATCACCCAAAGTTACTTTTATGAACTAATAATTTCACTTGAAGTCTAATCCTGGGTGTTGTTGCACTCCACTCCACCCCACACCATTTTAGTTTGATTATCTCCTTCCATTGGCTTGTCATACTTCCTCTCACCCCCGAATTATTAAACTGGCTCTTAAAAAAAGTCCTTCTGACTCCCTTCTTGTCGACTGCGTTGGGTGAGTCTGAAGTTACACAATCGTTACCTACAACAGTGTTTGGGGAAGCTACTACCCCCGAGTAACTATCCTATTATAATCTGTCGTAATAATAATTATGGAGGCTTTTATCGTGATCATCGTTCACTGAATATTCCATGGCTTTCGTTGTGCCATTCCTCCTATAGTCCTTCTAATCCGTTGGTCTTAATCCATTTGTGACAATTTTCGATTAAATGTTGAATCTCAAATTTTTAGGTTAGTTCTCTTCATATTTGATGTTTAAAATTAATTGAATATGCTCCGTTAAATGTTTTCAAACTGAAATCCCTTTTACGCATTGTTTAACCCACGACGGGGATATTACCTTAATCCCGGGTTATTGTTCTTGTCTAGTTTTATTTTTTTCCTCCGTTTCCCTTTTAAACCTCATTATGTTTTACACTTTTATTTTAGAAGTCATAAATCAATTAAAGTCTGTCAAACATTTCCTTTGGATTTTTGATACCCGAGATGGCCACTATACTCTTTTGAAGAGTGTAGTAATAGTTTAGGTTTTTTCCATTGTGATCGAAAGTCGATAACAACGATTGGCGTATCTACACGGACGCTCGATTTACGCCAACATCATCTTGGTTTTGTGGTTGGCAATAAAGACTTGAATATATGCAATAACTTAAATATCCCAGGGTGATTTAGAAAAACTCCCAAAATTCAAACCATTTTTTGGCAACATGCTCATTTAGATTTATAAAGATTAACACTGACGATATGGCTCCTGAATCCCCATGTGCAGTTATTTATGGGGGATTTTATTGAGATTAACTGGCATTTTACATTCATGGTTTGGTTAGTATCTGATCCATCAATTTTTTTTATTCAGAATTACAAGAGTGATACAGTAGCCATTGATCTGGATTATCATAAAGGCTAGCTGAATATATGGCTTGAGTGTGAATCTATGATCTTGGTCCAATGTTTTTCATCTTCCTCCTTCCACCCTCCGTGGAAGCTTTTATTTTGATGGGGAGAATTGCAAATGTCAGCTAAAAAACATGAATTTCAAAATCACATATATTTTTGTAAAAGGAAATGTAGTAGTAAATGGGATGATTAGCTTGGGTATTCAGAATTGCCTTCTTCACCTGTGGGATGCTCCTCATAATGAGATTAGAGAAGTTTTATGTAAAGATTACACGGGCATGCCCAAATACATATTTTCCTTGTCGTGTCTTTGTTTTAATTTTTTGGGCCCTCTTTGTCGCTCATTTTCTTTCTTTGATGTACATTTTCCCAGTTTTGTCTTTTTCTTCTACTTATATTTTCTATTCAATAAAATCGGAGGGGCTTCCCTTTCTTCCAACGAAAGAAACCAAATTAGTTACTCAAATTATATCATTAAATCCGAGAAATAATAACCAAAAGTACATATTTAATTAGAAAATGAATAAATTAGAAAATAATTGTAAGACGTTATACCATGTTAGTTTATTCATTATCTTTCAAACCCATCATCAAATGAATTAAAAATATATTCAATCAAACCATGGATCATAAAATGAAAAAGCAAATATCTCACAAATTCAATGACTCATGCATTGTGTATTAGTACAGAGATGTTCCAATATAAATTCAATTAGACTTTAAAATCTCCATAATGAGAAACTTAACTGAATATACTACTTTAAGGAGTTCGCAATAAATTTTTCTTACTTTCCGCTATTTATTTGCATGAGGTATACCTGCTAAACACTTATATTTACTCATTTTCTTTGATAATTTAAATGAGTAAAACCTAATCCAAAATTTTGATTAAATTTATGAAATACATTTTATTTTTGTTTTTCATTTCTTCCTCCTAATCATGCATTTAGTTTAAGCCAAAATACTAATGCCACAATATTATAACCCAGCTTAATCTAGATCTTTATCCATAGATAACTCGATGTGGTAGTAGTAAGTCGCCATGGACTGCTTTTGAAGAGGCAAGGGAACCATTATATTCCCTCAGGCATGTCCACCATGGAGGCCAAAGTTGCCAATGGATTTTCGAAGATGTTTTTTGAGCGTGAGAGGCAATGGAACGTGACATCTTTGAATTGCAAAGTGAGATCTTCTAGATGAGCATAAAAGGGTGGTAGTTTCTCATCTTTGACTTTATACTTTTGAAAGACTTTTCCTATGATGAGGGTCGAGTCTTTGTAAATGTTAAGGTATTGGATTTCTTTATCGAGGTAAATATTGAGTCGTATAGTACATGATTCATATTCCATCATTTTGTTGGTGTAGGGGAAATCAAGCTTAATGGCAATGGGAGTGTGAGAGTCATCGTGCAAGATCAATAGTATTCCAATAACATATCCGTTCTTATTGGAAGATCCTTCAAAGAATATTTTTCCATCGAAGTTTTTTATGAAAAGTGCATAGAATCTAAGAATTTGGAAATCCATATAGCAGTCTCTTCCACATGATCATCATCTAGGTAATCTTGGATGGCCCTTCCTTTGATGGCCTTTTTGCGTGACATATATGATGTCGAACTCAGCTAGTAACAATAGACAATGGGCTATGAAACTTAATAAGGCAGGTTTTTATAATAACTACTTTATGGGATCCATTAGAGACACTAGCTTGATGAGGAATACAATCATGTAGTGTCAGTTTTTGAGTGACCCAAACAAGGGAGACACACATGTTTTTTAACATTTTATATTTCACTTCATACACTACCAATTTTTTACTGGATTAGTAAATGACAAATTTGTTTCTCAAGTCTTCCATGTATTGGCCAAGTGTAGCTCTAGGCCCACAATGCCGGTGACAGTTAGGTACATAAGAAAGGGGTAAACCAGGTTGTGGTTGCATGAGAATCGGTGGTTGAGTGAGGTATATCTTGATTTTGTTAAAGGGTTCTTTACAAGACTCATTCCAAACTTTTGTGTAATCCTTTTGGAGGAGCTTGAATATGGGTTCATATATTGAAGTGGGTTCACTATTGTACTAGAGTTTTCCCATGAAATCTCGAACTTCCTTCTTAGTAAATGGTGGAGACATTTCGAGCATTGCCTTGAGTTTTAAGGTTCCACTTCTATCCATCATTCAATGACCATATATCTAAGGGTTTTGCCCTTTGTGATGCCAAAAATGCAATTTTGTAGACTTAGACACATTTGGTATTTTTGTAGTTATTTAAAGAACTTCCTCAAGGAAGGGATGTGACCTTTTTGAGTCTTGGATTTCATGATCATATCATCAACATAAACTTTGACTTGTTTGTGAATGAGATCATTTAGGATGGTTGCCCAATGTTTTTTTTAAAGAAAGGAATGAAAATGTAGGAAATTACAAGTCTTTTGTTGGTGTCTGAGATGCATCTTAATCTGGTTATATACCACAAAGTTGTCAAAAAATGACTTATCAACATGATTGGAAAAATTACTTGAGAAGTGCCCAATTATATATATATGATATAACTCATCAGGTGCAAACTCAAATAACGGATTTGTAACGGACCATCTCAAAACTACGTAGTTTTGCGGTGAAGTGAGAATTTTCTTGTAATTTTGTAATCATTTCTACCCGTTCGTAAAATCGTTATTCAAGTTCGCACGTATCAGTTCTCTCTCTCTCTATATATATATATGTGTGTGTGTGTGGAAAATGATGATATGTGCACTTAGGGCCTATGTTTTGAGCGTCAAAATATAAGTATCAGAGTTCGACATGAGTATTTATCCTTTATTAAATATACGTCGAAACTCTGATATCGGAATACACACTCTCTCTCTCTCTCTCTCTCTCTCTCTGTATATGTGTATGTATATATATATATATATATATGTGTGTGTGTGTGTGTGTGTGTGTGTGTGTGTGTGTGTGTGTGTTGAGGGGGGGATTTTTTAAGAAAATCAAATCTGAGTATAGTTGTTCTTCTCAAATATGGTGCCTTGTGTTTTACTATTTATGAGGTTTGTGGTTGATGGGATATCTAATCACAAAGTTGGTTGATTATAAGTTTATTTATTTATAAAAACCCAGTTAATCGAAGTTCTCTCAATTGGTTATTTTATATCTACAAAGTTGGCTAGTCATAGCTTGAATTTTTTTTCTTAATAAAAAAACCCACTTCTTAGGTAAAAGATCTTAAATTTGTAAATGATGAATATAGTCTTATGTGGGTTGTGCTTAATTTTTTATAATCACAAATATTAAGTGACTCTCTCTCTCTCTCTCTCTCTCTCACAAACCGAGTACAGTTGTTCTTATTAAAATTTATATCATAGATTTACTACTTGTGGGGATTATGTTTTACGGTATAATCAATTATTATTGATTTAAATATTTCTACTTATTATATTAAGTCATATATACAAAGTTGGCTAGTCTTTACATATTATTTTATTCTATTTTTATAAAAAATCGGTTTATCTTCTCAATTGATTATTTCATATCAACAACCTTAGTTAATTTTATAGGGGCTCTCTCTCTCTCTCTATATATATATATATATATATATATATATATATATATATATATATATATATATATATATATATATATATATATATATTTGTGTGTGTGTATGTGTGAGAAAATGATCAATATATATTTCTATGGGTAATGCTTCATTTTGCTTAATCTTTATTAATTACAATATCATAGTGATTTTTTCCCCTATAAATGTGACATTTTTAGGTAAAAAATTGTAAATTTGAAAATTATCAATAAACACTCAAATGGGTTGTTCGTAATTATATTAATTATAATATTATTATTTTTTTCTCTATATTTTGCATTTTTTTCCTATTAAAACGGCTCTTCAGTTTTTTTCCACTATAAATTAGTACTTCTAGGCATACAAACTTTCATGTTCTTATCTTTATATCTAACGATTTTGTTTATATATATTTTTTTAGATCACATGTTTACTTGCATATGGTAACGAGAGGCACAAATTGGTAATTCTCCAAGTCCCATGGCGGCTAGACAAAGATCAATGTAAGTTTATTTAATTTAATTTTTATATTTATTTATCCTAACTTAATTTTATTTTTTACTTTATTTTTGTGTGTTGAAATCCATTTTCTAATTATTTTCTTTACCACTCGAGATAAATGTATATCGAGATACCTTCTTGGATGATTAAAAATTAGACCTACCCTGTATGCGTAAGGTACAAGCGCGTCGATGCATAAGGTACAAACGAGATGATGCACAACAATGATATAGAGGACATTATCTCAAAAGAGCAAATTTAGAAAAAATATATATTTTTATCAACGTCATCTATGGATCATGATATTGTTTTAGTTTCTCTTAAGTCTTTAATTTTTTTTGGATCCACTCCCATATCATTTGATGATTAGTTGGAGGTGACATTTTACCAATAATGAAAATATTATTATGAAAATATTGTAACCCTTCATTCTCTATATAGTAATTCTATAGGGCCACAATTTTCTGTCACAGTTTAATTGATACAATAATGTTTCCAAATTGCATTTATAGGTTCTTATTAGTAAGAAGTCAAAATAACCAATCCAATTCTGCACATCATTGTGTCAGTCAAACTGTGCCCACAAACTGTGTTCCCCTAAAATTACTTACGTAATTATTGTGTTCGCATCACGTAAAAGATGATAAAATTATATGCTTTTAGATATTAATTAAATTACTAATACTAATGTTGCTTTAACCCCCCTTTTGACATTTTTCAGTGAAGATGTGCACCAAAGGAAGCTTCAAGGGAGTAAAATTAAAGATGTGGAGAAACCCTTTGATATCCAAATCCATGACCATGATAAAACCTTAAAATGCAAGCTTCCACCTTTGAAATTTGTTCTACTTACCATAATTCTTGTCAAATTCATAACCCTTTTCTACTCCCCAGCTGGTTGTCACCATGACCCCATTTTACAAGCTATTTCTAGGTAAGTTCTACTCCTTATTGCACGTCATGTATTTTACACTGACACATATTTTTAACACATTTTGTACGACGTAATGATGAGTGATTTCTGCATTGATTGGTGTTCGGAATGATACTCATTGAATAGATGCATATGCCAGGCAATGCAAACACGGTGTCACAAAATGCGTCGAAATCCTGCGTCAGTATAAACATATATTTACTTTTTAAAAGTAAGTAAGCGATTCATTGATGAAGTTTATTAACACACTTCATCAAAATATTCAAACGTTAAAAAAATTTGACAGCCAAAATGCACATATATGTTCAATCGCAATTCACCAATTATATATAGTAGAATTCTATAATAATATTTTGTGGGTCGACGAATTTTTTTGAAACAAATTGTTGTTTAGCCATATATATGTTGTTTAGGCATGTTAGAAAGACTCATTCTATATTCACATATATAGTTTCTAAAAAAATCTAATATACTAGCAATTTAGCAATTTACGTATAGGTACGCATGTTTACGTATTTTTGTGTGTATAAATGAATAAAATTAATATAAATATCCCAATCTTAGTAACATTATAAGATCCGAGTAGTAAAATCTTTTGATTAGTTACTCTACTATTAAGAAGTTGTTCAATTAATATGAACTTTGTGAGCTAATCCTAATTGGACCACATTTTATAATGTTTGGTTTGATATTGATATGGCCCACATTTTAGGTAATATATTACCTATTTAATTTTTTTTGAGGTTATTACATGTTTATTTATTTAATTTCTTAGTGGGGGGTGGGTAGGTATGTTCAGTATGAAACTATTCTTGAAACTTCATTCTATTGGCTAAAGTGCAAAGAACCCCAAAAATTTTAAATTTTGCAAATAACCCCCTCAATGTCCACATCTCCTCCTTCAACTAGGCATTTTGTGGCAAATGCCTTATTTTAAGGATTGTTTTTAGTAACACAGAGGTGGAATTTGTAACAAATGCATTGTTTTAGGGGAGTTTCTTGCATAAAAATAGTTCAAGGGGTTTCTTGCAAAGAAAGGTTTTGCAAATAATCCCTTGAATGTCCACATCTCCGCTTTGAACTATGCATTTTGTTACAAATATCATGTTTAAGGACTTTTCAGCCACGGTTTTTAGCAACGTAGGGGGAATATGTAACAAAATCCATTGTTCAGGGGTATTTTCTTCCATAAAATAGTTCAGTGGGTTTCTGGCAAAATAATATTTTTCGAATAACCCCCTAAATGTCCACATTTTGTTGCAAATTCCCTATTTTGAAGACTATTCAGCGACGTTTTTTGCATCACAGAAGGAATTTTGTAATAAAGTGCTTTATTTTGGGGGGATAATCTTGCATAAAAATATTCAGGGGGATTCTTGCAAAATAATATATTTAAAATAACCACATGAATTTCCTCACCTCCTTCTTGAGATTTGCATTTTATTGCCAATACCCTGTTACAAGGACTTTTCAGCGACACTTTACTAACACCGGGGGGGGGGGGGGGGGGGGGGGATGATCTTGTAACACTGGCATTGTTTCAGGGGAGTTATTTTGAAACTCTCCCCCTGAACTGTGCATTTTGTTGCAAATACCCCACTTTAAGGACTTTTAAGCGAATTCGCAACATTGTTTTCGAGAGAGTTTCTTGCATCAAATCTACATTAGGGGGTTTCTTGCAAAAATTATCATTAGGCCTTGGCGCACTTAAGACTACGTCACACGTGTAAGTAGTTAATCTTTATCCAATCAAATACGAACAACAACATTTTTGCGAATACCAACTCGTAAAGAACGACTATTAATTATTCATAACTTAATGTAGGCAATATTTTGTGAACAGGTGGATATGGGGCAAATCGAACCCGCGTTACGCATCCGAAATAACCGTCGAGTGGGACAAAGTTCCAACTGTCATGTCAAAAATACTCGACATAAACAAAATCCTAGGCATCGGATTGTTAAACTTCAACGAGAACAAAATCAACAATTGGGAAAATATTTTGCCTCATGCCAATCACATTGTTCTCCAAATAGACTACGCCAAAAAAAATGTGACGTGGGACATTTTGTACCCTGAGTGGATCGACAAAGAAGAAGAAGACGAAGTTCCCACGTGTTCGTATTTGTCAAAAATCGAAGTTCCTAAAAAATGGGTTGATTTAATTGTGGTCAAACCCTCGTGTAGGAACGAATCGAATTGGTCTCGAGATGTGGCTCGCTTTCATTTGCAAATTTTAGCTACTAATTTAGCTGCTTCGGCTAAGGGGAATTATAATGTGCATCCGATGTTTGTTACAAAGTGTTTTCCTATACCAAATTTGTTCACTTGCAAGGAGCTAGTGGTAAAGGACGGTAATTTGTGGTTGTATAAGCCAAATTTGGATGTGTTGAGGGAGAAAGTGAAGCTACCTATTGGTTCATGTGAACTTGCATTGCCACTCAAAGTTAAAGGTTAGTTTTAATGCTTTTTAGGGTAATTTTAACTTTTGACCCGTATTTTTTTTTAGTTTTTTTACCCACCCCCTTTGATAACACATTTAGACACACCCCTGGAATTTCGAAAGTTAGATTTACCCCCTCGTTGAAAGTGAAATTAGGGGGAAAATAAGTCTAATTGTATAACTTCTAGGGGGTTATGTCAAAATCTGCTATTTCCACGGTGGCGTTAAATAAAAAACGTCTTTTTTTTACCCACCCCCTTTGATAATAACACATCTAGATGCACCCATCGAATTTCGAAAGTTAGATTTATCCCCTTGTTGAAAGTGAAATTAGGGCGCAAATAAGTCTAATTTTTAAACTTCTAGGGGAGTCATGTCTAAATCTACTATTGTCACGAAGTTAAATCAAAAACCCTTATTTACCACCCCCTTTGATAGTAACACTTTTGGACACACTCCTGGAATTTCAGTAGTTAGATTTACCCTTGTTGAAAATGAAATTAAGGGGCAATTAAGTATAATTTTTGAACTTCTACGGGGGTTATGTTTAAATCTGATGGGGTTAAATAAAAATCCCTTATTTTTATTTACATGGTTTAGCCCCAAAGTTTTCACTTGGTCGCCTTTAGACACAAAAGGGACTTTTTTGAGATTCTAAAAAAGTGTCGAATTTATCAATAGGGGATAAAGAAGTCTAATTTTTGAACTTCTAGGGGGGTTGTCTAAATCTTCTATTGCCACAGGGATTATGTAAAAAACTTATTTTAATCTATTTAGTTTAGCCCCAAAAGTTTTCACATGTTTGCCTTTGGACACAAAAGGCACTTTTTTACAATTCTCAAATAGTGTAGGATTTATTGTTAGTTTTTTTTTGTACTTACCCCCATGCAATAATAGCATGTTTAGACAGACCACTGTTATTTCAAAAGTTGGATCTAACCCCTGCTGATCGAAATATGATTTTTTATTTTGTATTTTATGATTGTATAAATAAAATTCATTTGTTAAGTTTACTTTTTGAACTTCTAGGGAGGTTATGTCTAAATCTGTTATTGCCATAGGGGGGTGGGGGTAAATAAAAACCCTTATTTTTATTTACATGGTTTAGTCCCCAAAGTTTTTAGTTTTACTTCTTTGGACGCATAAGGGACTTTTTTTAGATTCTCAAAAATGTCGCATTTATCAATAGAGGATAAAGAATTCTAACTTTTGAACTTCTAAGGGGGTTATCTCTAAATCTTCTATTGTCACAGGGGTTATTTATTGTAAAAACTTATTTTAATCTACTTAGTGTAGCCCCAAAAGTTTTAACTTGTTCGCCTTTGGATGAAAGAAGGACTTATTTGCGATTCTCTAAAAGTGTTGTTGATTTTTTTCTTACCCCCTTGCGATAAGAGAACGTTTAGACACACCGTTGGAATTTCAAAAGTTGGATTTACCCCATGCTGACAGAAGTATATGTTTTTTATTTTGCATTTTATGATTGTATAAAGTGAAATTCATTTGTTTTAAGTTTAATTTTTGAACTTCTAGGGGGGTTATGTCTAAATCTGCTATTGTATTAATATGGTTAAATAAAAAAAAACTTATTTTTATTTACGTGATTTAGCCCCCCAAGTTTTCGCTTGTTCACCTTTCGACGCAAAAGGGACTTTTTGGAGATTCTCAAAAAGTGTCGGATTTATGAATAGGGGATAAAGAAGTCTATTTCTTGAACTTCTAAGGGGGTTATATCTAAATCTTCTATTGTCACGGGGGTTATGTAAAAAAAAACTTATTTTAATCTACTTAGTTTAGCCCCAAAAGTTTTCACTTGTTCGTCTTTGGATGCAAAAGGGACCTTTTTGCGATTCCCAAAAATTGTTGAGAAAGTATTAACAAGTACGTATCAAGAAGTCAATTTGGGGGTTAAATGTTAAGTAGTGAAAACTTTGGGGATCAAACCATGTAAGTAAATATAATTGGTGCCAAAATTCAAAATAAGGCTTTTTTTATGTATTTGTTTATATTGAGCAGTATTCATTGTTCTGTTCTGTTGTAGGCTAAATATATTATTTATACATGATATTAGCAATCAAGAGATATTTTTGTAATTTCTCCCTTCATAAATAAAAAAGATTTATTTTTATTTTTATTCTTATTTCAAAGTATTACCTAAATTTAAATCAATTTTCTACTCATTTAATTAAAAGCAGATGGATATCATTCGGGAAATTTGCATCGAGAAGCATATGCAATAATCCTTCATTCCACCGACGTCTATGTTTATGGAGCCATAGTAGCAGCCCAGAGCATCCGCATGGCGGGGTCCACAAGAGACCTTGTGATACTCGTTGACGAGACCATCAGCAAGTACCACAAGAGTGCGCTCGAGGTAGCAGGATGGAAAATCCGAACCATCCAACGGATACGAAACCCAAAGACCTAGAAAGAAGTGTACAATGAATGGAATTATAGCAAGTTCTGGCTATGGCAACTGACGGACTACGACAAGATCATTTTCATCGACGCGGACTTACTCATACTGCGAAACATCGATTTCCTATTCGAGATGCCACAAATATCCGCAACGGGCAATAACGGCACGCTTTTCAACTCAGGCGTGATGGTGATTGAGCCGTCGAATTGTACGTTCCAACTTTTAATGGGTCACATCAATGAGATTGAGTCCTACAATGGTGGGGACCAAGGGTACTTAGATGAAATATTCACTTAGTGGCATAGGATTCCCAAGCACATTAACTTTTTGAAGAACTTTTGGATTGGTGACAAAGAAGAAGTGAAACTAAAAAAAACGCGTCTTTTTGGGACGGACCCGTCGGTGCTTTACGTCCTCCATTACTTGGGATTAAAACCATGGTTGTGTTTTTACGACTACGATTGCAACTACAATGTGGATATTTTATGCGACATTGCTAGTGACGTCGCGTACGAGCGGTGGTGGAGGGTCCACGACGCGATGCCGAAGCAGTTTCAGCAATTTTTCTTACTCCGATCGAAGAAAAAGGCGCAACTCAAGTTCGATCGGAGGCAAGCCGAGAAGGTGAACTAGACGCACGTGCATTGGAACATGTTGATTCACGATCCACATTTGGATATATGCATCGACAAATCGTGCGCGTGGAAAAATATGTTGCGGCATTGGGGCGAGACGAATTGGACCAATGATAAAAGTTTTAATCCCACACTACCTGCCATTACTAAAAAATCTCTTTCTAGCCATTGAGTTCAAGTGTAAATGCGAAGACTTAATATTTACTTATATTTTCTATGCTTAAAGGTGTCCTAGGCTCATTTACTGACATGGGTACACTAGATTTTGGTTCTCAGAGGTGTTTTGTTGTAAAATTTTGGTTATCTAATAAGAGAAACTGGCCTTGCTTAATCTTTCTCTAGTGGTTTTTTCCAATTTTATTTGAATTCTTGTATTTAACTTTTTACATTGACTTCTGTGTCATTTATTTAGACTCTTTTGCCTAAAGTGACCTCAACCAGCACTAGCAAATTTGGGTTGGAAACCTATATACAACCAATCCATAGAATATATATATATATATATATATATATATATATATATATATATATGTGTGTGTGTGTGTGTGTGTGTGTGTGTGTGTGTGTGTGTGTGTGTGTGTATGTTATGAACATATTTTATTCCTTTAACTAAAACTAGATTTTAATAGGGCATCTAGCTAATTCTGTGATTTTCTGTTCATTATTATTATTATTATTATTATTATTATTATTATTATTATTATTATTATTATTGGACAATTAATGTTTAGTCCCAAGAAGATGAATATATTTTTCACTTTGTCCGCCTTATTTTTTAATTTTCAAAAATCCCCTTGTATATTTGTTTTTATAAAAAAATTCTTAGGATTTAGTGTTTTGTACGATGAGGGACTTTTCGGAACAAATAAAAGATTTGGACTAATCGTTCATTAAAAAACTATCGAGAGACTATGTGACAACCCGCCTACTAAACTAATAGGTGGCCAACCCAATACTCTAATAATCACAGGAATCATAGATGGTCCATTCTTAGCATCACTGTCGATTAAAATAATAGTATGAGATAACCACCAATCATTTTAGAAAACGGACTGTCAAATTGAAATTTTGAAAATAAAAGAAAAACACTTAGACAATCCTATTTGTAAAAACGGTGGATATCAAAAATCGATGAATGAATAATGACAATATAATAAATATCACCGAATAAGCTGTCGGTGAACAGACCAATACAAATAGTACATCGAGTATTACAATTCAATATTTACAATATAATTAATGAGTGCAATACCTTGGGCAAAACACGCCCAAATAAATATACTGAACATAACTAGAGTACAATAGAAAGAAGTGTCTAATACAAGTAACCTACAACAACCGCAATATGCTGTAGCTCCATGACAACTGGAATGGAAATGTAAATACGGGTGTCCATGCGGTAGAGCACCTGTACGACAAGGAATACATGAGGATCAAAGAAATATAGATACGGGTCAGGGCCCGGTTTGATATGATTACCATGTGACTAAAAATGCATGACTGTTAAGTGTGAAATTCTCTCGCAGATAACAACAATATTTCTCGCATCTCAATCTAGCAGCAACCTAGCGCAATATCGTGAGATGTTCTAGTTAACCCTAAGTACTTAGGGCTAACTTCTCCCCATTCTCAACACTATGCCCTATTCGTGCGTGGGGTGTCTCGCAAAGCAAAATCCAAACAAGGAACCCCCACGATACACTACTACGTAGGCAAGGTTGATCATCGAGATCCATTAGATCCTTAGCACGAAATAATCAATAAATGTATATGTGTGTGCATATGTGTGGGAGGTCACATCTACAGCTACACAAAGAAAATATAAAATAAAACCCATCCATCATCTAATGGAACAATTCCTAATTTCTTTCTTTAGGAATATACATAAATGGTACAACATTTTATCAAATGTTTACCAAGTCAATCTTATTTACCAATTTTTATTTCCTTTCTTCTATCCAGGAAGAATACATAATTTAAAGTAAGTTTTATTACCATAAAAAGTGCTTTATCCTTTTTCATAAAACCCCACTTCCCTTCTTTCATCCAGGAAGTGTAATCAAAAGTCATTTTTATTATCATAAAAATACTTTTGTATGCCATATGCTTCCATTTACCTCCTTTCTTTCGGGAAATGTTATCCGAAGCCAAACCTTATATCCCATTTCCCTTCTTCCATCTAGGAAATGTAATTAAAGTCAATTCATTATCATGAATTGCTTTAATGAATCTAAGACCGTCCCTCCGGGTTTCCCCACTGGACGCGCCCCTAAATGGCTATCATCTTCTAGGGCCTATCTATATAAGACAACCTGCGAACCTATCGAAACGTCGGGAAGCGGCCATACCCCTGCGGGATAGTCATGACCACACGCAGAATCACCTATCCAGCGCAAAATAAATATACAATAACCGGCCATATGGCCTAGGGATATATCCACCCTGCTCAACAGCCAGGGGGCTTCACCACAACGCGCGCAACTTCCCTTATGATAGCGATTTAGGGAGGTGTGTAATCCATAAATTAACATTTATGAAAAACTTTACTTTTTCTTTTTGAAAACTTCAAATTTTACTTTTCCAAAAATAATTTATTTAGCCATTTAGCACCAAGTTTTAGAATGTGGATTTCATTCTTATTAAGTCATATTTTATTAATGACCTAAGACCCAAAGTGACACTAACCTCAAACTAGCCTCCAAGAGTTCATATAATTTCGTAAACCCTCAATGTGAGTCTCCATAAAGGAGTGTCTCCCAAAAACTCAGCATTAATATTTTAACTTCCAATTTTACTTTAGGTTAACCTCCTATATCATTCGGACATTAACCTATACAAACTAGCCCTTGGGTAAACCCAAATATCCCATCTCAACCTAGGACATTAGTCTACCCAATACAACCCTCTAAGACTCCCTATTACTTCCCAAAGGAAGGTTCCTAAGTTCCTATCTTAAAATAAAGAGGCTAAAGAAAACTAAGGAAAATTAAAGGTGAAAAACAGGGGATCGGTCGACCGGTCAAGGAACCGTTGTCAACCACCCTTTCAGGTTTGGTCTACCAACAAAAGCAGTAAGCTAGTTTTCGCATGATCGGTCGACCGGTCCTGGGACCGCAGTCGACAGCGCCTATCAGATCCCTGAAAAACCCTTCTTCTTCAAAGCCAAAACAGAACCCTAAATCCCATAATCCTATACTTTCTTCATTCCCCTCCACCAACAACATTACCCCAATAATTATACACCAAAAGAAACCCATATAATAACCTTAAACCACAACATCTACAAGATTTAAGGATTAAACACCAAAATCTTACAAAACCTACTATTTTCTCAAATACACCAAACACACAACTATCACAACAATTTAATCACATTAAATCATATACTAGCAAGTAAGAAACAACCCTCGATTTTTGGAGACTGAGAAATTAAATTTTGGGAAAATAAAATTTAATTAAATTGGAGAATTTCAAAATTTGGGAATTGAGGCCCAAAAATAGAGAATAATTTAAAGTATTCCGGATGATATTTTTGCGGGTATCATCGATCCCGGAATGGTCGAGATAGTCAAAATGACTGTCATTGGGTCTTATTTCGGCTCTGGAATGTTTTTAAGCTATTTTGACTTGAATTGGAGTAAACGAGTCATTTAAAGTGTGTATTAACATTTAAAATTGGGATTTTGTTTTAAAGGTTTAAGTGGCTTACGGATTAAGTCATTCTCATTTTGAGAAAGAGAGAAAAAGCCCTAGAGGGAGCAAGAAGAAAGCAAAGAAGAAGAAAGGAAAACAGAGAGAGGAAGAAAAGCTTGGGGATTTCCGGCCCAACCGCGACATCGAGGACGATTCAACCTCTACAAATCTGAGGCAAGTGTTTAATCTTGCTAAATAGCTATTGTGTATTTCATTTCATAATTTGTGGGGTAAAGAAATGGATTTTTGGGTATAAATGCCAAAACCTAGATTTTTGGGTTTAAATCTTGAAATCAATGTTATTCTATAGTTTAATCACCTATAAATGGTTGGGATGAGATGTAGGATGGGTTTTCTTGTTAATAACATTATTGGGTTAAAGAATTGGGGGCTTGGTGATGATATTTGGGTATTAATTTCGTGGGTTTGCTGAGAAAGGAAAATTGGCCAGCTTAACTCGTATGGCCGGTCGACCGCGGACTGGGGACCGGTCGACCGCGCCCTAAGGGAAAAGCCTACTGCATTTCTTCGTAGGCAAAATATGGACCCGCGGTCGACCGGGGGTCTGGGACCGGTCGACCGGTCCCCTGTTTCTAGCCCAAAACTTGGATTTCTTCTCCCCCTTTTCTTTTGGAGTTTATTCTTAGGGGCTTTCTTAATGGGCTGTTTTATGGATTTCCTAAGATGACTTCTAGCCCTTTTTGGTTGGGTTTGTTGATTTGGTGTTCTCTCTTATCAAGTAAGAGATATATTTTGGTGACTTATAGGGGGTTTCTCACTTAGTATCTGATAGTGGGAACTTCTTGAAATCATTGGATAAGAAATATCCATATATGTTGTCAAATTTCTAGGCCGGCATTTATGTCAAATCCTTATAAGGATAGGATATGGTTAAGATATAATTTGGGGCCAAATGGAAGAGAGTGGTTGCATCCTCTTTAAGAGTGAGGGGTTTCATATCCTTAGAAATGTTTAGTCTAAGGAACAATTGATAACTCAGTAGGAGTCAGGGTTACCGAGATTTATTCGAATCATAGGTGACTTTGGGAATGGCTTGGGATCGTACTATCGACTAGAATAAGCGGTAGCATAAATTCTAGTAGGATTAGTTTACACGTAATCATGGGGATATGACCACTGAGATTCCAATACTTGAAATGAGGTTGGAATAAATTGAGGTTTCAGACTATTAAGTCATGTGTGTGCCTATGGTTAAATAGTCCTAAGGTAATTATGTACTTTTGGATATGGATGATGTGTAGTGATGGATTCCTACACAAACTCTTGGGTGATAACCCTAATGTTGAATATATATGTATAGATATATACATATGGTTTTGGGAGACTATTCATCATAGGAAAAATGATTGAATATGTTTCAAGTGAGGGATTGTATTCACATATCGAGGTACATTTAATGGAAATTGTGGTGACGGCTTGTATATTGAGGATTATGTATACTTATAGCCGGGTTTATATATCTTATACATATGAACGAGGATTAGTTTGTATATATATTGATATAGCGATGTGTGAATATATGTACATATATCTATGTATGAATGTGAATAGATGGATATATTTATGTTGTGGACATACATGGTATGGATATTTAAACCGTATTTGATGGTTTATTATATTGGATCATATGATGGGATCATATGGATGTATGTATATTGTGTATGTGAGCGATATATATACTTATGTGGTTAAGCATACCCCGTTCATGCTATCATTGGGAAGTTTCCGCACAGAGGGTGAGCATCCTGGCATAGAGCAGGGTGTGGATATTCCCCAGGTCATAGTCGTCCCTTGTGTTATTATACGATATAGATATATATTTTTGGGGTGAGACGTGGTGGGTATGTTTTGTCTCATTGCCGGTTGGAACTATGACCGATTCCCGGGACGTCGTGTGTGTGAGTTACCACGAGGTGGGTGTCGTTGATCCCCACCAGGTGGTCCCCAGTTGTTACGTGAGCCGGACTCTGGTAAGATGATAGCATTGATGCAGTTTTAGCGGCGCTATATATAGTCGGGTATTATATGTGCATGGCCTTTGTACATCATATATGGTATGTACACTTGGTCATGGGTATGGGTGATGGTATGTATATATATATGGTGAAAATAAAATACATATATATATATATATATATATATATATATATTTATATATCCTAGATGAAAGGATATGGTATTTATATGGGGTACATCTTGGATGATTATGGTGTACCAGATTTATTGGGGGTTGATGTATCGTATTTGAGGAATAATTCGGTTACATCATCCCAAGGATATTATTGGAGTTTTTTAGTTTTTTTCTTATTGTAGTTTAAAAGTTTAGTAGTTATGGTAGTATTAAATCGTATGTTAAGGATTATGGATCTCTAGGATCGACATTGCCCAGGAGTAGTGTAACGAGGTGGTTCCTTGTTTGGATTTCGCTTTGCGAGACACCTCACGCACGAAACGCAGTGCCATGTCGAGATTTGAGAGAAGTAGTTCTATATGTGGCATCTCGGATCTCTGGTCTTGACCTTGTCAGGAGTAGTGTAACGGGGCGGTTCCTTGTTTGGATTTCGCTTTGCGAGACTCCCCACGCACGAAACGTAGTACAATTTTGAGATTAGAGAGAAGTTTTGCCAATATTCCATGTGCATGATATTAAGAATATAAATTCTTATATTTTAGCCTATATATATGTATATATATATATATATATATATATATGTATATATATATATATATATATGTATATATATATAGGGGTAACGTATTAAGAATTATAATTCATGTAATTATAAATCGGAATCCATTAAGCCTATTATGGCATAATTGTTGTAATCATAACCTAGTAGGATTAGAAAGGGTGGATCCTTAGATTATGACGGGAAAGTAGCTCTCGTGGGTATAGGCTAGGCCTATGATAAGTTAGATTGTCCTAATAACAATGGGGGTAATTTAACTAAAACTTGAGGACGCGAATAGGTGCGCGCCTTTAGATGAGAGGTGAGTTGGGGTTCCTCGAGAGAGCGGTCTCACTTTAATTATGAAATAAGTGCGTCGATAATTATTATGCATGGTTAACACACTTGCTAAATATTTTTCACATTTGGGGCTCTGACCCGTTTACTTTTCTCTCATGCTTGTATATATATTTTACCACAGGTATCCTACCGCATGGATGCCGGATGACTTTCTATCCAGAGTCTTGGGAGCCGTGACAGGTGCGGACTGTTGCGAGATGTTTCATGTGGCCGCTTCCTACTTCTTTAAAATTCTAGGTAGGATTCATGTTGTACATCGGGTTTGTACCCAAGGGATATTTATATACATGTTTATATTTATTCCATTTCAGCTATTGTCTTGGCTGTGACCCGACAGCTTATTCGGGTCTACTTTGTGTAGTACATTCGGTTGTATTTATTTAGTTCATTTTATTTCTAGCATTTCATTTTTCTTAGTTCTTTCATGCATCTTTCTTTTCTTTAGTAGTAGTGTTATAGTGTTGGTTTGTTGTCTGTTGTTGTTTTTATTTTATTTTAATTTTCATATCCCGCTTATGTGATTTTGGGTAGTTAGTCCTATATTGTATAGTACCGACAGTTGATGTTGAGACTGGACCATCTGAAACTCCTGATTTAATATAGTATAGGGCTGGCCACCCGTTATTATTTTAGGCGGGTTGTGACTGATGGTATCAGAGCATCAGGTTCTAGAGTCCTTAGGATCTGTGCGAGTTATGGATTCTTCCGTTAATGTTCTTGACATAAATCCCTATAAATAGGACTGTTGTGTTCACTTCGTAGTTTTCTTCTGTGAAGTATATTCACTTGATTGGTGTTCTGATTACAGTTGCTCTTGTTTCGTTTCAAACGTCGCCTAGATTTTATCGTCTAGGAAAGGATAAGATTAGAAGTACCATACCCATGCATATTTTGGGTACGCTGCAATCGGGGGTATTTGTTTTCCCCGGTTTCGGAGGAGTTATTGAGGAGATTTCTAGCTGTGGTTCGAGGTGATTTATCGACAGTTGAGTAAGAAAGGAAATTTACTCGAATGGCGAATCTTGGTCCTAGTAAGGTAAACCCGAGGAGAGGCATGTAGTGTAGTCCTTGAGAGGTTTAGATTGAGAATCTGTTAACCTTCGTTGGGAAACCTAATGTTGGTGACTCTTAATGAGGTGAGGTAGGTGGAGTTGTCCCAATATTAGGAGTATCGCCTTCTAGAATGAAGGGGAATGCCTTTGGAGACTCAGTTTCGTTGTGTAGGACGGAGGGAGTTTTCGGCAGTTGCAATCGCGCATTGCCCTTCAAAATGGTTAGGAAGGGTTTCGAGGAAGATGTTCCTCTTGTGGAGAAATAGGCTTAGGGATAATGATTGTCCTGGAAGAAGTTGAGGACCCTGAGTTGAGATTCTAAGACAAGGGGAAACCATTGAGTTATGGAACTATAAGGTAGAATACCTTTATTTAGGTTTAAGTTACGCTTTGTGCGATATTGGGAACGCCGCGTGTGAGGTGTGATGAGTAGCTAGCCGCTATACCGATAGGGTGTATGGAATTTTCCTAGAGGAGGAAGTGAGCAAGAGTGACCTTTTTATGGCATCTTTGGAGATGATATACCTTTTCATAACGAAATCGTAGGGAAGTATCCCATTGAGGGAAGGATTTATTTTTACATATAAGTGTTGATATGATGTATAGGAATTCCATAACTGAGAGGTTCAGAGTTTGGTAGACTTATGAGGAGCGGATAGTTTAACTCATAGTTGCGGTAATTTTGAAACTAGGTATTGGCTAGAGTATTGTATATGTTGAGGCCTTGTGCCCTAAACATAAGGTGTTTGTTTGGCGCGTCGAAAGACGCGGAATATATTTATATCGTATTATTGTATAGGCCCTCGGGCGATATCTAAAATATGGAAATCCTTCTTTTTATAAACCTTAACCCTGGTTCAACTAATCTCAATCCCCGACCTAGCTACACAGTAGTGTATTGGGAGGGTTCCTTGTTTGGATTTCGCTTGTGAGACCTCCCCCGCACGAAGGTGGCTAGTGTCAGGAATTGAGGAGAGTCCTACCATTGGGAAATTTTAAATTTCTATATATTTAGTATGTCGTTATTGATCATATTGCTGAGGGTTATATTATGTTTTGTGGCTAATGGAGCCTGATCATAATTTTACGAGTGGAAACTCGAATACGGGGTGTATGGGCGCCCTGGGTAGTAGTTGCTTTAAAACTATAGGGTTCGATATGACAACCCGGAAGGATCGGTATAGTGATCCGAAGGATTGATGTGAGGACTAGATGATATTGAGGTCCTAGGCATGTCTTTAATTTCGCGGACAAAATTTTTGTAAGGGGGGAAGTATGTAACAACCCTCGATTTTTGGAGACTGAGAAATTAAATTTTGGGAAAATAAAATTTAATTAAATTGGAGAATTTCAAAATTTGGGGATTGAGGCCCAAAAATAGAGAATATTTTAAAGTATTCCGGATGATATTTTTGCGGGTATCATCGATCCCGGAAGGGTCGAGATAGTCAAAATGACTGTCATTGGGTCTTATTTCGGCTCCGGAATGCTTTTAAGCTATTTTGACTTGAATTGGAGTAAACGAGTCATTTAAAGTGTGTATTAACATTTAAAATTGGGATTTTGTTTTAAAGGTTTAAGTGGCTTACGGATTAAGCCATTCTCATTTTGAGAAAGAGAGAAAAAGCCCTAGAGGGAGAAAGAAGAAAGGAAAGAAGAAGAAAGGAAAAGAGAGAGAGGAAGAAAAGCTTGGGGATTTCCGGCCCAACCGCGACATCGAGGACGATTCAACCTCTACAAATCTGAGGCAAATGTTTAATCTTGCTAAATAGCTATTGTGTATTTCATTTCATAATTTGTGGGGTAAAGAAATGGATTTTTGGGTATAAATGCCAAAACTTAGATTTTTGGGTTTAAATCTTGAAATCAATGTTATTCTATGGTTTAATCACCAATAAATGGTTGGGATGAGATGTAGGATGGGTTTTCTTGTTAATAATATTATTGGGTTAAAGAATTGGGGGCTTGGTGATGATATTTGGGTATTAATTTCGTGGGTTTGCTGAGAAAGGAAAATCGGCCAGCTTAACTGGTATGGCCGGTCGACCGCGGTCTGGGGACCGGTCGACCGCGCCCTGAGGGAAAAGCCTATTGAATTTCTTCATAGGAAAAATATGGACCCGTGGTCGATCGGGGGTCTGGGACCGGTCGACCGGTCCCCTGTTTTTAGCCCAAAACTTGGATTTCTTCTCCCCCTTTTCTTTTGGAGTTTATTCTTAGGGGCTTTCTTAATGGGCTGTTTTATGGATTTCCTAAGATGACTTCTAGCCCTTTTTGGTTGGGTTTGTTGATTTGGGGTTCTCTCTTATCAAGTAAGAGATATATTTTGGTGACTTATAGGGGGGTTTCTCACTTAGTATCTGATAGTGGGAACTTCTTGAAATCATTGGATAAGAAATATCCATATATGTTGTGAAATTTCTAGGCCGGCATTTATGTCAAATCCTTATAAGGATAGGATATGGTTAAGATATAATTTGGGGCCAAATGGAAGAGAGTGGTTGCATACTCTTTAAGAGTGAGGGGTTTCATACCCTTAGAAATGTTTAGTCTAAGGAACAATTGATAACTCAATAGGAGTCATGGTTACCGAGATTTATTCGAATCATAGGTGACTTTGGGAATGGCTTGGGATCATACTATCGACTAGAATAAGCGGTAGCATAAATTCTAGTAGGATTAGTTTACACGTAATCATGGGGATATTACCACTGAGATTCCAATACTTGAAATGAGGTTTGAATAAATTGAGGTTTCAGACTATTAAGTCATGTGTGTGCCTATGGTTAAATAGTCCTAAGGTAATTATGTACTTTTGGATATGGATGATGTGTAGTGATGGATTCCTACACAAACTCTTGGGTGATAACCCTAATGTTGAATATATATGTATAGATATATACATATGGTTTTGGGAGATTATTCATCATAGGAAAAATGATTGAATATGTTTCAAGTGAGGGATTGTATTCACATATCGAGGTAATTTAATGGAAATTGTGGTGACGGCTTGTATATTGAGGATTATGTATACTTATAGCCGGGTTTATATATCTTATCCATATGAACGAGGATTAGTTTGTATATGTATTGATATAGCGATGTGTGAATATATGTACATATATCTATGTATGAATGTGAATATATGGATATATTTATGTTGTGGACATACATGGTATGGATATTTAAACCGTATACGATGGTTTATTATATTGGATTCTATGATGGGATCATATGGATGTATGTATATTGCGTATGTGAGCGATATATATACTTATGTGATTAAGCATACCCCGCTCATGCTATCATTGGGAAGTTTCCGCGCAGAGGGTGAGCATCCTGGCATAGAGCAGGGTGTGGATATTCCCCAGGTCATAGTCATCCCTTGTGTTATTATACGATATAGATATATATTTTTTGGGTGAGACGTGGTGGGTATGTTTCGTCTCATTGCCGGTTGGAACTGTGACCGCTTCCCGGGACGTCGTGTGTGTGAGTTACCACGAGGTGGGTGTCGTTGGTCCCCACCAGGTGGTCCCCAGTTGTTACGTGAGCCGGACTCTGGGAAGATGATAGCATTGATGCAGTTTTAGCGGCGCTATATATAGCGGGGTATTATGTGCATGGCCTTTGTACATCATATATGGTATGTACACTTGGTCATGGGTATGGATGATGGTATGTATATATATATGGTGAGAATAAAATACCTATATATATATTTATATATCCTAGATGAAAGGATATGGTATTTCTATGGGGTACATCTTGGATGATTATGGTGTACCAGATTTATTGGGGGTTGATGTATCGTATTTGAGGAATACTTCGGTTACATCATCCCAAGGATATTATTGGAGTTTTTTAGTTGTTTTCTTATTGTAGTTTAAAAGTTTAGTAGTTATGGTAGTATTAAATCGTATGTTAAGGATTATGGATCTCTAGGATCGACATTTCCCAGGAGTAGTGTAACGAGGTGGTTCCTTGTTTGGATTTCGCTTTGCGAGACACCTCACGCACGAAACGCAGTGCCATGTCGAGATTTGAGAGAAGTAGTTCTATATGTGGTATCTCGGATCTCTGGTCTTGACCTTGTCAGGAGTAGTGTAACGGGGCGGTTCCTTGTTTGGATTTCGCTTTGCGAGACTCCCCACGCACGAAACGTAGTACAATTTTGAGATTAGCGGGAAGTTTTGCCAATATTCCATGTGCATGATATTAAGAATATAAATTCTTATATTTTAGCCTATATATATATATATATATATATATATATATATATATATATATATATATATATATATATATATATATATATGTATATATATATAGGGGTAACGTATTAAGAATTATAATTCATGTAATTATAAATCGGAATCCATTAAGCCTATTATGGCATAATTGTTGTAATCATAACCTAGTAGGATTAGAAAGGGTGGATCCTTAGATTATGACGGGAAAGTAGCTCTCGTGGGTATAGGCTAGGCCTATGATAAGTTAGATTGTTCTTATAACAATGGGGGTAATTTAACTAAAACTTGAGGACGCGAATAGGTGCGCGCCTTTAGATGAGAGGTGAGTTGGGGTTCCTCGAGAGAGCGGTCTCACTTTAATTATGAAATAAGTGCGCCGATAATTATTATGCACGGTTAACACACTTGCTAAATATTTTTCACATTTGGGGCTCTGACCCGTTTACTTTTCTCTCCTGCTTGTATATATATATATTACCACAGGTATCCTACCGCATGGATGCCGGATGACTTTCTATCCAGAGTCTTGGGAGCCGTGACAGGTGCGGACTGTTGCGGGATGTTTCATGTGGCCGCTTCCTACTTCTTTAAAATTCTAGGTAGGATTCATGTTGTACATCGGGTTTGTACCCAAGGGATATTTATATAGATGTTTATATTTATTCCATTTCAGCTATTGTATTGGCTGTGACCCGACAGCTTATTCGGGTCTACTTTGTGTAGTACATTCGGTTGTATTTATTTAGTTCATTTTATTTCTAGCATTTCATTTATCTTAGTTCTTTCATGCATCTTTCTTTTCTTTAGTAGTAGTGTTATAGTGTTGGTTTGTTGTCTGTTTTTTTATTTTATTTTAATTTTCATATCCCGCTTATGTGATTTTGGGTAGTTAGTCCAATATTGTATAGTACCGACAGTTGATGTTGAGACTGGACCATCTGAAACTCCTGATTTAATATAGTATAGGGCTGGCCACCCGTTATTATTTTAGGCGGGTTGTGACAGAAACTTGCATCAAGGTTCGTAGTCTCTGATCCTCCTCCGATAGCAACGGAATCCGGACCAAAATCTTCATTTTCTCTCTTTCTCTCATTTTCTCCCAACTCTCTCTTCTCTCTCTCTCCTCTCTCTCTCTCTCTCTCCTTTGGTTTTT
This sequence comes from Sambucus nigra, assembly GCA_949130495.1. Classification (NCBI taxonomy): domain Eukaryota; kingdom Viridiplantae; phylum Streptophyta; class Magnoliopsida; order Dipsacales; family Adoxaceae; genus Sambucus; species Sambucus nigra. The sequence goes on along the minus strand of OX422214.1, from coordinate 333,600,293 downwards.
CTCACAAATGAAGAAAGAAAAAGGGTTGGGGGAACTTATAAGGGTTCTAAAACATAAATCCCCACTTTTAATTGCTAATACACCACTAAAATGACTCGTAACCACTAATTTGAGTCATAACCCCTTAAAAATGCCTGAATCTCAAAAATTACAACTGGGCACTTATTTCAACTATCTCGACTATTCTAAAAACAACTGCACCCCCTATTTTGGCATTCGGGAAAGTGTGAACTATTTTTATGTTCCAATTTCATTTTAATTCATTAATTTTACCCAATTTTGGTCATAACCGTCGTTTTACATATAACGACGCAAAATATCACAATATAATGCTATTTACCTTCTCATAACAGTAAATAGACAAAACATAGTAAATATTATCCCTAAGTCTCACGGGAAATAATATTTACTCCAACATCCCCTATTTTATAAAATTAGCCCATCAGGCAAAATAGTATAAAATAGTCGCTCAAAACCTGGGTTGTTACAGACTATTCATCGAATGACCCTATTATTATTGTATAAAGTAAATAATTTGGTTGGATCAAACATAATTTATATGCTTTAGTACATTGTCTTTAGATTTTTGGGAGCTTATGTCCAACCATTTAAATTAAATGCTTAGGCCCCAAGACAATACTGCCAGAGAATGTCAACGTTGGAGGAATCCAAGTTCACTACTTTTTATAAATCACTACGTATTTTTCGGCACTTTCGAAATGATGTAGGTTTAAATAAATAAATCTTCCCGATTAAACCTTTTATTTACGAGTACAGTTATTAGTATTTTACTTTGTTACTCTTTCGGCCCACATGTCATAAAAAAATCTCAAAAGTGTCCAAATATGCTTTCAAGTAACAAAAAATAAATGTATACTTTTAGTGTGTGTTTGATTGACAATGAAAAGTTTTCCATGGAATAAATTATTTTGACTCATGTTTTACCTTTATGGTAATTTGATTGCGAATACTTTATAAGAAGAACAGTCATTCACATAATGAGTGTTCCATCTCAAACCTCATTCTTAGTGGAAAATATTTCTTATTCACCCGCCAAATAATTGATTTTCATGAAAAATAGAAAAATTAAGACTACAAATTCATATATTTTTCCACTCATTTTTCAACTTCTCGTGCAATTGAATTTTTTTTTCACGCGGTGTCTGTCTTTATAATCAAACACACTATTAGAGTAATAAAATGGAGTTAATACCATGACACTTTAATTATTTTTTTTATAACTAAATACCTAAAGAGTTTAATTTTAATTATTTTTCAAAACGCACCTAACTAGTTATTGTTTATTCTTTCCTTTTTTTTCCTAAGTGTTTAATTTTCTTTACTTAATTTTATTTTATGAAGCCTTGTTGTAAGGATGATGATGGAGTAGGAACCTTGGTAAAAGTTCTTGGTCATAGATTTGATGGGGAAATCAAATTAATCAATTAAAGTCTCTATAATAGCCTTTTTTTTTAACTCCATTCTTGCAAAGAATAAACAATATCTAGTTAAATGATTTCTCTTTTTCTTTCTAGAATACTAAATTCATTGAAGGATTATAATTTATATTATTAGCAATTTTCTAACTATCATTTTGGAAGTTTTAAACTTAATATCGTTAATAGTATTAAATTTGTTGTACAATTGTTTCATTTTATTTGAGTCATCCCTTTGTGTAGAAGGTTTATTAAAATTTATCATCATCAACATGAGATAATGTTAAAAAAAATCTTCAATTAATCCCCACATCCATTTCGGGATATGAAAATCGGTTAACATCTCAAATTTCTATATTAATAAAATCGTTTTATTAATTTGTCTCGTTTACTAAAACTTGTCGTTAAATAAGTGCTACACTATTTTTTTTGGTTAAAAAAGACTCTCTCTATCTCTCTATATATATATGTCCTATTACAACCACCTAATAACAAAATGAAAGAAAAAAATACTAAAGTACCCTTAATACTAAATAAAACTGTAATACATGTGTCACCTGGCGATAAGCGTAGAAAATATCGGTTAAATTATAGGCACACTCTTTCTGGGCTAACCGCTTGGTGACACATGTCTGGTCCGCACAATTATGTATATATATATAATAAGGAGTAGAATGTTGGTTACTATTCAATAAGATCATAAGCTAATTAGGGGCTAGGATTGAACCAACAATGCAAGAATCTAAGGGTTGAGATTAAAATACCATTCTTATCATTTTTACCCCTTTAATATTTGGATTCCCCCCTATTTTAACACTATAATTTACTTCCCCCTCTCTTCAAAATTCAAAACTAAGGGTAAAAGGGTACTATACCCATTTTGATCTCACTTTTCAACCTCTTACCCTCACTACCTTCTCTCCACTGTCTCTCTCCTATCACACGCACCCCCCGACCTTCAAACCCCTTACTCTCTTCGGCCTCTCTTCTCTCCATGACCCCTCTCTCGCTTGCTCTCAGGTAAGGATTTGAAGAAAGGGAAGAAATAGGCTTTGTCTGGATTGCAAGACCACCGACCTAGGGTTTCTGAAACTAAAACACAGGTATCTTCTTTTTATTTTCTCCATCATATTTTTTCCTCAAATCAGAGAGTTTAGGGTTGGATTATTTATTAAATAGCTGTCAAGAAAGGTTGGTGTTTACCAAACCGTATGTATTTTTACGAACTACCATTTATTTGGATTTTGATTGTTCTTTTTATCAATGATTTTCCAAGAATTAGTGTGTCAAGGAGGTAATTTTCTCTGTCAAACCACACAAATGGGTATGATTTTTATAGTTCCTATGGATTTTTATTTTAGTCAAACTTTATAGCTCTAACTTTTGCTGTTTATCCACCTTTATGTAGAATTTAGAAACGCAAGGCCCTTCACCATTTTAGGTATATCAATTCATCTTATTTTTAACGTTAATCTTCTTTTAGTTTTTCATACTCTTATCTTATGCTTAATGTCAGGTGCATTCTTTTTTCTTAAACCCAAAATTCATACGGATCTAATTTTTTCCATATCTAACTTTCTAGGTCTGGTTGGAACTTTGTGGGATTTTTTATTACATTGAAAATTCTTTGAAGTAATATAAATCTTCGTTGATTTTAACTTTCAAGTAAGTACCTTAATTTTAAGACTAATATAAATATAGTATGTTCAAGAATGAATGTCTACCAAATGTTTGAGAAAATATTCATATTGATATCTGGCTTTGATTTTGAAACCCACATAGTATTTCCTTCTTCTCTCTTTTCGTTTATGTGTATCTGTTTTTTTTTCGTATGTTAAATTAACATCATAGGTGGGTTCGAACTTTATGGTGGCTTTTGATTTATTTTGTTATTATTGCTTTATATCTATTTGAACTCTAAACCTTTATTAGTAAATAATAAAACATGCATTAATTTTAATTTTATATGTTATAGAAGATGAGGTAATTTTTAGTTCAATTCTTCCACTTCATTCTATCTTGGGGTGTTATCCATTCGTTGCTCCCTAATTGTCCAGATTGTGAATCTTTCACTATCTTAGACCAATGTTTGGGTTTTCCATGAGATACGTTCCTTGCAAACTTAAGGCTCCAAGCATGCCAATAGTTTGTAGGTAGTAATTAGTTTATTTATAGGTAAGAACTTCTAGATCATATATAGCGAGTATGGATGTAGGTAATAATTAGTTTAGTAAACTATTTGTAGGTAATAATTTGGATTGTTTTTGTAGATACTAATTAGTTTGTAGATACTATTTGTAGATACTATTTGTAAGCAAACGATAGAATGGTCTCATAGCTCAAGACTATTAGTTGGCCACTTCGATAAAATTATATTGAGCTGTGTTGATAGAAAAATATTTAATTTACTTTTTCCACTCTCATAAGTGATAACAGAACATCTATATTCTTCTATTGCAATCTTTATTTTTGTTTTTTTTGTTGCTAAATTAATGTGTGTTCTCTAATCTTATTTTTATTTGAAACATATTATGAAGTTCGGTTTTGATCCCTTAGGAAATCTCATATTCTATTGGTGATCGAGTCATTTTAGCAAATTTCAAGTTGGGCTTATCCTTGGCTAGAAAAAGAATTGGAGATGCATTGAACTTTGTTTAAATTTTGGAAACATTCTTTGTCTGATTGAACATGTTGAATGGTTATTTGGAACTCGAAAACAACAAGGAACTTGAAATTGATTTTTCAAGCTATGAGAAAGTGAGGGGTTTCTTTTAAATCTTTATTACTTTAATGTTATCTTTAGCTTTATGTAATGAACTTAGAAAGTGATGGTTTTCTAGATAAGCAGATTGCTGTCAGAATATGATGTATGTAATTAACTTAGTAAAAAAAGTAATTTTTTAAAATGAAATTCTAGATGTTGATTGAAGTGTATCTTTGGAGATGAGATCGTTAAAACATGACTTATGTAATGTTGCAAGCATTGTTAACATTACATTTGACATTAATTTCTACCTTCCAAAAGCACCAGAGTTTTTGGCGTACGTTGTCTTCCACTTCAGTAAAATTAAGTTTTCTTTTTATGGTTGCAGTTTGATCGTTTGATATCATATGTTTCATATTATCCAAGAAAGTAATTTTGTTTATTCTACAAAATTTTTTAAGTCTTATGATACTAGGTGAATTCCAAATTCCTCTCATATTTTAGATAAGGCACTTTATCATTAAGGGGTTTAGGGGTTGGGATCTTTGAATAGACACCTGCTCAGCCTTTTAGCTTGGGACTCAGCAGAAACTGGGGTTAGGGATGTCTTCTTTTTGCATTCTTTTTTAGTAATAAATCAAAGACTCCTTCATCTGTTGTGACCTTTAAGCTTCTCTGCAGTTTAGTTGTGAGACTTACAGGTATGGAATCTTCTACTACATTATCATTTGTATCATGAGAACACATATCACCAAGAACAAGGAGTTGATTGAAGGTATCGGCATCTTCATAGGTGGACGGGTTCGTGATATTTGCAGCCACTCTGAGCACTATTTTGTCTAAGCTTGGTTGGCATGATTTGCCTCTGCCTCTGTCCTTGGCATCTGTTGGGGAGAGATTAAACTGGTCAATGGCTTAACTATTGAGAATCAGAGGGTCTCTAAGAAAGGTTGAATTTGAAGTCTCACATTGATTATCACTAATATCATGCTGCCTCTATTTAATATGCTTGATTACTTTGTTAGTGGAGGAACTTTAGCTTTGTTTATATCTAATACCGCCATTCGTATTCAAAGGGGAACAAATCATGTCATTATTGTTAGTAGTATGAGTACGACACTTCCTATTTATTTCACCAATTTACATAATAATAATGAATTCGTCAATCAACCTATTTTCTGAAATCTGAACCACATCACTTAATGAAACACCAATGATGTTGTGCTCCTCATTGATACATACATTTTTTTTTCTGACTTAGATGTAGCTGTATCCCCGTACTCATGCAATATTGTCTACACGTCGCTTTTTTTAATCACTACTAATTTTGATGGAACAAACCGATGGAATTTTCAAAGGTTGGGAAACGTGTGCAAACTTCTGGTGGTGGGAGCACAAGAACTGTTAAGAGTGAGTGGTCAAGCTTTGGATCCTCTTCCAGATATGGATCCAAATGAGAAGTTTTATGCAAGTGATAATCATAATAGAGTGAGTGGTCAAGATTTGGAGTTCAGACAGCTAAATATCCATGCTTCGGAAGCATTTGAGAAGGGGAACGATGTTCATATGCAAGCATATCCATCACAACCTCTCTTAGGTAAATATTTCGGATATGAGACATCTTGATTTTGCTGGTATCTATGTTGTTTGCAAGAGTTTTGTACAGTGTTCTCTAATTTGTATTTTTATATGCAGGGTTATCATTGAAAAATTATGAGATGTTCTCAAGAACAAATCAAACGCCAAAGCCAAAGCACCAAAAAAGAAATTCCAATTTTGTTTTGGTGACAGGTGAATGTCCTTCCCATTCTTTTACTATTTTCTCCTTAAGGTACTTTTCAAATGTGTTTTGTATTTTTCATGTTAGAACATAGTTGCTTCCATCTCCATATAGACATGCCCATGGACATGGCTTGAAATTCGAATATAATGGACATTAAAACATGTGTATATGCTTGAACAACTGCAACATAATAGGCATTACAAGTGTATCCATAAAGTCATTTGATTTTTTAATGAAATGAGACCCTTATTATCAGGGGTCAATTTCTGAAGTAAGTGATGATAAATTGACTTTTAAAGCTAGAATTAATATTTTCTTTCTTTCTTATTTTGTTTGTTTTTATATATAATTGATTCGAAGGAAACTTTTTCAGTTACTTTTTTTTGTTGCATTCTCAAATTAGTATATGAACAAGAATAAATCTTCAATTGGACAGTTTGGCACATTCCATAGGTTTGTTTATAAAAGTGAAGAAATAGAAGCAGTGGTGGATCATTCGTCAATATGTAATTAACTATTATAGGAGATGTGGTTAGATATTGTTCTTCTTTAAGTTTTTCTAAAGTGTTCTTTATGATATTCATAATCGAGATGAACATGTCCAGATTATTGTAATATTATATCATGTACCTTTCGATTATTAGATATTGTCTTCTTTGTATGTGGTGTAAACTGCTTTATGTGATATGTGGTGTCAACTACTTTACATGATTGCTAACGAATCCATTTGGAATGGTAGCTAATACATTTATAATGGTAGTTTACGTGGTGTAAAATGAATTCAATAATTATTCCGTTACGTGTTGAAAACAGTTGTGCAATATCATCCAGACATCAAAACCAATCAAAGGAACCAAACTAGGTCCTTTACTAACCAGAGGGTCCTGATTTGCAGTAGTTTCAACCCCAGGCTTTTTGAAATCTTTGTCCACACCAAGCCACATTCATCCGGAGCCCTGTAAAGCAGCACCTTATTCATTTATGTTTTGAACCAGTCTTTCCATAGAACCAAAGTGTGTATCAATAACATAACTAAAAGCACTCTTCGGATGATGTTCACCACCTCTTTTATGAACTGGAGAAAGAATCTTCCAGAAAATTGAGTGATTTACATGACCTCCACCCTTGAATTTGATGGTGCTCTGCAATTTAATAATACATTGTTAGTATTTTATCATCAATGGATTATATATAGTTTAGATTCAGACATGTCATGTGTTCGTATAAATCTTGCTTAAATATTAAGCTTGCATGTTTAAGAATTTTTATTATTGCATGTATATATTTATGCCTTTAATTGCCAATTATGATTTTAAGCCTCTTTCTATATATTATTATGAAGAATGATCTTTAGGCTACTTTTGGGATGCAATATGCAGAATACGTCAACAGTTTGAATGCCCACGGATGTGTACACCCCTGTGGGTCCACCTGTAATAGTTTGTCCCAGCAATTCGCAATTGTGGGTTTAGACGTGTCATTGGGGATTAAATGGGTTCTCTAAGAGTACCAGGTGCCATAAGTTATCAAAAAATCATTATGCACCAAAATCTGGGGTACACCACAAGACCAGGAACTTCTAAGTCGAGGAACACGTGGTGGTAATGATGACCTTACTATTTAACCTAAGACTAGAGGAACATCTATGTCTAGAACACGTGGTGGTAATGATTTCTGGAAACCAGTCCAGAATACAATACAAGCTATAGGTATTTTTGAAGTAGGCAGCAGCCCTGGTAACTTTGATCCTACCCGTATGACTGCTCCCCTATCTTTGATGTTGATCCATCTAACAACCTTTCTAATCCCCCCCATCGTCTACATGCATGATGAACTCGAATTGAGATTTGAACACTGGCAACTCTATAACCTATATGTTTCTTTATCCCATCACAAGTTTGACAAAAATCTATATAAAATGATTCTGAAATCAACTCTACCATGGTATGATTTTGAAATCCATCATTCTGAGTATCAATTTCATCCAACATCCGATGAATCTGAAATCAATATAGTTGATTTTGCTGTGGAAATCACATTTTAAGGCCATCCCAAATTTGATGAATCGGACATGACTGCTTTAACAAAGGTTACCCTGGATTTTAGGCCCAAAATACTGCCTAGAGCTCATTTTAGGAAGAATTTAAAAATGATTACCCTGCATTTTACTCTCAGTTAAGTTCTCTTTATTTTTTTCATTTTTCGAGAATCAGGAGCCGCATTTAATTGTTTCCATCTGAACTTTGTTATAACCATCACTATGATCATTGACTTAATCATTAGCATATTTTTGTTTAAGTATGCTGCCTTTGATGTTATTCAAGTAAACTGTTATTAAACAATTATGATATTCTAAATTTGTTAGAACTGTATTTTCGTTGCAATATAAAGATTTCATTATGATATTGGTTTTTTGTGTGAGTCTCTTATTTGTTGCTCTTAATACTGCAGATTAGTAGATTATTCATGTCTTGGAGGGGGACCACAAGATAAGCACTTATGTTTTTGGAAGAAGAAATGGTCTCCACTTATGTTTTCTTCTTGAAATTTTTGAAATATCTAATATGTTGTTTGTTGTAGACCATCCCCTAAGCAGGTACACTCTCATGTCTCTCCTCTCTTTGTATCTCGCTCTCATCTATTTTTTGTAATTTGATTTTTTTGGGGTTCTCTTTCTATTTTTGTGTATGTTTGTAAAAAAAACTTTGGTTTCAAAGCATAATAACCCTTATATTTAAGGTTTCAGGTTAGAGTTTTGAATTTTCTTTCTTTATAATTTGTTGAATTTGGGGATTTCAAGCTCTCTTTTTTTTAATATTATTTATCTTTGACCTTTAAAACCAAATATTCATGGTGTCAGATCTCAGAGTAAAAAACCTTAGTTTTTCTTAATAAATATTTCAAGTTTAATCATTTGAAACAAGGGATATTTTCATATATTTCTTTGAGTTAAAAAAAGAATGTTCATCTATGAAGGAATTAGTTCAAAATAGTTAGTAGTATGTGTATTATATGATTAACTTTAGATGTAGACAAGATGTTTTTTATGGATTGGATAGATTCTCATCTTAGTAATAATATTGAACCGAGAGAAATAAATCGTAAGATTCCCACTTTTCTTTACGCAATGCCCTTTTCTTTATATATTATCTCTAAGTCAAAGGGTTCTTGCAGAATTATCAGAACATACAGATATATATTTAAGGGGTGGGGGGATAGTTCCCAGGGGTCCCCTGCACGTCCTCCCTTGGCTGGCATTTCTGGCTAGAAGTATTTCCAATGGACTATTATCCATTTGTTTAGGTTTAGCACTGGATATGATGCTCTATATCAATGGTACACCTTAGTATATTTTCCCTCTTATGTTGTTGTTATTTGCTCTAATGTTGTAAGATCTTCTTGAACAGACCCGAAGGAATTGAGGCTTTTTGCTCAGATTTACAAATCAGAACAGGGGAAATTTTTGCTTTGAATTGAGGCTTCTAGCTATTATGATTATGGTCAACCTTTATTTATTTCTCATTATTTCTTTGTGACTGTAATTTTTTAAGTTGCTGATTTACTTTTTTTTATCAGTTCTTTTCATTATGGTCAACCTTCTACCTATTATGTTTATGGATCTTTTTCTTGAGGCCTTTGTTGGCTGATCATTGGACTGTTGAGTTTCCTATAACGGCTCCACCCACGCGGCGCATCCAGGCACAACGACCAATCACAATGAGCCCGATTACGTAAATAACTTCACACAAGAGCACTCAGGATCACTACGAAGTCGAATTCCATGGCATCACCTTCTGGTGGTTTCGCCGACAAAGTATAGTTCACACTGGTGAGATATCTAAGACTACAAGTCATGTCTCCTTACACATATACGGATACAAATACAGAGAGTGATGATGTTTTGTTTTTTAAATATACAGATGCAACCTACAGGGACTAAACTGTAATTGAAAATGTGCGTTGTATGTGGTGTGGGAGGAAGAAAAATGTCGGCTTTTATTAATACGTTCTTTCGCAACTATATATATAGTAACAGTGTACTCACTATTTATTTTGTTAAGTGTACTTCAAAAAATTGTGGTTTAATTGACTCTTTTCGCCTCAGATATTATTGAATTATGGGATCTTTATTATTTAGTTCCACATGAAATGATTTGTTAGATTCAATTTTTTACCTATTCTGATCGCGTCGTGGGATAGTTGATTCAAATTTGTGTATAAGTTGTTGAACTATTTATTATTTGTTAAACAGGGTGGATACTCTAATAAATAAATGATACTATGGCCATTTTTTAAAAATTACAGTTTGTCGGGGAACGAACATTTTGTCGTTTTAAAGTTAACATACATTGGAGTTTTTTTGTCGCTTTGAGATTAAGTATTTTCAAATTTTTTACCATGCCTTCAGGCACGGGCATTCCGCTAGTATATATATATATATGACCTATTGAGAAAATATGTTTTGAAAGGATCAATTAGAGAATATCATATATAAATAGGACTTATAAGCTTCCTTGATTGAAAAAAAGGCATGCAAAAAAATTAAATAAAATTATGAGGTAATATTATAACTTGAGATGATTCCGTAATATTCGTAAAGTAATAAAATTTAGATATAGATACATGGGACCTATCCAATAACAACAAATTCAAGCTTTCAAAATTAAATCGGTAACGTATGTATTTTTTTAAATATTTGTGTAAGGTCATTGCTGAAATATCTTTGCGATGAAAAATAAATATCGGTGCAAATACTAAAATATCTTTGATAAAACATTTATTTGACTATAAATTATTAGCGTGAACGATAACATTCTAGAGGGTAAAAAACATTATTTTTTTCTCTAATATACTTTCACATTTGAGACTGAGACTTACTAGGAGTGTCAATTTTAGACATGAATCGATAAGAGAATATGAAGTTGACCTGAAATATCGTGCTTTTGACGGAGTCTTATGACACAAAGTCATTTCGTGTATTGTTCATGTCAAAGTTATGACTTGTGTTATCCGTATAATCTTCTTATTTATCTTTTACTAATATTTTAGTGTATTATGGTGTGAAAAAATTATTCGTGTTAGTTGTATCGTATCATATTTTAAATGGACCATGTTCGCGTGAAGTAAAAAATTACAATTTTGAGTTGTGTTGTTCATGTCTAAAGATGTTTCTCTTGTCATGTTAAAACACGACCCAAAAAGAGAAACGGCACAACTAAAATTTTATATTTCTCTCGGATCTATATTATTGCATGTTGAGTTCGAGTAAGACCTGAAGTTAAAAGAGATTGAATCAACGTGCAATAATATAAATCCAAACAGTCGATACGAGAGTAAAAGATAAAAATAAATTTTAGCAGGTTTTATGCATTAGTAAACAATTGTTTTCAAATATTTTAAAGACTCAAAGTCATGCGCATTCTTATAATTAAAGTCATTTGAGCAAAGTCATGTCGTGTTCGTATCAAAATTTTAACTCGTATAAGTCGTTTTTATTCGTGTTATAAAAAAATATTAATGGACATTGGTCATGTTAAGCAAATATATGCACATAAAGGGGGAGAATTTATAAACAACTATAATTTAAAAAACGTAACATTACACATAAATTAACATAAACAATATGTGCATTCATGGAAATGAGAGGTCAAAGTTAATAAAGGTATAGAAAGGGGTATTACGGGTTGTGAAACTATTCACAAAAAGTAAATTCTTAAAAAATTAATACAACAAATTTAAATTTTAAAATCATTAGTACTAGAAAAAACCAAATAAAAATTTAATAATGAAAGAAACTTTTCATTGATACACTAAATTAGAATTTGAAAAGTGGAAGGTCTAAATTTGGGTGTTTTTGGTGTTCCACCTAAAATGAAATATCTATATATATTATTTGTAGAAGTACTAGATTGCACGTTACATTACACTATATTGGCTCTCCTTTCATTCTCTTCTCTACCGTCCTTATTCTCCAACATTTTCCTTCAAACTAAGTTCCCACATTTCGTCATCAAAGATAAGGTAATTCATTCTCTCTCTCTCTCTCTCTCTCTCTATATATATATATATATATATATATATATATATATATATATATAGAGAGAGAGAGAGAGAGGGAGGCTCACCTACATCATGCACTATACATCACACCGTACATCACAACTAATTCTAGGCCCTTGAAAACTTTTTTTTCAAATTTTATATTTTTCCCTTGAAATTAACCTTCCAATAAATCCATATGCAAAAAATTAGGTCAAAATACAATTTGTAGCTATTTTTAAAAAATCCACAAAAAACTGCTCGCGCAGACCCTTAAAAATAAGGAATTTTAGCAGGTTTTTGTGGATTTTTTAAAAATAGCTACAAAATGTATTTTGACCTAATTTTTTGCATATGGGTTGATTGGAAGGTTAATTTCAAGGGAGAAATATAAATTTGAAAAAAAAAGTTTTTTAGGGCCCAGAATTAGGCGTGATGCATGGGTGATGTATAGAGCATGATGTAGGTGAGCCTTCTCCTATATATATATATATATATATATATATTAGCAGATGCCCGTGCCGAGGGCACGTAGATAAATTTGCCCTCGTAATAAAACCCAATCCATAATTACATCCCTTTAAAAAAAAATTAAAATAATTTGATTAAAAAAATAATTTAATAGCATGTATTTAAAAATAATAGTATAATAGTAGTATAGTATATACAATAGTATAGATTTAATATGTATGATATTTTACCTTTTAGCATGATATGCCATGCATCCATGGAAGGCAAGAAAGAGCATGCATAAGAAGTTGAAAAGATCATACACATATTTTGGCATCAACATCACCAATATATATATATATATATATATATATATATATAGAGAGAGAGAGAGAGAGAGAGAGAGAGAGAGAGAGTATGAATTACCTTATCTTTGATGCAGAAATGTGGGAACTTTGTTTGCAGGAAAATGATGAAGAATAAGGATGGTAGAGAAGAGAATGAAAGGAGAGCCAATATAGTGTAATGTAACGGGTAATCTAATACTTCTACAAATAATATATATAGATATTTCATTTTTGGTGGAACACCAAAACCACCAAAATTTAGACCTTTCATTTTTCAGCTTCTAATTTAGTGCATCAACGAAAAGTTTCTTTCATTATTATATTTTTATGTGGTTTTTTCTAGTACTAATGATTTTAAAATTTAAATTTGTTGTATTAATTTTTAAGAATTTACTTTTTGTGAATAGTTTCACAACCCTTAATACTCGTTTGTATACCTTCATTAACTTTGACATCTTATTTCCATGAATGCACATATTGTTTATGTTAATTTATGTGGAATCTTACGTTTTTTAAATTATAGTTGCTTAGAAATTCTTCCCTGTTATGTGCACACACACACACACACACACACACACACACACACACATATATATATATATATATATATATATATATATATATATATATATATATATATATATATATATATATATATATTCATATACATATACATATACATATAGGTGATGTTGATGCCAAAATATATGTATGATATTTTCAACTTTTAATACATGATATTTCTTGCCTTCCATGGATGCATGACATATCATGCTAAAAGGTAAAATATCATACATATTATATCTATACTATTGTATATAATATACTACTATTATAATATTATACTACTAATATACTATAATTTTTTAAATACATGCTATTAAATTATTTTTTGAATTAAATTATATTAAAAAAATAAAAAAAAATTGTTTTTTTCTTAAAGGCGGGTAATTATGGATTGGGTTTTATTACGAGGGAAAATTTATCGCCGTGCCCTCAGCAAGGGCGTCCGCTAATATATATACATATATATATATATATATATATATATATATATATATATATATATATAGAGAGAGAGAGAGAGAGAGAGAGAAGGAGAGAGAGAGAGAGAGAGAGAGAATGGATTACCTTATCTTTGATGAAGAAATGTGGGAACTTAGTTTGAAGGAAAATGATGGAGAATAGGGATGGTAGAGAAGAGAATGAAAGGAGAGCCAATATAGTGTAATGTAACGTGCAATCTAATACTTCTACAAATAATATATATAGATATTTCATTTTTGGTGGCAAACCAAAAACACCAAAATTTAGACCTTTCACTTTTTAGCTTCTAATTTAGTGTATCAACGAAAAGTTTCTTTCATTATTATATTGTTACGTGGTTTTTTCTAGTACTAATAATTTTAAAATTTAAATTTGTTGTATTAATTTTTAAGAATTTACTTTTTGTGAATAGTTTCACAACCCTTAATACCCGTTTGTATACCTGCATTAACTTTGACCTCTCATTTCCGTGAATGCACATATTGTTTATGTTAATTTATGTGTAATGTTACGTTTTTTAAATTATAGTTGTTTAGAAATTCTTCCCCGTTATATATATATATATATATATATATATATATATATATATATATATATATATATATATATATATTTGTAACAACTCTCGATTTTGGAGACTGAGAAATTAAATTTTGGGAAAATAAAATTTAATTAAATTGGAGAATTTCAAAATTTGGGACTTGAGGCCCAAAAATAGAGAATATTTCAAAGTATTCCGGATGATGATTCTGAGGGTACCATCGATCCCGGAAGGGCCGAGATAGTCAAAATGACTGTCATTGGGTCTTATTTCGGCTCCGGAATGTTTTTAAGCTATTTTGACTTGAATTGGAGTAAACGAGTCATTTAAAGTGTGTATTAACATTTAAAATTGGGTTTATTGTTTTAAGGGATTTAAGGCTTACGGATCAAGCCTTTCTCATTTTGAGAATGAGAGAAAAAGCCCTAGAGAGAAAGGAAGAAGAGAAAGAAGAAGAAAAGAAGAGAGAGAGGAAGAAAGCTTGGAGATTCCGGCCCAAAACCGCGACATCGAGGACGATCCAACCTCTACAAATCTGAGGCAAGTGTTTAATCTTGCTAAATAGCTATTTGTGTATTTCATTTCATAATTTGTGGGGTAAATAAATGGATTTTTGGGTATTAACATCAAAACCTAGATTTTTAGGTTTAATCTTGAAATCAATGTTTAATTATGGATGTAATGGATTAGAAGTGGTTGGGATCAACTTTGGGTTGATTAATGGGCTTAAAATTATGATTTGATGAAAGTTTGGGGATTAGAATGAGAGTTTTAGGGTATTAATTTCGTGGGTTTGCTGAGAAAGGGAAATCGGCCAGCTTATCTGGTATGGCTGGTCGACCGCGGTCTGGGGACCGGTCGACCACGCCTTAAGGGAAAAGCCTACTGCATTTCTTCATAGGCAAAATATGGACCCGCGGTCGACTGGGGGTATGGGACCGGTCAATCGGTCCCCTGTTTTTAGCCCAAAACTTGGATTTCTTCTCCCCTTTTCTTTTGGAGTTTATGTAATACCCCGTATTTTTGTGTTATTTATTTATGGGATTAATTGAATTAAATGTGTATTAATTAGAAATTAATCCAGATTAAAATACTAACGAGATGCGAGTTGGTATTTGATTATAATGTGCTTATATGATTATATATGAATATTGGATTATGAAATTTGTCGTGAGATTGAAATACGGCAATTTGGAAATTTTGTTGAGACGCGTGTGACAGTCGCGTCAGGGAAATATTTATTTTAATTAAAAAGTGAATTTTAGTTCTATTAACCGTATGGTCGTTTTGAGTGTGCCAACGCATCCGTAAGGGTCGTAATAGTCAGAAAACACTAGCCGGGGGTTTGGTTTGGGTCCCGGGGTATTTTTAGGCCATACCGACAACCAAAAAGGGCAGTTTGGTAATTTTAGAATTTTGGGATTTTTGATTAACGAATTTTAGGAGTTTTAAATGGAAAATTAAAAGACCCACTAACCCATTACCAGCCATTAACTGATTAGAGGGCTACGGGGGTTATTAGAATTAGACCCAAAAGTTCCTAAGACAAACCCTAGCCTCCATTGCCACCATTAGAGAAGAGCTTGTAGAGGGAGAGAAAGAGGAGAATCCTGCAGAGAGAGAGAACCATTCATCGGATAGACATCAAAATCAGAGTTATACATAAGGCAAGTGGTTTAATTCCAATTAATTTCAGAGAATGCGTCTTCCATGCGTAGGAATTTGTTATAATTGTATTTGTTTGGGAATTGGATGAAAACTCATTAAATTTAAAATTAGAATCTTGCATATTGATGAGGAATTGCATGTAGAAGTATATGTAGGTGATTATTCTGATGATAATAACATCTTGGATGAAACAAAAACGGATTTCATTAGGCTCATTGATGATTTATAAAAGTTAGGGTTCATGTTCATATAATTTGGGGATAAATGAAGGGATTTGAAGATTTGATGATGTTTAAGATGAGTTGGCCCTATATAAACATTTGATTATGACCTATGAATGTTTAGTACGAATTAGGAACCTTAAAATGATGTTGAGACGATTTTTATGTGGGATTAGGAGTGACGAAAATTGGAAAAAACGAAAAAAGGGAAATCTGGGCTCGAAACTGGCCACTCGTTAGAAGACCTGCCTAGGTCGTTCGAACGAGATCGTTCGAACGAGCTTCTAACGAGTTGACCTTTGACTTCTAACGAGGGTGAAGTTCGTTCGATGTTTTCGTTCGAACGAAACCTCGTCAGAAAGCCCACTTCGTTCGAACGAACTCTCGTTCGAACAGCCTCGTTCGAACGAGACTTCGAACGAGTTGACAGTTTAGGTTTTTTAGCCTGTTTTGATCCCGAGTGTCCCGTAACCTTGTGTATATGTAGAGATAACCTTCCCTTTATGATTAATTGATATATTTGGGATGTTTGGGATATAATGAGAAGTCAAACCTAGTAGTGTAGTTTGAACCTAAAGGAAAATATGAAGTAGGACGTGAGTGTCTATTACGATGCGAGAACTATTGACGGCCTAATTTATTATATTAACCGGGAACATATAAATTGTGCAGTATTATATGTCGGTACGGGAATGAGAAGTGTACCACCAATATATTATGGTGATTACTAAGATGTGTGAATACTTAGTAGGTGTATTGATTTTATGTGTATGACGTAGCTACCATACTTGCTATCACGGGAGGTTTACGTTCGTTTAGGGCCTTCTTATCCTTGTGTTGCCCAGATTTAGATTGGTTACCTCGATGAACATAGGTCAGAGAAGGACTTATTGGGATGTTAATAAGTCTGCTGATCGTGGGAGCGCAGGTATGTGCGTGACCCATGTGATGTGACTGTGTTCGCCTTCATTATTTGTGATGTTGTTATTTGAGAACGATTCCTGAGAGATTCGGAATACGTGATCCTTATGTACGTGATGTACCGAGATGGATAGCAGAGTATGTGTGCACCGTAGCTTAGTCTCGGGGTGCTTGTATTGCATATTTATGACGTGAATAATATACACTTAATTAATGGGAGCTTTCTTGTTGGTATTGTGTACATAAATATGGTAATGTTTTGAGAAAACATAACGGGTTAACCGATAGTGAATTGTATTACTAATTGAGAATCTGAGTTTAAGTGAAGACCTCTATTTTATTGAGAACGCTAGAATGTCTTATGGGAATCGAGTAGTAAGGGGTAGAACTTATTACGGTTTGGTTAGATATGAAGTCATGTAGATGGGTACGGTACGTTAGGTGTGCACATGTAGTCGAGAGGTGAGAATTTCATGTGAGTGCACGTCCTAACATGTATTTTGCATTTAATGTTTTAATGTTATTAAAACACTTGCTGTTTTTAAAATGATTTCCACTTTCGGGCTCTGACCCATTTGCTTTCAAATATATTTTTTGTAAAAACCATTTTAGGTGCCCAGCCACAAGGACACCATGCTTAGGATTTTTATTCAGGTGACGAGCTGTAGCTGTTTGTGGAAGTTACAGGACTTTGCTTGTAGACGCTTCATCTACCTTGACTCTATATTCAGCATTTTATCAGTTGTAGGGCATGTCGCCCATTCCTTTTAGAGACATTTCATTTATTTCAGTTATTCAGACTTTTGGCATGTAATTAATTCAGGGTTCAGACTTGTCTTATTATTTTCAGTTGTGGGACTGTTGTGAGGAGTTTCCTCCGGATTTCTTATTATCATTTGTTGGTTATTTCATTACTTCTTATGGTGAATGGATTTATGTTGTTCTTCCATTTTTCTTTCATTGCATGTTAATCAGACTTAACTTAAAATTTGGCAACTTACTTTTTAAATACTAGGTGGTTAGTAATTATTAAAATGTTTTCGACAATGATGCTATTAACTGAACCAACTTGGAATTTTGTATTGATTTAATAAAGGAGTAGCTACCCGGTATTTAATTAGTCGGGGTGTCACAGGTGGTATCAGAGCATCAGGTTCTAGTGTCCTTTAGGATCTGTACGGCGTATTATGTTTTCCGCTGAGCTTTCTTTGATTTAGAGCCCTATATTTTAGGACTGTTGTATTCTCTTGTATATGTTATGTTCTTCAGCTATTTTGAGTTTATAACTGCGAACTTATAAACTTTATTCTATTTCAGATGCCTCCACGACGTGCACAAAGAATTCCCAGGGATGCACAGCCCGAGCCACAGCCAGCTCCAGTACAGGGCACTATGAATGCCGCCGAGGCTGCAGCCATTGTAGCCCAAGCGATAAATGCCGCACTTGCCGTAGTTAAGCAGGCACCACCTCTGGCTCCAGTAGCCGCGCCGGTTCAGGCACATGCATTCCCGTCTGCTTGGGAGCGTGTACGAGATGCTTTTCAGAAAGCACACCCTCCGGAGTTCGCAGGTAGCTCCGATGTGGTAGTTTCGAGTCAGTGGAGGAAGGATATTCAGCGGCACTTGAGGATGTACGAGTGCACTGAGGTTCAGAAGCAGATACTAGCTACCTTTAAGCTAGTGGGGTCTGCACTGCAGTGGTGGGAGTCTATTACCACCGTGGAGGAGAGAGACACTCTCACTATTCAAGAGTTCTGGGTGCGGTTCGACCGCAAGTACTTTTCGTCAGCTGTTCATACAGAAATGAGGAGGAAATTGATGAGCCTTCGACAGGAGGGTAAGACTGTGGCCGAGTATGAGGCCGAATTCACTAATCTTCTGAACATTGTACCGGATGAGATACCGACGGAAGAGAAGAAGATTAAGAAATTCATAGATGGATTGACTTGGAGGATCCGTCAGTACTTGTTGAGGAATCTATCGTTGGCCACCTACTCTGATGTGGTTAACGTTGTATTGCTCCATTGCCAGGACCACCGCTTTCACTTGACAGAGGGGAAGCGATCAGGAGAGTCCAGCCATCAGGGCAGGACAGGGGGAAATGGTGCCAGTGGGGCACAATCAGCTCAGGGTCAGTATAGGCAGAGTGATCAGGGTTCCCAGTAGGGGGATCATAAGAGATTCCGATCAGGGGGATTCAGGAATGGACAGGGAGGTTTTCGGAAGGTCCATCAGGGTCCGAACGGCCATCAGAACCAGCAGGGTCAGAATGGCCAACAGCAGTTTCAACAGGGCCAGTGGAGGAACGGTAACGGCCACCAGGGTCGGGGGCAGCAGGGACAGAGAGGGGGGAACTTCCCGGGGAAGTGTTTCGTTTGTGGCAAGACTGGCCATAAACGCCAGGACTGTCCTGATAGGGATAGGGCCTCGCAGCAGCAACAGGGTGCTCGACATGAGCCACAGAGGCCACTTTTTCCACCAGCTCCAGCCCAGGTGCCAGCACTACCAGCCATTCCAGCAGTTCCTGTGCAGTAGGGACAGTTACAGTATGGACGTGTCTATAACGTCCACCAGGCAGCAGCTCCTCAGGCACCACCCGCTATTGAGGGTATGTTTCCTATCCATGGTACTATGGGTCGGGTTTTGTTTGATACGGGGGCAACACATTGTTTCATAGCTACACATTTTGCGAAAGCCTTAGGGTTATTAGCCACAACAGAGAGCACAGTGACGTGTGTAGACTCACCATTGGGGAGTGGGTCACTTATTTTCTTTATATGCCAGGGAGTGGGGGTAGAGATTGGTACTTTGGTATTACCTACAGACATGTTGGTATTAGATATTCATGTGCACGATGTGATTATCGGTATGGATTGGCTCGCAGATTATAGAGCCATGATTGATTGCTTCGGTGGGAGCATTGTTTTTGCCATTCCGGGGCAAGAGATGTTTGTAGTGGTGATGCCTCGCCCAGAGGGAGGCTCGACCGCTCATTTGTATTACCTAGAGGAGGATACCTCTAAGGAGGTTGTGATTCCTTTAGATTCGATCCCAGTTGTCAGGGAGTATTCCGATGTGTTTCAGGAGATACCAGGCCTACCCCCCAGTCGAGAGATAGACTTTGTCATAACTTATTACCAGATACGAGACCTATAACACGCGCACCGTACCGTGGGTCTCCAGCTGAGATGAGGGAGTTACGGGATCAGATTGAGCAATTGTTGGGTCAGGGGTTTATTCGGAGGAGTACTTCGCCGTGGGGTGCCCCTGTGTTGTTCGTGAAGAAGAGAGATGGTTCACTGAGATTGTGTGTGGACTACTGGGAGTTGAACAAGGTCACGATACGGAATAAGTATCCGTTGCCTCGAATCGATGACCTATTCGACCAGTTGAGAGGAGCTTCTTTCTTCTCGAAAATTGATTTATGATCGGGATACCATTAGTTGCTTATCAGGGAGGAGGACGTCTCGAAGACTGCGTTCTTATCGAGATATGGTTCCTACGAGTTTCGGGTTATGCCTTTTGATTTGACCAATGCTCTAGCCGTGTTTATGGATTTGATGAATAGGGTGTTCAGAGATTTCCTAGATCAGTTTGTCATTGTCTTCATTGATGATATTCTGGTTTACTCCCAGACAGAGGAGGAACACACCGAGCATTTGAGGCAAGTTTTGCAGACGCTACGTCAGAACGAGTTGTATGCAAAGTATGAGAAGTGCGGGTTTTGGCTGAAGGAGGTCCAGTTTTTGGGACACATTATTTCCGACCAGGGGATATCTGTTGATCCGGGGAAGATATCCGCGGTGAGGGAGTGGGGATAACCCATGACACCGACGGAGATCCGTAGTTTCTTGGGATTAGCAGGATACTACAGGAGGTTCATTCGTGGATTTTCGAAGATAGCAGGTCCTTTGACACATCTGACTCGTAAAGGTGTGCCGTTAATCTGGAGTGACGCCTGTCAGTTGGCATTCGATGAGTTGAAGGATAAGTTGACCTCAGCACCTGTGTTAGCATTACCGAGACCGGGAGTTGAGTATCTAGTCTACACCGATGCGTCCTTACAAGGACTTGGAGGTGTCTTACCGCAGGAGAGTCAGGCCATAGCTTATGCTTCCCGTAAGCTAAAGCCTCACGAGAAGAATTACCCCACTCATGACTTGGAGTTGGCGGCAGTTGTATTTGCCCTTCGGATATGGAGACATTATCTTTTGGGGGAGAAGTTTCGATTGTTCACAGACCATAAGTCCCTACAGTACCTATTCACGCAAAAGGAGTTGAATACGCGGCAGTGAAGGTGGCTTGAGTTTGTGAAGGACTATCAGTTTGATATCCAGTATCACCTGGGAAAGGCTAACGTAGTAGCAGACGCGTTGAGCCGTAGGCCAGCAGATGAAGTGGAAGAGGTGTGGAAGGCCAAGTGGAAGGAGTTGGGACACCAGGATGTAGTGGCCCGATCATTCATGTCTGTAATGACTGTTACACCGCAGATTGTCACGACGGTAGTAAGGGCACAGGCAAATGACTCGTTCTGTCAGGAGCAGATAGTTTGATTATTAGCAGAGGGAGCCGAGTCCTATACCGTTAGCTCAGATGGGGGATTACGCTTCAATGGGAGATTGGTAGTTCCGGAAGGGGAGGAATTGCGACACAAGGTGATGGCAGAGTCGAACGGCTCACGATTCGCGAATACATACCGATGGGGACAAAATGTACCGAGACATGAGACGACAGTATTGGTGGAGCGGGATGAAGAGAGATATTACCGTGTTTGTTTCAAAATGCGCCACTTGTCAGCTAGTAAAAGTGGATCATCAGAGACCGGCGGGACTGCTACAGCCACTGGAGGTCCCGATGTGGATGTGGGAGAGCATATCCATGGACTTTATCACGGGGTTGCCTACGTCACAGAGAGGTCACGACTCCATATGGGTAATTGTGGACAGGTTGACCAAAGTCGCTCATTTTCTACCCGTAAGGACAGACTACACTACGGGACAGTATGCCCAGCTCTTTATTGTAGAGATAGTGAGACTTCACGGTGTGCCCCTAAATATCGTGTCTGACCGAGAGAAGATATTTGTTTCACAGTTTTGGGAGAGTTTTCAGGAGGCTATGGGCACGGAATTGCGGTTGAGTACGGCGTATCACCCGCAGACCGATGGGCAAACTAATCGTACAAACCAGATGTTGGAGGACATGCTACGTATGAGTATCATTGATTTTGGGGGTGGATGGGAGTAGTATCTTCCACTGGTGGAGTTTGCTTACAACAACTCCTACCAGTTCACTATTGGCATGGCTCCATTTGAGGCGTTGTATGGTAGACCTTGTCGTTCCCCAGCATGTTGGTTGGAGGTGGGGGACAACAAACTACTTGGGCCGGAAGTGATTCAGGATACTTCGGCGAGGATAGAAAAAATTCGGAGTCGCATTCGGGTAGCTCAGGATCGACAGAAGAGCTATGCTGATGCGAAGAGGTTCTTCAGGGAGTTCCAAGTGGGGGACCAGGTTTTGCTCAGAGTATCTCCTATGAAGGGGATTATGCGTTTCGGGAAGAAAGGGAAGTTGGCACCGAGGTATGTGGGACCATTTCCTATTATTGAGCGGATTGGACCGGTTGCGTATAGGCTTGGATTACCGGAGCATTTGCATCGGATTCACGATGTGTTTCATATTTCCTCGCTAAGGAAATATCTTAGAGACGATTTGGCTCATTCTCACATTGCTTTGGAGGACATAGATCTCCAGCCTGATAGCTCCTACGAGGAGGGGCCGATTGCTATTTTGGACCGAAGTGAGCGGAAACTGCGGTCAAAGATAGTTCCGTTAGTGCGTGTTCAGTGGCGACATTATAATGTCGAGGAGTCCACATGGGAGCGCGAGGATGATATGCGCGAACGTTATCCAAAGTTGTTCTTACCAGGTACTTTCTAGTTCCGAATTTCGGGACGAAATTCAGTTATTAGGGGGGAAGTATGTAATACCCCGTATTTTTGTGTTATTTATTTATGGGATTAATTGAATTAAATGTGTATTAATTGGAAATTAATCCGGATTAAAATACTAACGAGATGCGAGTTGGTATTTGATTATAATGTGCTTATATGATTATATATGAATATTGAATTATGAAATTTGTCGTGAGATTGAAATACGGCAATTTGGAAATTTTGTTGAGATGCGTGTGACAGTCGCATCAGGGAAATATTTATTTTAATTAAAAAGTGAATTTTAGTTTTATTAACCGTATGGTCGTTTTGAGTGCGCCAACGCGTCCGGAAGGGTCGAAATAGTCAGAAAACACTAGCCGGGGGTTTGGTTTAGGTCCCGGGGTATTTTTAGGCCATACCGGCAACCAAAAAGGGCAGTTTGGTAATTTTAGAATTTTAGAATTTTTTATTAACGAATTTTAGGAGTTTTAAATGGAAAATTAAAAGACCCACTAACCCATTACCAGCCATTAACTGATTAGAGGGCTACGGGGGTTATTAGAATTAGACCCAAAAGTTCCTAAGACAAACCCTAACCTCCATTGCCACCATTAGAGAAGAGCTTGTAGAGGGAGAGAAATAGGAGAATCCTGCAGAGAGAGTGAACCATTCATCGGATCAACATCAAAATCAGAGTTATACATAAGGCAAGTGGTTTAATTCAAATTAATTTCAGAGAATGCTTCTTCCATGCATAGGAATTTGTTATAATTGTATTTCTTTGGGAATTGGATGAAAACTCATTAAATTTGAAATTAGAATCTTGCATATTGATGAGGAATTGCATGTAGATAATAACATCTTGGATGAAACAAAAACGGATTTCATTACGCTCATTGATGATTTATAAATGTTAGGGTTCATGTTCATATAATTTGAGGATAAATGAAGGGATTTGAAGATTTGATGATGTTTAAGATGAGTTGGCCCTATATAAACGTTTGATTATGACCTATGAATGTTTAGTACGAATTAGGAACCTTAAAATGATGTTGAGACGATTTTTATGTGGGATTAGGAGTGAAGAAAATTGGAAAAAACGAAAAAAGGGAAATCTGGGCTCGAAACTGGCCACTCGTTAGAAGACCTGCCCAGGTCGTTCGAACGAGCTCATTCGAACGAGCTTCTAACAAGTTGACCTTTGACTTATAACGAGGGTGAAGTTCGTTCGATGTTTTCGTTCGAACGAAACCTCGTTAGAAAGCCCACTTCGTTCGAACGAACTCTCGTTCGAACAGCCTCGTTCGAACGAGACTTCGAACGAGTTGACAGTTTAGGCTTTTTAGCCTGTTTTGATCCCGAGTGTCCCGTAACCTTGTGTATATGTAGAGATAACCTTCCCTTTATGATTAATTGATATATTTGGGATGTTTGGGATATAATGAGAAGTCAAACCTAGTAGTGTAGTTTGAACATAAAGGAAAATATGAAGTAGGACGTGAGTGTCTATTACGATGCGAGAACTATTGACGGCCTAATTTATTATATTAACCGGGAACATATAAATTGTGTAGTATTATATGTCGGTACGAGAATGAGAAGTGTACCACTAATATATTATGGTGATTACTAAGATGTGTGAATACTTAGTAGGTGTATTGATTTTATGTGTATGACATACCTACCATACTTGCTATCACGGGAGGTTTACGTTCTCTTAGGGCCTTCTTATCCTTGTGTTGCCCGGATTTAGATTGGTTACCTCGATGAACATAGGTCAGAGAAGGACTTATTGGGATGTTAATAAGTCTGCTGATCGTGGGAGCGCAGGTATGTGCGTGACCCATGTGATGTGACTGTGTTCGCCTCCATTATTTGTGATGTTGTTATTTGAGAACGATTCCTGAGAGATTCGGAATACGTGATCCTTATGTACGTGATGTAACGGAATGGATAGCAGAGTATGTGTGCACCGCAGCTTAGTCTCGGGGTGCTTGTATTGTATATTTATGACGTGAATAATATACACTTAATTAATGGGAACTTTCATGTTGGTATTGTGTACATAAATATGGTAATATTTTGAGAAAACATAACAGGTTAACCGATAGTGAATTGTATTACTAATTGAGAATCTGAGTTTAAGTGAAGACCTCTATTTTATTGAGAACGCTAGAATGTCTTATGGGAATCGAGTAGTAAGGGGTAGAACTTATTACGGTTTGGTTAGATATGAAGTCATGTAGATGGGTACGGTACGTTAGGTGTGCACATGTAGTCGAGAGGTGAGAATTTCATGTGAGTGCACGTCCTAACATGTATTTTGCATTTAATGTTTTAATGTTATTAAAACACTTGCTATTTTTAAAATGATTTCCACTTTCGGGCTCTGACCCATTTGCTTTCAAATATATTTGTTGTAAAAACCATTTTAGGTGCCCAGCCACAAGGACACCATGCTTAGGATTTTTATTCAGGTGACGAGCTGTAGCTTTTTGTGGAAGTTACAGGACTTTGCTTGTAGACGCTTCATCTACCTTGACTCTATATTCAGCATTTTATCAGTTGTAGGGCATGTCGCCCATTCCTTTTAGAGACATTTCATTTATTTCAGTTATTCAGACTTTTGGCATGTAATTAATTCAGGGTTCAGACTTGTCTTATTATTTTCAATTGTGGGACTGTTGTGAGGAGTTTCCTCCGGATTTCTTATTATCATTTGTTGGTTATTTCATTACTTCATTATGGTGAATGGATTTATTTTGTTCTTCCATTTTTCTTTCATTGCATGTTAATCAGACTTAACTTAAAATTTGGCAACTTACTTTTTAAATACTAGGTGGTTAGTAATTATTAAAATGTTTTCGACAGTGATGCTATTAACTGAACCAACTTGGCATTTTGTATTGATTTAATAAAGGAGTGGCTACCCGGTATTTAATTAGTCGGGGTGTCACAGTTTATTCTTAGGGGCTTCCTTAATGGGCTGTTTTATGGGTTTCCTAAGATGACTTCTAGCCCTTCTTGGTTGGGTTTGTTGATTTGGGGTTCTCTCTTATGAAGTAAGAGATATCTTTTGGTGACTTATAGGGGGTCTCTCACTTAGTATCTGATAGTGGGAACTTCTTGGAATCATTGGATAAGAAATATCCATGTATGTTGTGAAATTTCTAGGCCGACATTTATGTCAAATCCTTATAAGGATAGGATATGGTTTGATATAATTTGGGGCCAAATGGTAGAGAGTGGTTGCATACTCTTTAAGAGTGAGGGGTCTCATATCCTTAGAAATGTTTAGTCTAAGGAACAATCAATAACTCAATAGGAGTAAGGGTTACCGAGATTTATTTGAACCATAGGTGACATTGGGAACGGCTTGGGATCGTACTATCGACTAGAATTAGCGGTATTAATACTAGTTAGGATAATTTACACTTAATTGTGGGGAAATAATCAGTGAGATTCCAATACTTGAAACAAGGTTGGAATAATTTGAGGTTTTAGACTATTAAGTCATGTGTGTGCCCATGGTTAAATAGTACTAAAGGTAATTATGTACTTTTGGATATGGATGAAATGTGTAGTGATGGATTCCTACACAAACTCTTGGGTGATAACCCTAATGTTGAATATATATATGTATAGATATATACATATGGTTTTGGGAGACTATTCATCGTAGGAAAAATGATTGAATATGTTTCAAGTGAGGGATTGTATTCACATATCAAGGTACATCTAATGGAAATTGTGGTGGCGGCTTGTATATTGAGAATTATGTATACTTATAGCCGGGTTTATATATCTTATACATATGAACGAGAATTAGTTTGTATAGATATTGATATAGCGATGTGTGAATATATGTAACATATATCTATGTATGAATGTAAATATATGGATATATTTATGTTGTGGACATACATAGTATGGATATTTAAACCGTATATGATGGTTTACTATATTGGATCATATGATGGGATCATATGGATGTATGTATATTGCGCATGTGAGCGATATATATACTTATGTGGTTAAGCATACTGTAACAACCCGCCTAATAAGATACCGGGCGATCACTCCAATATTAAATTAAAACAGGAGTCACAAATGGATCATCCTTAACATCACTGTCGAAAATCCATTTAATTACTAATATCCTATTAGGTGGCCGTTAAAAACTTTTATCTAACTACTCTTTTTAGCGCACAATTTAAAACATTCACAATTAAATGCGTAATGAACTAAAATAGAAAAGAAAGGAACTAAAATAACCGAACACTCGGTCCAAATAATACAACCATATCGAATGCTGTACTGAAAGAATAAATAAATGCAATTGAGCCATTAGCTCGAGTGTTTATACAATATCTCCTATCTAGAGTACAAGGAAAGAAACGTCTACCGATAACCTGCAAGCATCCACAGCTGTTGCAGCAGACGTCTGACTCGAAAGAGTTTCCATCCAGGCGTCCCTGTGTCTGGACACCTATATATATACAGTATAGATAAAGAAAGGAGAGTAGACAACCGGGTCAGAGCCCGAATGTTTAGAAAATATTTTGCAAGTGCATAAATGCTTTATTTTTAGAAAAATAGTTTTATCTCATATTTAAATTGGTATCGCACTCTCGTGAGATACCCCTCACCTCTCCTCTAACAGTGCACACCTAGCGCATCCCTTAAACTTTCTAGTCAAGCTACCCTGCTAAACTAATCTAATACCCAACCACTATCTAACCTAGATAGTCAAACAAATGTACTAAGGGCCAAACTTCACTTTAATCTCGGCGCTATGCCATGTTCGTGCGTGGGGTGTCTCGCGAAGCGAAATCCAAACAAGGAACCCCCCCGATACACTACTATGCAGCAAGGTCGATCTTTGAGATCCGCCAGTCCCTCAGTACAGAAAGATATATAATATATATATCATAACATATAATAATATAAGAGCACTAAGGATTAAATTTCTCCCCAGTCTCAACACAGTGCCATATTCGTGCGTGGGGTGTCTCGCAAAGCGAAATCCAAACAAGGAACCCCCCCGATACACTACTATGCGGCACGGTCGATCGTCGGGATTCATTAGACCCTCGGCACCCAATTTATACATATACATACATCTACAATATACTTCCGGATAATATAAATATCTCCCGGACTGAGGATTACTTGATACATAAAGTATTTATAAATACTTATCCTTTTCATTTCAAAAACTTCCATTTCCCTTCTCATATCCAGGAAATGTAATTTATAGAAGCCAATTCATTATCATGAATTGCTTTAACAAATCATATACTTTTTTGAAAGCCAATTTTATTAACATAAAAATGCTTTTCCTTATCAAAATATCCCATTTCCCTTTTTATACTTAGGAAATGTATTCAAAGACATTTTCATTATCATAAAAATGCTTTGATCATAACATATGCTTCCACATCCCTTCTTCCATCCGGGAAGTGTTACCGAAGCCAATTTATATATAACCCATTTCCCTTCCTATATCCAGGAAATGTAATTAAAGCAAATCCATTATTATGAACTGCTTTAATAAACGCGTTCTAAGACCGCACGTCCGGATTTCTCCACTGTGCGCGCCCCTAAATGGCTATCATCTTCCAGTGCCTCCAAGACAACCTGGGATCCTATATCGAAACACGTCGGGAAGCGGCCATGAGCCTGCGTGGTAGCCAAGACCACACCCGGAATCTCCCTACCCCCGCAGAAAATATACAACCATAAGCGCTCCCATGGCCTAGGACTATATCCACCCTGCATCATTAGCCAGGGGGCTTCACCATACGAACGCAACTTCCCTTATGATAGCGATTTAGAGAGGTGTGTAATCCATATTTTATTAATTATGAAAAACATTTCTCTTTCCATTTTGAAAATATTCATTTATGTATTTTCAAAATCATTTCCCTCGTCATATATATATATATACCTAAAACACACAGTATATACATATCCTATATATTCTTCCTAGAATATATATATAAACGGCCTTAGTGGCCTATAGCATCTAACGATGATAATAATCCCAAAGATTCCCTCCGAGAATCATAATCATACATTGATATTAGCATGATTCTAAATCCAAAGTATTTCTTACTTTAATGAGTAATAATTACCTTAATCAATTCTTAAAGGTTTATTGGATATCTCCAAATATAATAATTCACTCTAAGTGAATATATACATATTTATTCCCAATTCCTCAAGTCCTTTAGGACATAACCCTCTAATATACTTTAACTTAGAAGGCCCTTAAACTTAAATCTCAAAGAGGAGAAATAATAATAATCTCCAAAAATCTTGGGCTGAAAACAGGGCACCGGTCGACCGGTCCTAGACCTCCGGTCGACCGCGGATTGCAAATAAGCCTACGAAACAAAGCAGTAAGCTCTTTCTCCTTGACGCGGTCGACCGGCCATAGGGGCGCGGTCGACCGGTCACACCAGGTCACTCAAAACTGAAATCCTTAAGTCCCTTATCCAACAACCCAAATTCATTTTCGGGGTTTCTAAACTACCCCAAAAATTTTCCCGAACATCTACGACATTAATTCTAGCCGTAATTTTTCCAATTCCTGATTTGATTTCCGAGTTGACGATGTCAACCCGGAGCTGTCATCTTGTAAAAATCATATCAAATCGTAGAAAAATCAGAAAAATACGCGGTCGGCGCCCACACGACCGTATCGAAAAGATCTACAACTTTCGTGTTTTGACCGAAAGCTAAATCAATTCTTTTCCTGGCCAAAAATTCCCCCAAAGGTGACGGGTTACTATTCATCGTCACCTCCGAGACGATTTCCGCCATTAAAGCTTCTCCCAAGCTTTTGTCGCCTCACCCAACGTCCTACAACCTCAACAAACTACAAATACACTTATAACACGGGTTCTAAACATCCTAGAACCCGGAATCACCAATAAATTTGGATTAAAACCCTAGTTCCACAAAATTGAAATATTATTGGGGTTTAATTGTTTTAACTCCCAAAAACCCGTTTTATCCACGATAACCCACCCCAAAACCATTAGGGTTTGTTTATACCAAACTACGGTATGAGATATTTATGCAAAAAGATAAATAAAGCAAGTAAACACTTGCCTCGTGGATAAAATCCGACGACCTCGAGTCGAATCCGGCGGAGTTGGCCCGAGATCTCCCATTTCTCCTCCTCTTTCTCCTTCCTCTCTCTCTTCTCTCTCTTTCCTTTCTTTCTTTCTCTTTTCTTTCCCTCTCTCCCTCTTTATATAAGAGAAAAGGTTTCTAAACCCTTAAAACCCAAAAACGACTCGTTTACCTAATTACGAGTTACTTTTACCTCTAAAATTACCCGAAACTCATTTTCGACAATCGGACACTCTTTTCCGACTATCTCGGCCATTCCGAGAATTATGGCGCAGTCGAAATTCCCATCCGAGGTACTTGACTGCAAATCACTATTCCAAGCCAAAATAATTAAATGCGGGTTTTCCAATTAAAAATCTTACCTCGTGTCGCTTTACTTAACGTCAACATATAATTAAAATATTTCGACCTATATAGTCCCAAAAATAATTACAGCACCCATCGAAAATCATTCAATCCTCGAAAATCCCAAAATTTACTATTTAGGAAAATTCCCCAAATTGCCACTTAATTTAATTATGGAATTTAATGGTCTCCAAAAGGATGGGTTGTTACACTCCCCCCCTTACAACGGAATTTCGTCCTCGAAATTCAGATACGACCTACACCACCAATCCTAGGATCCCTCAAAATCCTAATACCTCAAAGGGAATGACACTAACCCAATGGTTCCCAACCATGTACAATACAACTACTACGATCGTAAAGTGACTCTAATATGTCACATGATATTCATCATCTATAATGCCTATCGGCATGAATTTCAACCTTATATACTACGCCCATTCTATTTCAGGCGGTATATAAACAAACTTACCAAGGTGCCCATACACCTTTCTAACTCGTGCATATCTGCACATCCGTAGTGAACGTCTGCCACGTAGCACTCTCTCCCAATAAGGATCTCCTTTCCTCGGTGTAATACTCACCTATGGGTCCTTCCAACCCGCGAAATTCAATATTCCTAACCTCGGTGCTGCTAATACTAGTGAACCTATCTCCTAAAAATGCTACGATCTATGCGTTACCCTACTTATTCGAAACTAATATAGTCCTAAGTATGTCCCTAGTGCCCAAGGCCTCTCCCAACTCCCGACAAGTGCTTGGTTTCATGCGTGGGACGTCTCGCCAAGGCGAAATCCAAACAAGGAACCCTCCCGTTACACTACTCCCTCGCGTAGTCGGTCATCGAGATATAACGACCCAAGGCACAGAAGCGGGACATCCTAAATCCTACTAGGCTAGCCTATGAACGCATTCCTACTATCTTATCCTTCCGCCCATACAGAAGGAAACCTAACTAATCAAGTGCCCACTTTCTGTAGAAAGTGTCACGAACATAATACCCAAAATGTAGCTCCTCAAAACTTGCCTTTTCATTAAGGCCTGACTATTGTCCTCAAATAAATTTCTCTAAGTCCAACCTTACCCACCCATTTGTGGCGAAGGGATCATTTTAGTGCTTTTCCATAGCACAATACTTCCATAAGCATATTAACATTATGTGGCTCATAGCCTATAGTGGTTCATCCACACTATAAGACCTTTCCACAAGATCAACATCCTTGCATCCCATAACAGCTCCCCACTCCCGACGCCGTTAAGAGTCATGTGTGGAGTGTCTCGCAAAGCGAAATCCAAACAAGGAACCCCTCCACACATTAACCCTTGACTTCGTTGGTTGTGGAGTTCAGTCATTTCAACATGCAACCGGGATAACCCCATCCCCTAATCCAACAAAAGGTGATCTGAACTCCTAACTCTAACTAAGAGTCATACCACCCTGCGCTCGCACTCATTCCTAAGTCCTTGTGCAAACCAATACTGAGATAAATCTTATCGCTCAACAACGATTCTGTGGGCCTTAAATTATATCTATAAGGTTGCCACATATACCATCCAAAATAAGGAAGCCTCTGCTCATCGAGGTTCCATAAGTCCAATATAACAAAGGTGTACTCAACCTGTATAATGGTGAGACACCACAATAACAATACGTTCCCTCCAGGAATTTGCGGACACGATAGACTTGCCATCATTAGCCTGCTATCGCTCCGTTACACCATATACCGTATACGTATATATACAAAATATAATCATCCGCCTCTATGGTGAACGAAGAAAAATAGAATTCCGCTATTGCGGAAAACACATAATCATACATTATAATGTTATCGAGACCGCCACAACTCAAAATACACACACGAGTCCAGGGCTAACTAATACCGCGACTTTATCTAGTCACGCCAAATATTAACACCATACACCTCTGCTGAACCTTAGGCGAATAATTTCCAAAGTTGCATTCATCTCATCCTGCTGATTTATGGGGACTCACGGTTAGAACTATCCGTAAGATCCCTTTCTACTCCTTATCTCCACGGGGAAATCCAACTTTAGTACCACACTCTATTCTGGCGGCACTATGGTACTCGTAACTACTATGCTTTAGTAGTCATTAAGATAATCCTTAACAATTACCATAGAGAGAGTAACCTCTACTAAGTTACTCATCCCAACCTTCTACCAGCTGCACCAGCTAAGCCTCACCTCCTGCTGCCATCCAAGCTCCGCATACGATTCTCAAACGAGCGCGCAAAAGATTTCTATAATCTCATAATATAGCAGGAGAACGAAATCTCGCAATAGAAATCAACAATCCTATTCCTGAGGCTCTATACAAATCGAGAGCAACGCTGAAAGCGTAGTACGTCCGCACAGATTCCTAAAGACACTAGAACCTGATGCTCTGATACCATCTGTAACAACCCGCCTAATAAGATACCGGGCGATCACTCCAATATTAAATTAAAACAGGAGTCACAAATGGATCATCCTTAACATCACTGTCGAAAATCCATTTAATTACTAATATCCTATAGTTGGTCGTTAAAAACTTTTATCTAACTACTCTTTTTAGCGCACAATTTAAAACATTCACAATTAAATGCGTAATGAACTGAAATAGAAAAGAAAGGAACTAAAATAACCGAACACTCGGTCCAAATAATACAACCATATCGAATGATGTACTGAAAGAATAAATAAATGCAATTGAGCCATTAGCTCGAGTGTTTATACAATATCTCCTATCTAGAGTACAAGGAAAGAAACATCTACCGATAACATGCAAGCATCCACAGCTGCTGCAGCAGACGTCTGACTCGAAAGAGTTTCCATCCAGGCGTCCCTGTGTCTGGACACCTATATATATACAGTATAGAGAAAGAAAGGAGAGTAGACAAACGGGTCAGAGCCCGAATGTTTAGAAAATATTTTGCAAGTGCATAAATGCTTTATTTTTAGAAAAATAGTTTTATCTCATATTTAAATTGGTATCGCACTCTCGTGAGATACCCCTCACCTCTCCTCTAACAGTGCACACCTAGCGCATCCCTTAAACTTTCTAGTCAAGCTACCCTGCTAAACTAATCTAATACCCAACCACTATCTAACCTAGATAGTCAAACAAATATACTAAGGGCCAAACTTCACTTTAATCTCGACGCTATGCCATGTTCGTGCGTGGGGTGTCTCGCGAAGCGAAATCCAAACAAGGAACCCCCCCGATACACTACTATGCAGCAAGGTCGATCTTTGAGATCCGCCAGTCCCTCAGTACAGAAAGATATATAATATATATATCATAACATATAATAATATAAGAGCACTAAGGATTAAATTTCTCCCCAGTCTCAACACAGTGCCATATTCGTGCGTGGGGTGTCTCGCAAAGCGAAATCCAAACAAGGAACCCCCCCGATACACTACTATGCGGCACGGTCGATCGTCGGGATTCATTAGACCCTCGGCACCCAATTTATACATATACATACATCTACAATATACTTCCGGATAATATAAATATCTCCCGGACTGAGGATTACTTGATACATAAAGTATTTATAAATACTTATCCTTTTCATTTCAAAAACTTCCATTTCCCTTCTCATATCCAGGAAATGTAATTTATAGAAGCCAATTCATTATCATGAATTGCTTTAACAAATCATATACTTTTTTGAAAGCCAATTTTATTAACATAAAAATGCTTTTCCTTATCAAAATATCCCATTTCCCTTTTTATACTCAGGAAATGTATTCAAAGACATTTTCATTATCATAAAAATGCTTTGATCATAACATATGCTTCCACATCCCTTCTTCCATCCGGGAAGTGTTACCGAAGCCAATTTATATATAACCCATTTCCCTTCCTATATCCAGGAAATGTAATTAAAGCAAATCCATTATTATGAACTGCTTTAATAAACGCGTTCTAAGACCGCACGTCCGGATTTCTCCACTGTGCGTGCCCCTAAATGGCTATCATCTTCCAGTGCCTCCAAGACAACCTGGGATCCTATATCGAAACACGTCGGGAAGCAGCCATGAGCCCGCGTGGTAGCCAAGACCACACCCGGAATCTCCCTACCCCTGCAGAAAATATACAACCATAAGCGCTCCCATGGCCTAGGACTATATCCACCCTGCATCATTAGCCAGGGGGCTTCACCATACGAACGCAACTTCCCTTATGATAGCGATTTAGAGAGGTGTGTAATCCATATTTTATTAATTATGAAAAACATTTCTCTTTCCATTTTGAAAATATTCATTTATGTATTTTCAAAATCATTTCCCTCATCATATATATATATATACCTAAAACACACAGTATATACATATCCTATATATTCTTCCTAGAATATATATATAAACGGCCTTAGTGGCCTATAGCATCTAACGATGATAATAATCCCAAAGATTCCCTCCGAGAATCATAATCATGCATTGATATTAGCATGATTCTAAATCCAAAGTATTTCTTACTTTAATGACTAATAATTACCTTAATCAATTCTTAAAGGTTTATTGGATATCTCCAAATATAATAATTCACTCTAAGTGAATATATACATATTTATTCCCAATTCCTCGAGTCCTTTAGGACATAACCCTCTAATATACTTTAACTTAGAAGGCCCTTAAACTTAAATCTCAAAGAGGAGAAATAATAATAATCTCCAAAAATCTT
This sequence comes from Sambucus nigra, assembly GCA_949130495.1. NCBI lineage: Eukaryota > Viridiplantae > Streptophyta > Magnoliopsida > Dipsacales > Adoxaceae > Sambucus > Sambucus nigra. The sequence goes on along the minus strand of OX422214.1, from coordinate 333,565,022 downwards.
GGGCTGAAAACAGGGCACCGGTCGACCGGTCCTAGACCTCCGGTCGACCGCGGATTGCAAATAAGCCTACGAAACAAAGCAGTAAGCTCTTTCTCCTTGACGCGGTCGACCGGCCATAGGGGCGCGGTCGACCGGTCACACCAGGTCACTCAAAACTGAAATCCTTAAGTCCCTTATCCAACAACCCAAATTCATTTTCGGGGTTTCTAAACTACCCCAAAAATTTTCCCGAACATCTACGACATTAATTCTAGCCGTAATTTTTCCAATTCCCGATTTGATTTCCGAGTTGACGATGTCAACCCGGAGCTGTCATCTTGTAAAAATCATATCAAATCGTAGAAAAATCAGAAAAATACGCGGTCGGCGCCCACGCGACCGTATCGAAAAGATCTACAACTTTCGTGTTTTGACCGAAAGCTAAATCAATTCTTTTCCTGGCCAAAAATGCCCCCAAAGGTGACGGGTTACTATTCATCGTCACCTCCGAGACGATTTCCGCCATTAAAGCTTCTCCCAAGCTTTTGTCGCCTCACCCAACGTCCCACAACCTCAACCAACTACAAATACACTTATAACACGGGTTCTAAACATTCTAGAACCCGGAATCACCAATAAATTTGGATTAAAACCCTAGTTCCACAAAATTGAAATATTATTGGGGTTTAATTGTTTTAACTCCCAAAAACCCGTTTTATCCACGATAACCCACCCCAAAACCATTAGGGTTTGTTTATACCAAACTACGGTATGAGATATTTATGCAAAAAGATAAATAAAGCAAGTAAACACTTGCCTCGTGGATAAAATCCGACGACCTCGAGTCGAATCCGGCGGAGTTGGCCCGAGATCTCCCATTTCTCCTCCTCTTTCTCCTTCCTCTCTCTCTTCTCTCTCTTTCCTTTCTTTCTTTCTCTTTTCTTTCCCTCTCTCCCTCTTTATATAAGAGAAAAGGTTTCTAAACCCTTAAAACCCAAAAACGACTCGTTTACCCAATTACGAGTTACTTTTACCTCTAAAATTACCCGAAACTCATTTTCGACAATCGGACACTCTTTTCCGACTATCTCGGCCATTCCGAGAATTATGGCGCAGTCGAAATTCCCATCCGAGGTACTTGACCGCAAATCACTATTCCAAGCCAAAATAATTAAATGCGGGTTTTCCAATTAAAAATCTTATCTCGTGTCGCTTTACTTAACGTCAACATATAATTAAAATATTTCGACCTATATAGTCCCAAAAATAATTACAGCACCCATCGAAAATCATTCAATCCTCGAAAATTCCAAAATTTACTATTTAGGAAAATTCCCCAAATTGCCACTTAATTTAATTATGGAATTTAATGGTCTCCAAAAGGACGGGTTGTTACACATACCCCGCTCATGCTATCATTGGGAAGTTTCCGCGCAGAGGGTGAGCATCCTGGCATATAGAGCAGGGTGTGGATATTCCCCAGGTTATAGTCGTCCCTTGTGTTATTATACGATAAATATATATTTTGGGATGAGACGTGGTGGGTATGTTTCGTCTCATTGCCGGTTGGAACTATGACCGCTTCCCGGGACGTCGTGTGTGTGAGTTATCACGAGGTGGGTGTCGTTGATCCCCACCAGGTGGTCCCCAGTTGTTACGTGAGCCGGACTCTGGGAAGATGATAGCATTGATGCAGTTTTATCGGCGCTATATATAGCCGGGTATTATATGTGCATGGCCATTGTACATCATATATGGTATGAACACTTGGTCATGGGTATGGATGATTGCATGTATATATATATGGTGAGAATAAAATACCTATATATATATATTTATATATCCTAGATGAAAGGATATGGTATTTCTATGGGGTACATCTTGGATGATTATGGTGTACCAGATTATTTGGGGGTTGATGTATCGCATTTAAGGAATACTTCGGTTACATCATCCCAAGGATATTATTGGAGATTTTTAATTGTTTTCATATTGTAGTTTAAAAGTTTAGTAGTAATGGTAGTATTAAATCGTATGTTAAGGATTATGGATCTCTAGGATCGATATTGCCCAGGAGTAGTGTAACGAGGTGGTTCCTTGTTTGGATTTCGCTTTGCGAGACACCTCACGCACGAAACGCAGTGCAATGTCGAGATTTGAGAGAAGTAATTACATATATGGCATAATGGATCTCTAGTCGTGACATTGTCATGAGTAGTGTAACGGGGTGGTTACTTGTTTGGACTTCTCTTTGCGAGACTCCCCACGCACGAAACGTAGTACAATTTCGAGATTAGAGAGAAGTTTTGCCATTAATCCATGTGCATGATATTTAGAAATAAATTCTTATATTTTAGCCTATATATATGTATATATATATATGTATATATATATAGGGGTAACGTATTAAGAATTATAATTCATGAAATTATAAATCGGAATCCATTAAGCCTATTATGGCATAATTGTTATAATCATAATCTAGTAGGATTAGAAAGGGTGGATCCTTAGATTATGACGGGAAAGTAGCTCTCGTGGGTATAGGCTAGGCCTATGATAAGTTAGGTTGTCCTAATAACAATGGGGGTAATTTAACTAAAACTTGAGAACGCGAATAGGTGTGCGCCTTTAGATGAGAGGTGAGTTGGGGTTCTACGAGAGTGCGGTTCCACTTTAATTATGAAATAAGTGCACCGATAATTATTATGCACGGTTAACACACTTGCTAAATATTTTTCACAATCGGGGCTCTGACCCGTTTACTTTTCTCTCCTGCTTGTATATATATATATATTACCGCAGGTATCCTACCGCATGGATGCCGAATGACTTTCTATCCAGAGTCTTGGGAGCCGTGACAGGTGCGGACTGTTGCGGGATGTTTCAGATAGCCGTTTCCCACCTCTTTAAAATTCTAGGTAGGATTCATGTTGTATATCAGGTTTGTACCCAAGGGATATTTATATACATATTTATATTTATTCCATTTCAGTTATTGTATTGGCTGTGACCCGACAGCTTATTCGGGTCTACTCCTTGTAGTACATTTCGTAGTAGTTATTTATTTCATTTTATTTTTAGCATTTCATTTATCTTAGTTCTTTCATGCATCTTTCTTTTCTTTATTAGTAGTGTTATATTGTTGGTTTGTTGTCTGTTGCGTATTTATTTAAATTTTAACTTCCCGCTTATATGATATCGGGTAGTTAGTCCTATATTATATAGTACCGACAGTTGATGTTGAAACTGGACCATCTGAAACTCCTGATTTAATATAGTATAGGGCTGGCCACCCGTTATTATTTTAGGCGGGTTGTGACAATATATATATATATATATACACACACACATATATATATATACACACACATATATAGGTGATGTTGATGCCATAATATATGTATGATATTTTCAACATTTTATGCATGATATTTCTTGCCTTCCATGGATGCATGACATATCATGCTAAAAGGTAAAATATCATACATTTTAAATCTAAACTATTTTATATACTATACTACTATTATACTATTATACTACTAATATACTAATATACTATAATTTTTTAAATACATGCTATTAAATTATTTTTTTTAAAAATTGTTTTTTTTTAAAGGCGGGTAATTATGGATTGGGTTTTATTACGGGGGGAAATTTATCGACGTGCCCTCGGCACGGGCATCCTCTAATATATATATATATATATATATATATATTAGCGGTTGCCCGTGCCTAGGGCACGGCGATAAAATTGCCCCCGTAAAAAAACCCAATCCATAATTACCCGCTGTTAAAAAAACCTATTTAAAAAAAATTAAAAATAATTTAATTAAAAAAATAATTTAATAGCATGTATTTAAAAAATAATTGTATATTAGTAGTATAATAGTATAATAGTTGTATAGTATATACAATAGTATAGATTTAATATGTATGATATTTTACCTTTTAGCATTATATGTCATGCATCCATGGAAGGCAAGAAATATCATGCATAAAAAGTTAAAAATATCATACATATATTTTGGCAACAACATCACCTATATATATATATATATATATATGCACATAACGGGGAATAATTTATAAACAACTATAATTTAAAAAATGTAACATTACACATAAATTAACATAAACAATATGTGCGTTCATGGAAATGAGAGGTCAAAGTTAATGAAGGTATACAAACGAGTATTAAGGGTTGTGAAACTATTCTCAGAAAGTAAATTCTTAAAAATTAATACAACAAATTTAAATTTTAAAATCATTAGTATTAGTACTAGTAAAAACCACGTAAAAATATAATAATGAAAGAAACTTTTCGTTGATGCACTAAATTAGAAGCTGAAAAGTGAAAGTCTAAATTTTGCTGTTTTTGGTGTTCCACCTAAAATGAAATATCTATATATATTATTTGTATAAGTATTAGATTGCACGTTACATTACACTATATTAGCTCTCCTTTCATTCTCTTCTCTACCGTCCTTATTCTCCATCATTTTCCTTCAAACAAAGTTCCCACATTTCTTCATAAAGATAAGGTAATTCATATTCTCTCTCTCTCTCTCTCTCTCTATATATATATATATATATATATATATATATATATATATATTAGCGGATGCCCGTGCCGAGGGCACAACGATAAATTTGCCCCCGTAATAAAACCCAATCCATAATTATCGGCTTTAAAAAAATAATTTTATTAAAAAATTTAAAAATAATTTAATAGCATGTATTTAAAAAATAATAGTGTAATAGTATATTGGTAGCATAATAGTATAATAATAGTATAGTATATACAATAGTATAGATTTAATATGTATGATATTTTTCCTTTTAGCATGATATGTCATGCATCCATGGAAGGCAAGAAATATCATGCTTTAAAAGTTGAATATATCATACATATATTTTGGTATCAACATCACCTATATATATATATATATATATATATATATATATATATATATATAACGGGGAAGAATTTCAAAACAACTATAATTTAAAAAATGTAACATTACACATAAATTAACATATATAATATGTGCATTCATGGAAATTAGAGGTCAAAGTTAATGAAGGTAGACAAACGGGTATGAAGGGTTGTGACACTATTAACAAAAAGAAAATTCTTAAAAATTAATACAACAAATTTAAATTTTAAAATCATTAGTACTAGAAAAAACCACGTAAAAATATAATAATGAAAGAAACTTTTCGTTGATACACTAAATTAGAAGCTAAAAAGTGAAAGGTCTAAATTTTGGTGTTTTTGGTCTTCCACCTAAAAAGAAATATCTATATATAATATTTGTAGAAGTATTAGATTGCATGTTACATTACACTATATTGACTCTCCTTTCATTCTCTTCTCTACCATCCTTAATCTCCATCATTTTCCTTCAAACTAAGTTCCCACATTTCTTCATAAAAGATAAGGTAATTCATTCTCTCTCTCTCTCTCTCTCTCTCTCTCTATATATATATATATATATATATATATATATATATATATATATATATATATATATATATATATATATATATTAGGGGATGCCCGTGCCGAGGGCACGACGATAAATTTTCCCCCGTAATAAAACCCAATCCATAATTACTCGCATTTAAAAAAAATAATTTTTTTAAAAAAAATTAAAAATAATTTAATAACATGTATTTAAAAAATTATAGTATATTAGTATATTAGTAGTATATTAGTATAATAGTAGTATAGTATATAAAATAGTTTAGATTTAATATGTATGATATTTTACCTTTTAGCATGATATGTCATGCATCCATGGAAGGCAAGAAATATCATGCATAAAATGTTTAAAATATCATACATATATTTTGGTATCAACATCACCTATATATATATATATAACGGGGAAGAATTTCTAAACAACTTTAATTTAAAAAATGTAACATTATACATAAATTAACATAAACAATATGTGCATTCACGAAAATGAGAGGTCAAAGTTAATGAAGGTATACAAACGGGTATTAAGGGTTGTGAAACTATTCACAAAAAGTAAACTGTTAAAAATTGATACCGCATATTTAAATTTTAAAATCATTAGAACTAGAAAAAACCACGTAAAAAGATAATAATGAAAGAAACTTTTCGTTGATACACTAAACTAGAAGCTAAAAAGTGAAAGGTTTAAATTTTGGTGTTTTTGGTTTTCCACCTAAAATGAAATATCTATATATATTATTTGTAGAAGTATTAGATTGCACGTTACATTACACTATATTGGCTCTCCTTTCATTTTCTTCTCTACCATCCATATTCTCCATCATTTTCCTTCAAACTAAGTTCCCATATTTTTTCATCAAAGATAAGGTAATCCACTCTCTCTCTCTCTCTCTCTCTCTCTCTCTCTCTCTCTCTCTCTCTCTCTCTGTGTGTGTGTGTGCGTGTGTGTGTGTGTGTGTGTATATATATATATATATATATTAGAGGATACCCGTGCCGAGGGCACGACGATAAATTTTCCCCCGTAATAAAACCCAATCCATAATTACCCGCCTTTAAAAAAAACAATTTTTTAAAAAATAATTTAATAGCATGTATTTTAAAAAATTATAGTATATTAGTATATTAGTAGTATAATAGTATAATAGTAGTATAGTATATAAAATAGTTTAGATTTAATATGTATGATATTTTACCTTTTAGCATGATATGTCATGCATCCATGGAAGGCAAGAAATATCATGCATAAAATGTTGAAAATATCATACATATATTATGGCATCAACATCACTTATATATATATATATATATATATATATAACGGGGAAGAATTTCTAAACAACTATAATTTAAAAAACGTAACATTACACATAAATTAACATAAACATTATGTGCATTCACGGAAATGAGAGGTCAAAGTTAATGCAGGTATACAAACGGGTATTACGGGTTGTGAAACTATTCACAAAAAGTAAATTCTTAAAAATTAATACAACAAATTTAAAATTTAAAATTATTAGTACTAGAAAAAACCACGTAACAATATAATAATGAAAGAAACTTTTCGTTGATACACTAAATTAGAAGCTAAAAAGTGAAAGGTCTAAATTTTGGTGTTTTTGGTTTTCCACCTAAAATGAAATATCTATATATATTATTTGTAGAAGTATAAGATTGCACGTTACACTACACTATATTGGCCCTCCTTTCATTCTCTTCTCTACCATCCCTATTCTCCATCATTTTCCTTCAAACTAAGTTCCCACATTTCTTCATCAAAGATAAGGTAATCCATTCTCTCTCTCTCTCTCTCTCTCTCTCTCTCTCTCTCTCTCTCTCTCTCTCTCTATATATATATATATATATATATATATATATATATATATATATATATATATATATATTAGCGGATGCCCTTGCTGAGGGCACGGCGATAAATTTTCCCTCGTAATAAAACCCAATCCATAATTACCCGCCTTTAAGAAAAAAAAACAATTTTTTTTTTAAAATAATTTAATTCAAAAAATAATTTAATAGCATGTATTTAAAAAATTATAGTATATTAGTATATTAGTAGTATAATATTATAATAGTAGTATAGTATATACAATAGTATAGATTTAATATGTATGATATTTTACCTTTTAGCATGATATGTCATGCATCCATGGAAGGCAAGAAATATCATGCATTAAAAGTTAAAAATATCATACATATATTTTGGCATCAACATCACCTATATATATATATATATGTGTGTGTGTGTGTGTGTGTGTGTGTGTGTGTGTGTGTGTGTGCACATAACGGGGAAGAATTTCTAAAAAACTATAATTTAAAAAACGTAAGATTACACATAAATTAACATAAACAATATGTGCATCCATGGAAATAAGATATCAAGGTTAATAAAGGTATACAAACGAGTATTAATGGTTGTGAAACTATTCACAAAAAGTAAATTCTTAAAAATTAATACAACAAATTTAAATTTTAAAATCATTAGTACTAGAAAAAACCACATAAAAATATAATAATGAAAGAAACTTTTCGTTGATACACTAAATTAGAAGCTGAAAAATGAAAGGTCTAAATTTTGGTGTTTTTGGTGTTCCACCTAAAATGAAATATCTCTATATATTTGTGACAACCCGCACTCCAAAATAAGGGGTGGCCAGCCCGATACTCCGACATATACGGTAATCATGGACGGAAATCATTCTCAGCACCACAAATATAGTAAGAGTAACCGAGAAAACCACCCATCAATTCAGAAAACGGGTTGTCAAAACAATTTATGTGATTTAAAAATTAAATTAAGAAAACAATTTAAACAGCCCATTCTAGAAAAATAGTGGAATTCAAATAAACATAAATAACATACGTCTAAAACAACTATGTACAAGGGGAGGACCGAATATGCTGTCGGTCCACAGCTACACAAAAGTAATTACAACAGTTAGATGTTATGTATTACATTCATTATACAATTACAAAGTTTGGGCCACTCGCCCGAATGACCGACCCGATCATAACTAGATATCAAAAAAATGATGGCGTCTAGCAAAACATCCTGTAATATCCACAATTTCATACAGCTCCTTAAAAGCAAAAGAGTAGGAATATCAACAAGGGCGTCCTTGCGGAGGAGCACTTGGGCGGATACAATAACATGCACAACATAGAAGAAAATGAACGGGTCAGGACCCGGTTTTTATATAGTTCCTAGATGAACAAAAAGCATGCTAGATATGAACAGTTAATCCTAGAAATGGAAATCAGAAATCTAACAACCTAAGCATGAATCATAATAAGACAACTAAAATGACATGACTAAAATAAACTATGCAAGAGAATGAAATGATGCATTAATTAAATTAAAAGCTTCTATTCACCAATTTCCACTTTAATCCAGTTTCAATTCCTTAACAGGAATACACTATAATTATTTTCTTATTTCTTTCAAATTTCCATTCCTTAGCAGGAATGTAATTATCATTATACCATTTAGTGGAAATATGCAACCCTCAAGTCCCACTTGAGTTTAGAAAAGTTATATTCTTATACATATAACGATTCTAAGACCGCCCCTCCGAGTTTCCCCACTGGGCGCGCCCCTAAATGGCTATCATCTTCCAGGGGACCATCAAACAAGGCAGCCTGGGTACCTAACGCACGTCGGGAAGTGGCCATATGCCTGCGAGTGAGTCATAACCACACCCGGAATTACCTCTCTGGCGCAGAAAAATACATATTATAAACCCGCATATGGCCGAGGACTATAGTCTCCCTGCATTCACTAGTCAAGGAACATCACCTCATGCGCGAGCTTCCCTTATGATAGCATTTAGAGAGGTGTGTTTAAGTAAATTAGCATTTACTATAAAAACCATACTTTTCATTTTCATTAACATTTACATGTTTTCATTTGTTTGAAACCATGATCAATAGGATATCTTATTTATTTTCATCCTAGGTTATGCCTCGAATAAGTCTCCAAGGGATTTTATTCACTTCCCAAACATAAGGTCTTATATACCTCAATTTATGCCCCTAAAGTCTCCAAGTATGGGCCTACAACTCCCATCCATATTATTAGGATGCACAAAGAAAAGCGATGCCTTAACATCACTTAGGACAACCCCTCCCCCGGACTTAACCCCAAGTGAAACCCATTCAACACTAGGGTGACAACCAACTCAACTAGGACTCTAAAAGCCAAGGTTTACTTCATTCAAGAAGAGTCCTAAGTTCCTAGGGGAAGAAAGGGATTAAAAACAAAGTAGAAAATTGGAAGAGAAAATAGGGGACCGGTCGACCGGTACCAAGACCGCGGTCGACCGCGTCTCAAGTTTTAGCTTTTGAAAGAAAGCAGAAAGTTCATTTCGGACGAGCCAGTTGACCGGTAGGGGGACCGCGGTCGACCGCGCCCTTAATTTCATGCCTTTGAAAGAAAGCAGTGTGCCCTCCTCCGAAGGCCCGGTCGACCGATCTGAGAGATGCGGTCGACCGGTCATTGTAGACCTAGACCAATCTTCCTATTTCTTCTTCTAAACCCAAAATCAATTACCAAACAAAATCATCCAACCACATTTAATGATACTAAAAGATCATAAATGCTCCCATTAACATTTTTCTACCTCAATCAACAATCAATCTCTACCAAAGATGTTGATACCCATAAATCCAACCAAAAACCATAATTATATTACATCAAAACTATACATAACCACCCATACTAATTATCCATCTTAAACTATATAATAGCAAGTAGAAAACTTGCCTTGGGGCTTCAATTTCAGTCTTGGTTGAAGAAGAATGCAAGATCAAACCACAAATCTTCAATATCTCTCTTTCTCCACAAGTTTCTTCCACTCTCACTCTCTCTCTTAGAGCTAGAACACTTAGGGCAAATAAGAGGAAATGAAAGGCTTGGGTAAAGACTAAAACGTGGCCTTAGATTAAGACTCTCCAATCTTTAAGTGTCAATACCGCAATAATTAATTTCTAATACGCAATATGCCAAAACCAGTCAAAAGTGCCCAAAATCTCAAAATACAATATGGCACACATTTCGACTGTCTCGCACCTCCCGGAACTAACTACACCCTCCAAATTATCATTTGGAAATTTTATAAGCCACTTTAAGTTCCGGTTTCATTTTAATTCAAATTGCCATTTTAATTTTCCTGACAAAATAGAACACCACATGGTAATAATCACTTACCCACATGGTAATTATGCCACTTATTAGTAAATATTAACTTATTTCATCAAATTAATACTTACCCACATCCGGCATTTTATATATGCAACTACTCAACATAGTAAATAAATATAAAATGGGCTCCCAAAAGCGAGGGTTGTTACATACTCCCCCCCTTATGAGGGAATTTTGCCCCCAAAATTCAAGCGTACCTTGGATAAAAAGATGCGAATACTTTTCCCGCATATCATCCTCACGCTCCCAAGTAGATTCCTCGACGCTGTGATGACTCCATTGTACTCTAACCAATGGCACCACTCGAGATCTCAATCTACGTTCTCCATGCTCCAATATGGCCACCGGTTTCTCTTCATAAGAAACATCGGGTTGTAACTCTACATCCTCGAAAGGAATGTGCCAAAGGGCACCATCACACCTCTTATACTTCTTCAAAGAGGAGATGTGGAAAGACATCATGAATTTGTTGCAAAGGTTCCGGTAGGGCAAGTTGATACGCCACTGGACCCACCTTAGAAATCACGGGAAAAGGTCCAACAAAACGCGGTGCAAGCTTCCCTTTCTTTTCGAAACGCTTAACGCCTTTCATAGGCGACATTCGAACCAACACTTGGTCTCCAACTTCCAACTAAACATGTCTTTTTCCCGCATCAGCATAGCTCTTTTGTCTATCTTGGGATATCCGAATACGATCTCAAATAAGCTCGATCTTAGAAGAAGTATCCCGAATCAATTCAGGTCCGAGAAACTTGTTATCTCCCACTTCTAACCAACACGTGGGAGATCTACAAGGTCTACCATACAAGGCTTCATAGGGCGCCATCCCAATAGTGAACTGGTATGATTTATTATAAGCAAATTCAACCAAAGGGAGATATTGTTCCCAACTACCCTTAAAATCAAGCATGCACATACGAAGCATATCCTCCAACATTTGGTTAACCCTTTCGGTCTGGCCATCTGTTTGAGGATGATAGGAAGTGCTTAATTTCAATTCGGTTCTCATAGCCTCTTGGAAACTTTGCCAAAAGTGGGAAACAAAGATCTTGTCTCTGTCGGAAATAATATTCAAGGGCACCCCATGCAATCTAACAATCTCTTCAATGAACAACCGAGCGTAAAGAGCGGTATTATAATCGGTACGGATGGGAAGGAAGTGCACCGACTTTGTCAAGCGATCCACGATAACCCATATAAAATCGTGACCCTTTTGTGACGTTGGTAAGACGGTGATAAAATCCATTGAAATGCTCTCCCATTTCCAAACCGGAATTTCTAACGGTTGCAACAAACCTGCCGGTAGCTGATGATCAATCTTAACCAACTGACAAGTAGTGCATTGAGATACAAATTCCGAAATATCTCGCTTCATACCCGGCCACCAATATTGACGGCGCATATCTTAATACATTTTATCGTTTCCCGGATGCATCGAAAATTTAGATCCATGAGATTCTGCTATCACAGCCCGTCGCAAATCCCCATCCTCCGGAACAATAACCCTTCCATGAAAGCGCAATCCACCCTCAGAACTTACCGAGTAGGACTCCGCTCCCCCAGTCAGTAATTGGATAATGTGGTCTTGACATTCTTTATCCCTGCCCTGGGCTTCCACAAACCTTGCCACAATCGTCGGAGTAACGGTCATCACGGACATAAACGCCCTAGCAACCGCATCCTCATGACTGAGTTCTTTCCATTTAGCTTTCCACACATCAGCTAGTTCTCCCTCGGGTTTCCTACTCAAGGCATCCGCCACCACGTTCGCCTTGCCCGGATGATAATGGATATCAAATTGGTAATCTTTCACGAACTCCAACCATCTTCGCTGCCGCATATTCAAATCTTTTTGAGAAAATAAATATTGCAATGACTTATGGTCTGTGAAAATACTAAACTTCTCCCCAAGAAGACAGTACCTCCAAATCTTCAAGGCAAAGACAACTGCGACTAATTCTAAGTCATGCACCGGGTAATTTCTTTCGTGAGGCTTGAGCTTCCTAGAAGCATATGCAATAGGTTGTCGATCCAGCTGAAGCACACCTCCCAAACCCTGTAGAGATGCATCGGTGAAGACTAAATATTCCAACCCTAGCTTGGGTAAAGAGAGGACTGGAGCTGAAGTCAATCTATCTTTGAGCTCATCGAACGCAGCTTGACAGGCGTCATCCCAAACAAATCTAATCCCTTTCCGGGTCAAATTTATCAAAGGACTAGCAATCTTAGAAAATCCCTTGATAAATCGACGGTAATAACCCGCCAAACCCAGAAAACTGCGTATCTCGGTAGGTGTCGTGGGCTGACCCCACTCCCTCACCGCAACAACTTTACTTGGGTCCACCGATATACCTTGCGAAGTCATAATATGACCCAAAAATTGCACTTCCCACAACCAAAAACCACATTTCTCAAACTTAGCATACAATTGGTGATCCCTTAACCTTTGCAGGACCAACCCCAAATGAATAGCATGGTCCTCTTCTATTTGAGAATATACAAGGATGTCATCGATAAACACGATAACAAATTGGTCCAGGAAGTCCCGAAATACCCTATTCATAAGATCCATGAATACGGCAGGGGCATTGGTTAGCCCAAAAGGCATAACCAAAAACTCATAAGACCCGTACCTCATCAAAAAATCAGTCTTGGATACATCTTGCTCCCGTATCCTCAACTGGTGATACCCCGTTCTCAAATCTATCTTAGAAAAGTGGGTCGCTCCCCTGAGCTGATCAAACAAGTCATCTATGCGAGGCAAAGGGTATTTATTCCGGATGGTGACCTTATTCAACTCTCTATAGTCAACACACAACCGGAGAGATCCATCTCTTTTCTTCACAAATAACATAGGAGCACCCCACGGCGACGTGCTACGCCTGATAAACCCCTGCTCCAACAACTGTTGAATTTGATCTCTTAGCTCCCTCATTTCCACAGGAGCCATACGATAAGGAGTACGCGCAATCAGTCGAGTTCTCGGTGCTAAGTCAATCACAAACTCAATCTCTCGGCTAGGAGGCAAACCCAGTATCTCCCGGAAAACGTCCTCAAAATCTTGAACAACAGGAATAGAATCTAAGGGAACAACTACATCCCGAGAAATCTCTTTCGCAATACAATATAAATAAGTACCAGTATCTCCCTCTAAACGAGGCATAACAACCAGGAGCATATCTTGTCCCGGAACGGCGAAGACTATACTCTTCCCGTAACAATTAACCATAGCATGATACTTAACAAGCCAATCCATGCCCAAAATAACATCATACCGTACCATGTGTAGGACGAGTAAGTCGGCCTCAAAACATAAATTTCCAAGAGTGATCCCTATGCGTTTGCAAATAAAGAAAATAACTAAACCTTCACCCATAGAGGACTCAACACTAGTAAAGGTTCTCTCAGCAGATTTTATCATCTTTGTGGACTGAGCAAAACTTCTGGAAATAAAAGAATGTGTCGCACCCGTATCAAACAAAACGCGACCCAAGTGTCCCTGAATAAGGAACTTACCCTCTATAGCTGGCGGCGCTGGCTGAATAGGAGGAAGCATAGCATCCTGAATGTGGTAAACTCTCACATACTGTAGTTGACCCTGCTGCAGAAGGACAACTGGATTTGGTGCTTGTGGAGGGAACTAAACATAAGGCTGCTAAGGAACTCATGGAGGTTGTCCCTCAATCACTTGAGGACAATCTTTCTTATAATGACCAGCTTCTCCACATTGGAAACATTTCCCCACCATATTCTCCTGACCTCGACCTCTGTTATTTCTGAACTGTCCAAAACCTTGGCCCGGATGGCCCCTACATCCCTGACCACCCCGACCCGCTTACTGTGGCACGGCACCATGACCTTGCCTGTTAGCATTTCCACTAACATTAAACCCGCCAAAACGTTGCCTTTTCGACCCGTCCCCTTGCTGGGGATCCCTTTCTAGTTGCTTATTACCCGTAGGTTGGGATGAAGGAAAGGCTCCTCCTCCATTCCCACTCACCCCGGGCTTCCCTACTTTCCCCATTCCTGTAGATTTCTTGCTATTCTGTATAAACAACCGATGCTCCTGACAATGGAGCAATGCCGTATTCATCACCTCACCAAAAGTTTGTAAAGCCGGATTACCCAGTAAATGCTGCCGGATTCTCCAGTTTAGACCTCCCATGAATTTTGAGACTTTTCTTTCCTCCGGAGTCACCTCTTCCGGCACAAAACTAGCTAGCCGGGTAAACTCCTCCTCGTATTCGGCAACAGATCGTTCTCCCTGAACTAGATCCTGAAGTCTCCTTATCATCTCCCTCTGAATCGCGGGAGGAAAATATTTTCGGTCGTACAAGACCCAGAAATCAGTAATCGACATAGTGTCCCTCGGTTCTAGCGTAGTCATCGACTCCCACCAATGTAACGCTGCCCCAACCAACTTGAAAGTAGCAAGGACTTGCTTATTTTCCTCACTACAATCCACCATTCGCAAATGGCGTTGCATATCCTTCTTCCATTGATTTGCTCGAACAACATCAGAGCCTCCGTCAAACTCTTGGGGATGGCCCTTTAAAAAGGACTCCCTTACTCTTTCCCACAGAGAATGTCCCGTAGGTGCTTGAGCATCCTGTGCCCGCTGTTGAGCTGTTGGCATCTGTTGAGCTACTGCGGTCATGGCAGCATTAACTGCATGAGCCATAATGTTGGCTACATACGCACCATTAAAAGTTCCTTGGGGCGGTGGAGGACCAATATCCTCTTCTACAACTCTATTACGTCTCGCGGGGCGACCTTTCTTAGGCGGCATCTGAGATAAAGGGACAATAGTGTTAGAATACTATTCACAACAATCTATTTCACAGAAGATCACAATTATAAGCAACAAAGCAGTCTTATCATTAGGCTCTATATCAAAGAACGCTACGGTAGATCGTGACAAGTCCACATAGATCCTAGTACTCTAGAACCCAGTGCTCTGATACCATCTGTGACAACCCGCACTCCGAAATAAGGGGTGGCCAGCCTGATACTCTGACATATACGGTAATCATGGACGGAAATCATTCTCAGCACCACAAATATAGTAAGAGTAACCGAGAAAACGACCCATTAATTCAGAAAACGGGTTGTCAAAACAATTTATGTGATTTAAAAATTAAATTAAGAAAATAATTTAAACAACCCATTCTAGAAAAATAGTGGAATTCAAATAAACATAAATAACATACGTTTAAAACAACTATGTACAAGGGGAGGACCGAATATTCTGTCGGTCCACAGCCACACAAAAGTAATTACAATAGTTAGATGTTATGTATTACATTCATTGTACAATTACAAAGTTTGGGCCACTCGCCCGAATGATCGACCCGATCATAACTAGATATAAAAAAAAATGATGGCGTCTAGCAAAAACATCCTGTAATATCCGCAATTTCATACAGCTCCTTAAAAGCAAAAGAGTAGGAATATCAACATGGGCGTCCTTGCGGAGGAGCACCTGGGCGGATACAATAACATGCACAACATAGAAGAAAATGAACGGGTCAGGACCCGGTTTTTATATAGTTCCCAGAAGAACAAAAATCATGCTAGATATGAACAGTTAATCCTGGAAATGGAAATCAGAAATCTAACAACCTAAGCATGAATCATAATAAAACAACTAAAATGACATGCCTAAAATGAACTATGCAATAGAATGAAATGATGCATTAATTAAATTAAAAGCTTCTACTCGCCAATTTCCACTTTAATCCAGTTTCAATTCCTTAACAAGAATACACTATCATTATTTTCTTATTTCTTTCAAATTCCCATTCCTTAGCAGGAATGTAATTATCATTATACCATTTAGTGGAAATATGCAACCCTCAAGTCCCACTTGAGTTTAGAAAAGTTATATTCTTATACATATAACGATTCTAAGACCGCCCCTCCAAGTTTCCCCACTGGGCGCCCCCCTAAATGGCTATCATCTTCTAGGGGCCCATCAAACAAGGCAGCCTGGAACCTAACGCACATCAGGAAGTGGCCATATGCCTGCGAGTGAGTCATAACCACACCCGGAATTACCTCACTAGCGCAGAAAAATACATATTATAAACCCGCATATGGCCAAGGACTATAGTCTCCCTGCATTCACTAGTCAAGGAACATCACCTCATGCACGAGCTTCCCTTATGATAGCATTTAGAGAGGTGTGTTTAAGTAAATTAGCATTTACTATAAAAACCATACTTTTCATTTTCATTAACATTTACATGTTTCATTTGTTTGAAACCATGATCAATAGGATATCTTATTTATTTTCATCCTAGGTTATGCCTCGAATAAGTCTCCAAGGGATTTTATTCACTTCCCAAACATAAGGTCTTATATACCTCAATTTGAGCCCCTAAAGTCTCCAAGTATGGGCCTACAACTCCCATCCATATTACTAGGATGCACAAAGAAAAGCGATGCCTTAACATCACTTAGGACAACCCCTCCCCCGGACTTAACCCCAAGTGAAACCCATTCAACACTAGGGTGACAACCAACTCAACTAGGACTCTAAAAGACAAGGTTTACTTCATTCAAGAAGAGTCCTAAGTTCCTAGGGGAAGAAAGGGATTAAAAACAAAGTAGAAAATTGGAAGAGAAAACAGGGGACCGGTCGACCGGTACAAAGACCGCGGTCGACCGCGTCTCAAGTTTTAGCTTTTGAAAGAAAGCAGAAAGTTCATTTCGGACGAGCCGATTGACCGGTAGGAGGACCGCGGTCGACCGCGCCCTTAATTTCATGCCTTTGAAAGAAAGCAGTGTGCCCTCCTCCGAAGGCCCAGTTGATCGGTCTGAGAGACGCGGTCGACCGGTCATTGCAGACCTAGACCAATCTTCCTATTTCTTCTTCTAAACCCAAAATCAATTACCAACCAAAATCATCCAACCACATTTAATGATACTAAAAGATCATAAATGCTCCCATTAACATTTTTCTACCTCAATCAACAATCAATCTCTACCAAAGATGTTGATACCCATATATCCAACCAAAAACCACAATTATATTACATCAAAACTATACATAACTACCCATACTAATTATCCATCTTAAACTATATAATAGCAAGTAGAAAACTTGCCTTGGGGCTTCAATTTCAGTCTTGGTTGAAGAAGAATGCAAGATCAAACCACAAATCTTCAATATCTCTCTTTCTCCACAAGTTTCTTCCACTCTCACTCTCTCTCTTAGGGCTAGAACACTTAGGGAAAATAAGAGGAAATGAAAGGCTTGGGGAAAGACTAAAACGTGGCCTTAGATTAAGAGTCTCCAATCTTTAAGTGTCAATACCGCAATAATTAATTTCTAATACGCAATATGCCAAAACCAGTCAAAAGTGCCCAAAATCTCAAAATACAATATGGCACACATTTCGACTGTCTCGCACCTCCCGGAACTAACTAAACCCTCCAAATTATCATTTGGAAATTTTATAAGCCACTTTAAGTTCCGGTTTCATTTTAATTCAAATTGCCATTTTAATTTTCATGACAAAATAGAACACCACATGGTAATAATCACTTCTCCACATGGTAATTATGCCACTTATTAGTAAATATGAACTTATTTCATCAAATTAATACTTACCCACATCCGGAATTTTATATATGCAACTACTCAACATAGTAAATAAATATAAAATGGACTCCCAAAAGCGAGGGTTGTTACAATATTATTTGCAGAAGTATTAGATTGCACGTTCCATTACACTATATTGGCTCTCCTTTCATTATCTTCTCCACCGTCCTTTTTATCCATCATTTTCGTTCTCTCTCTCTCTCTCTCTATATATATATATATATATATATATATATATTAGCGGATGCCCGTGCTGAGGGCACGAAGATAAATTTTCCCCCGTAATAAAACCCAATCCAAAATTACCCGCCTTAAATTTTTTTTTTTTTTAATTTTATAGGGACCATCTATCTCTCTCTCTCTCTCTCTCTCTCTCTCTCTCTATATATATATATATATATATATATATATATATATATATATATATATATATATATATATATATATATATATATATTTGTGTGAGAAAATGATCAATATATATTTCTATCGGTAATGCTTGACATTTTTTAGGTAAAAAATTGTAAATTTGAAAATTATCAATAAACTCTCAAATGGGTTGTTAGTAATTATATTAATTACAATATTATTATTTTTTTCTCTATATTTTGTATTTTTTTTCCTATTAAACCGCCTCTTCATTTTTTTCCACTATAAATTAGTACTTCTAGGCATACAACCTTTCATGTTCTTATCTTTATATATAACGATTTTGCTCATATATTGTTTGTAGATCACATGTTTACTTGCATATGGTAACGAGAGGCATAAATTGGTAATTCTCCAAGTCCCATGGCGACTAGGCAATGATCAATGTAAGTTTATTTAATTTAATTTTTATATTTATTTATCCTAACTTAATTTTATTTGTTACTTTATTTTGTGTGTTGAAATCCATTTTCTAATTATTTTCTTTACCACCCGATATAAATGTATATCGAGATACCTTCTTGGATGTTTAAAAATTAGACCTACCCTGTATGCGTAAGGTACAAGCGCGTCGATGCATAAGGTACAAATGAGATGATGCGCAACAATGATATAGAGGACATTATCTCAAAAGAGCAAATTTAGAAAAAAAAAATATATTTTTATCAACGTCATCTATGGATCATGATAATGTTTTAGTTTCTCTCAAGTCTTTAATTTTTTTTGGATCCACTCCCATATCATTTTATGATTAGTTGGAGGTGACATTTTACCAATAATGAAAATATTACTATGAAAATATTATAACCCTTCATTCTCTATATACTAATTCTATGGGGACACAATTTTCTGTCACAGTTTAATTGATACAATAATGTTTCCAAATTGCATTGATAGGTTCTTATTGCTAAGAAGTTAGAATAACCAATCCAATTCTGCACATCATTGTGTCAGTCAAACCGTGTCCACAAACTGCGTTCCCCTAAAATTACTTACGTAATTATTTTGTTCGCATCACGTAAAAGATGATAAAAATTATATGCTTCAAATCTAGATTTTAATTAAATTACTAATACTAATGTTGC
This sequence comes from Sambucus nigra, assembly GCA_949130495.1. NCBI lineage: Eukaryota > Viridiplantae > Streptophyta > Magnoliopsida > Dipsacales > Adoxaceae > Sambucus > Sambucus nigra. The sequence continues at coordinate 333,545,220 of OX422214.1, read as the reverse complement.
TTTTACCCCCCGTTTGACATTTTTCAGTGAAGATGTGCACCAAAGGAAGATTCAAAGGAGTAAAATTAAAGATGTGGAGAAACCCTTTGATATCCTAAGCCATGACTATGAGAAAACCTCAAAATGCAAGCTTCAACCTTTGAAATTTGTTCTACTTACCATAATTCTTGTCACTTTCATAACCCTTTTCTACTCCCTAGTTGTTTATCTCCATGACCCTATTTTGCAATCTATTTCTAGGTAAGTTCTACTCCTTCACGTCGTGTATTTTATGCTGACACATATTTTTGACACATTTTGTACGACGTAATGATGTGTGCTTTCTTCATTGCTTGGTGTTCGGAATGATAATCATTGAATATATGCATACGCCAGGCAATGCAAGCACGGTGTCCCAAAATGCGTCGAAATCAAGCGTCAGTATAAACATATATTTACTTTTTAAAAGTAAGCAATTTATTGATGAAGATTATTGACACACTTCATCAAAATATTCAAACGTTAAAAATATTTGACGGCCAAAATGCACATATATGTTCAATCGCAATTCACCCATTAAATATAGTAGAATTTTATAATAATATTTTGTGGGTCGCCGAATTTCTTTTAAAAAATTTGTTGTTTAGGCATATATCTGTTGTTTAGGCATGTTAGAAAGACTCATTCTATATTCACATATATATTTGCTAAAAAAAGCTAATACCCTAGCAATTTATGTATAGGTACGCATGTTTACGTATTTTTGTGTGCATAAATGAATAAAATTAATATAAATATCCCAATCTTAGCAGCATTATAAGATCTGAGTAGTAAAATCTTTTGATTAGTTAATCTACTATTAAGAAGTTGTTCAACTAATATGAACTTTGTGAGCTAATCCTAATTGGGCCACATTTTATAATGTTTGGTTTGGTATTGATATGACCCACATTTTAGGTAACATATTACCTATTTATTTATTTAATTTTTTTGAGGTTATTACATGTTTATTTATTTAATTTCTTAGTGGGGGGTGGGTAGGTATGTTCAATATAAAACTATTCTTGAAACTGCATTATATTGGCTAAAGTGCAAAGAACCCCCAAAATTTAAAATTTTGTAAATAACCCCCGCAATGTCCACATCTCCTCCTTGAACTAGGCATTTTGTTGCAAATGCTTTGTTTTAAGGATTATTTATAGTAACACAGAGGGGGAAGTTTTAACAAATGCATTGTTTCAGGGGAGCTTCTTGCGTAAAAATTGTTCAAGGGGTTTCTTGCAAAGAAATATTTTGCAACTAACCCCTTGAATGTCCACATCTCCGCCTTGAACTATGCATTTTCTTACAAATATCATGTTTAAGGACTTTTCAGCGACGCTTTTTAGCAACGGAGGGGGAATATGTAACAAAATCCATTATTTTGGGGGTATTTTCTTCCATAAAATAATTCAGTGGGTTTGTGGCAAAATTATATTTTTCAAATAACCCCCCGAATGCCCACATTTTGTTGCAAATACCCTATTTTGAAGACTATTCAACGACGTTTTTTGCAACACAGAAGGAATTTTGTAATAAAATGCCTTATTTATGGGGGATAATGTTGCATAAAAATATTCAGGGGGTTTCTTGCAAAATAATGTATTTAAAATAGCCCCTAAATGTCCTCACCTTCTTCTTGAGATTTTCTGTTTCTTGCCAATACTCTGTTACAAGGACTTTTCAGCGACACTTTACTAACTCCGGGGGGGGGGGGGGGGGGGGGGGGGTCTTGTAACACTGGCATTGTTTCAGGGGAGTTATTTTGAAACTCTCCCCCCTAAACTGTGCATTTTGTTGCAAATACCCCGTTTTAAGGACTTTTAAGTGAATTCTCAACATTGTTTTCAAGGGAGTTTCTTGCATAAAATCTACTTTTGGGGGTTTCTTGCAAAAATTATCACTAGGCCTAGGCGCACTTAAGCCTACGTCACACGTGTAAGTAGTTAATCATTATCCAATCAAATACGAACAACAACGTTTTTGCGAATACCAACTCGTAAAAAATGACCATTAATTATTCATAACTTATTGCAGGAAAAATTTTGTGAACATGTGGATATGGGGCGAATCCGACCCGCGTTACGCACCCGAAATAACCGTCGAGTGGGACAAAGTTCCAATCGTCATGTCAAAAATACCCGACATAAACAAAATCCTAGGCATTCGATTGTTAAACTTCAACGAGAACGAAATCAACAATTGGAAAAATATTTTGCCTCATGTGAATCACATTGTTCTCCAAATAGACTACGCCAAAAAAAATATGACGTGGGACACTTTGTACCGCGAGTGGATCGACGACGAAGAAGAAGACGAAGTTCCCACGTGTCCGTATTTGCTAAAAATCCAAGTTCCTAAAAAATGGGTTGATTTAATTGTGGTTAAACTCCCGTGTAGGAATGAGGGGAATTGGTCTCGCGATGTGGCTCGGTTGCATTTGCAAATTTCAGCTGCTAATTTAGCTACTTCGTCTAAGGGGAATTACAATGTGCATTTGATGTTTGTTACAGAGTGTTTTCCTACACCAAATTTGTTCACTTGCAAGGAGCTAGTTGTGAATGAGGGTAATTTGTGGTTGTATAAGCCAAATTTGGACGTGTTGAGGGAGAAAGTTAGGCTGCCTATTGGTTCATGTGAACTTTCATTGCCACTAGAAGCTAAAGGTTAGTTTTAATTCTTTTTAAGGGTAATTTTGACTTTTGACCCGTATTTATTTTTAGTTTTTTTACCCACCCCCTGTGATAACACATTTAGACAGACCCCTGGAATTTCGAAAGTTAGATTTACCCCCTCTTTGAAAGAGAAATTAGCGGGAAAATAAGTGTATTTTTTTAACTTCTAGGGGGGTTATGTCTAAATATGCTATTGCCACAGGGGCGTTAAATAAAAAATGCCTATTTTTTTTACCCACCCCCTTTGATAATAACACATTTAGATGCACACCTCGAATTTCGAAAGTTAGATTTATCCTCTTGTTGAAAGTGAAATTAGGGGGCAAATAAGTCTAATTTTTTAACTTCTAGGGGAGTTATGTCTAAACCTGTTATTGCCACGGGGTTAAATCAAAAACCCTTATTTACCCCCCTCCCCTTGATAGTAACACTTTTGGACACACTCTTGGAATTTCAATAGTTAGATTTATCCTTGTTGAAAATGAAATTCGGGGGCAATTAAGTATAATTTTTGAACTTCTACGGGGGTTATGTTTAATTCTACTATTGTCATGGGGCTAAATAAAAAACCCTTATTTTTATTTACATGGTTTAGCCCCAAAGTTTTCACTTGGTCGCCTTTAGACGCAAAAGGAAATTTTTTTAGATTCTGAAAAAGTGTCAAATTTATCAATAGGGGATAAAGAAGTCTAATTTTTGAACTTCTAGGGGGTTATGTCTAAATTTGCTATTTTCATAGGGATTATGTAAAAAAATTATTTTAATCTATTTAGTTTAGCCCCAAAAGTTTTCATGTGTTCGCCTTTGGACGCAAAAGGTACTTTATTATGATTCTCAAATAGTGTAGGATTTATTGTTAGTTTTTTTTGTACTTACCCCCTTGTAATAATAGCATGTTTAGACAAACCAGTGTTATTTCAAATGTTGGATTTACCCCCTACTGACCGAAATATGGTTTTTTATTTTGTATTTTATGATTGTACAAAGAAAATTCATTTGTTAAGTTTACTTTTTGAACTTCTCAGCGGGTTATGTATAAATCTGTTATTGCCCGTGTGGGGGGGTGGGGGTGGGTGGGGGGGGGGGGTAAATAAAAACCCTTATTTTTATTTACATGGCTTACTCCCCAAAGTTTTCAGTTTTACTTCTTTGGACGCGCAAGGGACTTTTTTGAGATTCTCAAAAATGTCGAATTTATCAATGGAGGATAAAGAAATATAATTTTTGAACTTCTAAGGGGGTTATCTCTAAATCAGCTATTGTCACAGGGGTTATGTATTGTAAGAAATTATTTTAATTTACTTAGTTTAGCCCCAAAAGTTTTAACTTGTTCTCCTTTGGATGCAAAAGGGACTTATTTACGATTCTCAAAAAGTATTTTTAATTTTTTCTTACCCCCCTTGCGATAAGAGCACGTTTAGACACACCGTTGGAATTTCAAAAGTTGGATTTACTGCATGCTGACTGAAGTATAGGTTTTTTATTTTGCATTTTATGATTGTATAAAGTGAAATTCATTTGTTTTAAGTTTAAGTTTTGAACATTTAGGGGGGTTATGTCTAAATCTGCTATTGTATTAATGCTGTTAAATAAAAAAAACCTTATTTTTTTACGTGATTTAGCCCCCAAAGTTTTCACTTATTCACCTTTGGACGCAAAAGGGACTTTTTGAAGATTCTCAAAAAGTGTCGGATTTATGAATAGGGGATAAAGAAGTCTATTTCTTGAACTTCTAAGGGGGTTATATCTAAAGATTCTATTGTCACGGGGGTTATGTAAAAAAACTTATTTTAATCTACTTAGTTTAGCCCCAAAAGTTTTCACTTATTCGCCTTTGGATGCAAAAGGGACCTTTTTGCGATTTCCAAAAATTGTTGAGAAAGTATTGACAAGTATGTACCGAGAAGTCAATTTGGGGGTTAAATGTCAAGTAGTGAAAACTTCGGGGATCAAACCATGTCAGTAAATATAATTGGTGCCAAATTCAAAATAAGGCTTTTTTTATGTATTTGCTTATATTGAGCAGTATTTGTTGTTCTGTTCTGTTGTAGGCTAAATATATTATTTATACGTGATATTAGCAATCAAGCGATATTTTGTAATTTCACCCTTCATAAATAAAAAAGATTTATTTTTTATTTTTATTTTTATTTCAAAGTATTACCTAAATTTAAATCATTTTTCTACTCATTTATTTGAAAGCAGATGGATATCATTCGGGAAATTTGCGTCGAGAAGTATATGCAACAATCCTTCATTCCGCCGACGTCTATGTTTGTGGAGCCATAGCAGTAGCCCAGAGCATCCGCATGGCGGGGTCCACAAGGGACCTTGTGATACTCGTTGACGAGACCATCAGCGAGTACCACAAGAGTGGGCTCGAGGTAGCAGGATGGAAAATCTGAACTATCCATCAGATACGAAACCCAAAGGCCGAGAAAGACGCGTACAACGAATGGAATTACAGCAAGTTCTGGCTATGGCAATTGACGGACTAGGACAAGATCATTTTCATCGATGCGGACTTAATCATACTTCGAAACATCAATTTCCTATTCGATATGCCACAAATATCCGCAACGGGCAATAACGGCACGCTTTTCAACTCGGGCGTGATGGTGATTGAGCCGTCGAATTGTACGTTCCAACTTTTAATGGGTCACATCAATGAGATCGAGTCCTACAATGGTGTGGACCAAGGGCACTTAAATGAAATATTCACGTGGTGTCGTAGGATTCCTAACCACATGAACTTTTTGAAGAACTTTTGGATTGGTGAAAAAGAAGAAGTGAAACTAAAAAAAACGCGTCTTTTTGGGGCGGACCCGCCGGTGCTTTACGTCCTCCACTACTTGGGATTAAAACCATGGTTGTGTTTTCGCGACTACGATTGCAACTACAATGTGGATATTTTACGTGAGTTTGCCAGTGACGTCGCGCACGAGCCGTGGTGGAGGGTCCACGACGCTATGCCGAAGAAGTTTCAACAATTTTGCTTACTCCGATCGAAGCAAAAGGCGCAACTCGAGTTCGACCGGATGCAAGATGAGAAGGTGAACTACACGGATGCGCATTGGAACATGTCGATTCACGATCCGCGTTTGGATATATGCATCGACAAATCGTGCGCGTAGAAAAATATGTTGCAGCATTGGGGCGAGACGAATTGAAACAATGATAAAAGTTTTAATCCCACACCACATGCCATTACTAAAAAATCTCTTTCTAGACATTTAGTTCAAGTGTAAATGGGATGACTTAATATTTACTTATATTTTCTACGCTTAAAGGTGTTCTAGGCTCATTTATTGACCTGGGTTGGTTCTCAGTGGTGTTTTGTTGCAAAATTTTGGTTATCTAATAAGAGAAACTCGCGTTGCTCAATCTTTCTCTTGTGGTTTTTTCCAATTTTATTTGAATTCTTGTATTTAACTTTTTACATTGACTTCTGTGTTATTTATGTAGACCCTTTTGCCTAAAGTGACCTCAACGAACGCAAATTTGAGTTGGAAACCTATATACAACCAATCCATAGAATATATATATATATATATATATATATATGTGTGTGTGTGTGTGTGTGTGTGTGTGTGTTACAAACATATTTAATTCCTTTAACTAAAACTAGATTTTAATAGGGCCTCTAGCTAATTCTGTGATTTTCTGTTCATCATTATTATTATTATTATTATTATTATTATTATTATTATTATTATTATTATTATTATTATTATTATTATTATTATTATTATTATTATTATTATAATAATAATTATTATTATTATTATTATTATTATTATTATTATTATTATTATTATTATTATGTTTTGTCCCTAGAAGCTGAATATATTTTTCACTTTGTCCGCCTTATTTTTTTAATTTTCAAAAATCCCCTAGTATATTTGTGTTTATAAAAAATTTCTTAGGATTTAGTGTTTTGTACGATGAGGGACTTTTCGAAACAAATAAAAGATTTGGACTAATCGTTAATTAAAAAATTATCGAGAGACTATTCATCGAATGACCCTATTATTACTGTATAAAGTAAATAATTTGGTTGGATCAAACTTAATTTATATGCTTTAGTACATTGTCTTTAGATTTTTGGGAGCTTATGTCCAACCATTTAAATTAAATGCTTAGGCCCCAAGACAATACTGCCAGAGAATGTCAACGTTGGAGGAATCCAAGTTCACTACTTTTTATAAATCACTACGAATTTTTCGGTACTTTCGAAATGATGTTGGTTTAAATTAAATAAATCTTCCCGATTAAACCTTTTATTTATGAGTACAGTTATTAGTATTTTACTTTGTTACTCTTTCGGCCCACATGTCATAAAAAATTCTCAAAAGTGTCCTAATATACTTTCAAGTAACAAAAAATAAATTTATACTTTTAGTGTGTGTTTGATTGACAATGAAAAGTTTTCCATGAAAAATAGTTATTTTGACTCATGTTTTACCTTTATGGTAATTTGATTGTGAATACTTTATATAAGAAGAACAGTCATTCACATAATGAGTGTTCTATCTCAAACCTTATTTTTAGTGAAAATATTTCTTATTCACCCACCAAAGAATTGATTTTCATGAAAAATAGAAAAATTAAGACTACAAATTCATATATTTTTCACTCATTTTTCAACTTCTCGTGCAATTGAATTTTTTTTCACGTAGTGTCTGTGTTTATAATTAAACGCACCATTAGAGTATTAAAATGGAGTTAATACCAAGACACTTTAATTATTTTTTTATATAACTGAAGACCCAAAGAGCTTATTTTTAATAATTTTTGAAAATGCACCTAACTAGTTATTGTTTATTCTTTCCTTTTTTTTCCAAAGAGTTTAATTTTATTTTATGAAGCCTTGTTGTAAGGATGACGATGGAGTAGGAACCTTGGTAAAAGTTATTGGTCATAAATTTTATGGGGCAGTGAAATTAATCAATTAAAGTCTCTATCATAGCCTTTTTTTTTTAACTCCATTCCTGCAAGGAATAAAAAATAACTAGTTAAATGATTTCTATTTTTCTTTCAAGAATACTAAATTCATTGAAGGATTATATTATTGGCACTTTTCTAACTATCGTTTTTGGAAGTTTTAAACTTAATATCGTTAATAGTATGAAATTTGTTGTACATTTGTTTCATTTTATTTGAGTCATCCCTTCATGTAGAAGGTTTATTAAAATTTATCATCATCAACATGAGATAATGTTAAAAAAAAATTCAATTAATCCCCACATCCATTTCATTATATGAAAACCGATTAAAATCTCAAATTTCTATATTAATAAAATCATTTTATTAATTTGTCTCGTTTACTAAAATTTGTCGTTAAATAAGTGCTACAATATTTTTTTTGGTTCCAAAAGATTCTCTCTCTCTCTCTCTCTCTCTCTCTCTCGATATATATATATATATATATATATATATATATATATATATATATATATATATATATATATATATATATATATATATATATATATGTCCTACTACAACCACCTAATAACAAGATGAAAGGAAAAATACTATAGTACCCTTAATACTAAATAAAACTTTAATACATGTGTCACCTGGCGGTAAGCGCAGAAAATATCGGTTAAATTATAGGCACACTCTCTCCCCTTTCTGGGCTAACCGCCTGGTGACACATGTCCGATCTGCATTGTTAAATGCAGACCGGTCCGTACAAGTGTGTGTGTGTGTGTGCGTATATATATATATATATATATATATATATATATATATATATATATATATATATATATATATATATATATATATATAATCTATTGAGAAAATATGTTTTGAAAGGATCAATTAGAGAATATCATATATGCCGAAAGGGCGGGATGGGTGACTAACACCTTCCCATTCCGTAACTTAGCCCCCAAACCTATGATCTATTCATTCCTCAAGCATCAGTTTGTCTTTGGTGCCTCTCTCTTAAAGATGGCGACATGTTTTATTCCCTGTTTTGTGAAAAATAGGTTGGTAACTCTATCTCTATACATCATCCCAAAACCTATGATGACCGAAGTCCCCCTGGTGTAGTAAGGGGCACGGGACATTTATCTTCCCTCTTTTTTCTCGAAAGCACCGGGGAGGGGAAGATATTGGGATGGCCGTAGTGGTGACATCACAGGGGAAACATACTTAAGAGGACTAGACTCTGTTTTCATGGGTGTTATCATTTTCTACTTGTGTGCATACGCACCTACCTGTATATTCCCTTCATTTCCTCTATTATTTCTTGTATATATCCACCTGATGTTTATATAACCTATTAGTCACTTTTCACTTCAAACACTTATAAATACTCTCCATGAACACCTCACACTAATTAAGCTTGTAGATAGGGTCATTTATGCTCACATGGTTCACACACAACTTAGAATATCCATGACTAGGTGTCACTAGCACACACCTCCACTTATCACACTTGTATATATATATATATCCACTTATACTTATCACATACCACTTGTAGTTAATCCATGCTTAGATTCATTACCACACACTTACTTATAGATATAAACATATCACTCACATATTCATGCTTAGTGTAATCTTCATGCTCCATACTAGATTAACTTTTCATGATACTTGTACATTATTCCTTAATACCATAGTTCTTATCATGCCAAATAAAATAATCTCTTCATAAAATGCTAATCAAGAATCATACATTTTCACACTACATCACCAAGAGAACTGCTATATTGATAAAAAATTCTCCCGTACTGGGGGGTCACTTTGTGATAGGCGCTAGTCCGATAGGGCGCAGTTAGCCTAAGCAATATGACTCTCACCTTCCATTGAACAAGTACCTTCGACGTATATTGAATGGTTCCGCCCGCATCATATTGCTTCACTGAACTCACGACGGGATGTATATAGCATTGAATTCATTCACGTACATCGAGTATATCATAACGGGGAAGAATTTCTAAACAACTATAATTTAAAAAATGTAACATTACACATAAATTAACATAAACAATATGTGCGTTCATGGAAATGAGAGGTCAAAGTTAATGAAGGTATACAAACGGGTATTAAGGGTTGTGAAACTATTCTCAAAAAGTAAATTCTTAAAAGTAATACAACAAATTTAAATTTTAAAATCATTAGTATTAGTACTAGTAAAAACCACATAAAAATATAATAATGAAAGAAACTTTTCGTTGATACACTAAATTAGAAGTTGAAAAGTGAACGGTCTAAATTTTGGTGTTTCTGGTGTTTCACTTAAAATGAAATATCTATATATATTATTTGTAGAAGTATTAGATTGCACGTTACATTACACTATATTGGCTCCCCTTTCATTCTCTTCTCAACCGTCCTTATTCTCCATCATTTTCCTTCAAACTAAGTTCCCATATTTCTTCATCAAAGATAAGGTAATTCATACTCTCTCTCTCTCTCTCTCTCTCTGTCTATATATATATATATATATATATTAGCGGTTACCCGTGCCGAGGGCACAGCGATAAATTTGCCTCCGTAATACGACCCAATCCATAATTACCCGCCTTAAAAAAAAACATTTTTTTAAAAAAAATTTATAAATAATTTATTAGCATGTATTTAAAAAATAATTGTATATTAGTATATTAGTAGTATAATAGTACAATAGTAGTATAGTATATACAATAGTATAGATTTAATATCTATGATATTTTACCTTTTAGCATTATATGTCATGCATCCATGGAAGGCAAGAAATATCATGCATAAAAAGTTGAAAATATCATACATATATTTTGGCATCAACATCATCAATATATATATATATATATATATGCACATAACAGGGAAGAATTTCTAAACAACTATAATTTAAAAAATGTAACATTACACATAAAATAACATAAACAATATGTGCATTCATGGAAATGAGAGGTCAAAGTTAATGAAGGTATACAAACGGGTATTAAGGGTTGTGAAACTATTCACAAAAAGTAAATTCTAAAAAATTAATACAACAAATTTAAATTTTAAAATCATTAGTACTAGTAAAAACCACGTAAAAATATAATAATGAAAAAAAAATTTCGTTGATACACTAAATTAGAAGTTGAAAAGTGAAAGGTCTAAATTTTGGTGTTTTTGGTGTTCCACCTAAAATGAAATATCTATATATATTATTTGTAGAAGTATTAGATTGCACGTTACATTACACTATATTGGCTCTCCTTTCATTCTCTTCTCTACCGTCCTTATTCTCCATCATTTTCCTTCAAACAAAGTTCCCACATTTCTTCATAGAGATAAGGTAATTCATATTCTCTCTCTCTCTCTCTCTCTCTCTCTCTATATATATATATATATATATATATATATATACACTAGCGTATGCCCGTGCCTGAAGGCACGTTTCCAAAAAAATTCAAAGTGCATAGTTACAAAACGGCGAAAATTTCGTTCCCCGACAAAACAAAGTGTAATTTTAAAAAAATGTTAATGAAATCTCATGTCGTTTCGTGTTTAATTGGTCAAGTTCATTTTTGGTTATAAAAACATTGGGTCGTGTTCGAGATAGGTAAACATTAATATTTCATGTCATGTCGTGTATATTTTGGCCGAGGTCATTTTTAGTTTGTAATTTTTTTTTATATTGTCTATAACTTGTCAACACTATAACTTATTTTATTTACAACACAACCTTATTAAACACGACCTGGTTAAACACAACAAAACATTATGCCAAAATAATAATATTTTCATCTAAACAAACTAAACACTATGAAATTTTTTGAGCATCCCCTAGCACAATATTTATATTTAAGCTTACACCACAAAAAATCAATATAAAATATCACATTTAATAAAAAAAAAACTGGAATTTGTATCGCCAGATGCTGATTTTATTTGTGTCGAGCGTTTTTGGTAAAAAAAGTATGAGTAATGCTAGGACGACACAGGCAGCGACACAGAGAAATTAACACAGTGAGGGGTCAAAATGAATTTTTCAAAGTATGTAATCTCGAATCGACAAAATTTTTTTGAAGTACGGTAAAGATTTTGTTCCCTAACAAAATAGTGTGAATAGAATATTAGAAAACCAATTGTCACAAATTCCCTAATGTGATAACAATATGTGCATACTAACCAAACCAAATGTTATAATCACTTACAATACAAAGAATGAATGTACAAATTTTTCCATGAGTAGTTGAGCACTGACAAAGTATTGGGCACTTATTGTATAATAAAATTTTGCTCAAGTTTCATTAATAATACGAATATTTTACAAAAATTGGGCAGAGTTTCCTTCGTTTATATGACTATCCACCCTGTTTAGACAATACAAAATACCATAGCAATAATAATAATAGTCCAATCCTGGACCTCGCATATATCACCAACTATTCAACTAAAAAAAAGCATGTACCACAATAGACAATTTCAAGTATCCAGGTCATAATGCTGAAATTGCACATAAAGACGATAAACAATCTCATTACAACAACATATTTCTAAGGGCGTTCACAACTACACCATGCCGCTTGTATCGCCCACGTCATGCTTGACACGTTATCCTCGTATTTGTCATAATCTGAAATAAAAAAATAAAAAAATAGACATGATTAACTCAAAACATTGTAGATAAGAAGCAAATGTTATGATCAGCTACTAAACAGTAATCCATAATCAGCAAATGTAATGCATTACAACTATAAAGAGTAGCTGATTATAGCTGGTCATAGCAAATGTAATGCATAATCATAGCAAATGTAATGATGATAGCTTATTATACCTGAATATACATGACCCACTTGTGACAACCCGCCCTTTTGGGGACAATTAAATTCGATAATTAAGTATAATTTGGAATTTGGAGAATTTCTCGAAATAGTAATTTTTGGGATTTTCGAGGATTTAATGATTTTCGAAGGGTGTTATAAATTATTTTGGGACTATATAGGTCGAAATAATTTAATTATATGTTGCCGTGGAGTATAGCGACAAAAGATGTAAGATTTTGAGTTGAAAACTCGCATTTAATTATTTTGGGTTAGAATAGTGATTTGCGGTCAAGTACCTCGGATGGAAATTTCGACTGCGCCATGAGTCTCGGAATGTCCGAGATAGTCGGAAAAGAGTGTCTGATTGTCGAAATTAAGTTCCGGGTAATTTTGGAGTTAAATAGGCTCGTAATTGGGTAAACGAGTCGTTTTTGGGTTTTAAAGGGGTTAAACCCTTTTCTCCTTATAAAAGGAGGGGGAGAGGGAGAAAAGAGAAAAGAAAAGAGAAAGAAGAGAGGGAAGAGAGAGAGAGAGAGGGAAGAAAAGAGAGAAAAGGGAGGAACTCCGGCCAAACTCCGCGGGATTCAGCTCGAGGTCGTCGGATTTCATCCTCCAGGCAAGTGTTTACTTGCTTTATTTACTTTTGTGCATTAATCTCATATCATAGTTGGTAAAAATATGATTTTGGGTTAGAACCCTTAAAATAAAATTGGGTAAAAGTTGATTATGAGTTTACACATTGATGTAGTGTAAAATCTTAATGATTTTTAGTGTTAAAACCATGTTAATGGAGTATAACAATGGGTTTAAATGTTAAGTTGGGTTTTTTATGGTTTTAGGGTTTAAAACTAAGAGAAATGATTCAATACCCCAAAATAATTGATGTGTTAGTTGTAAAACATAGATTAGATGTTTATTGAGTTATTGGGTGAGGTTAGAAACAACAAAAATGGAGAAAAATGGAGTTTGGGATTTTGGGGAGACAATGAATAGTAACCCATAATCTTGTGGGGTTATGTTGACTAGGAAAAGAATTGATTTAGCTTTCGGTCAAAACACGAAAGTTGTAGATCTTTTCAATACGGTCGCGTGGGCACTAACCGCGTATTTTTTTGATTTTTCTACGATTTGATATGATTTTTACAAGATGGCAGCTCCGAGTTGAAATCATCAACTCGGAAATCAAATCGGGAATTGGAAAAATACAAGCTAGGATTAGTCGTGTAGATGTTTTGGATAATTTTTGGGGTAGTTTAGAAACCCCGTAATGAAATTGGGTTGTTGGATGGAAGATTTGGAGGATTTAATTTTGAGGATCTGGTGTGACCGGTCGACCGCGCCCCTATGGCCGGTCGACCGCGTCAAGGAAATAAGGCCTACTGCTTTGTTTCATAGGCTTAATTGCAACCCGCGGTCGACCGGGGGTCCAAGACCGGTCGACCGGTACTCTGTTTTCAGCCCAAGATTTTGGAGATTGTTGTTACTTCTCCTCTTTGAGTTTAAAGCGGGCTTTCTAAAAATTGAGTATTAAAGAGGATTATGATCTAAAGAGATAACATAATCACATTGATCTTGGTTGAGTGAATCCTATGAATGGATTATAATAAATTTGGAGATATCCAATAAATCTTTAAGAGTTGATTAAGGTAATTATTATTTGTCGAAGTAAGGAAATACTTTGGATTTAGAATCATGCTAATATGAATGCATGATTATGATTCTTGGAGGGAATCTTTGGGATTTTGATCATCGCTAGATGATATAGGCCATTATGGCCGGATATATATATTCTAGGAGGAATGTATAGGATATGTATATACTGTGTGATTTAAGTATATATATATGTTATGATGGAAATGATTTTGAAAATATAAAAATGAATATTTTCAAAATGGAAAGACAAATGATTTTCAGAATTGATAAAATATGGATTACACACCTCCCTAAATCACTATCATAAGGGAAGTTGCGCGCGTTGTGGTGAAGCCTTCCTAGCTGTTGAGCAGGTTGGATATAGTCCCTAGGCCATATGGGCGGTTATTTGTTTTTCTGTGCTGGTTAGGGGATTCTGGGTGTGGTCCTGACTTTCCCGCAGGCAATATGGCCGCTTCCCGTCGTTGGTAGGTTCCCAGGTTGTCTTGTATAGATAGGCCCTGGAAGATGATAGCCATTTAGGGGCGCGTCCAATGGGGAAACCCGGACGGGCGGTCTTAGATTTATTAAAGCAATTCATGATAATGGATTGGCTTTAATTTACATTTCCTGAGTATAAAAAGGGAAATGGGATAAAGGTTTGGCTTCGGTAACACTCCCGGATGGAAGAAGGGATGTGGAAGCATATGTTATGATCAAAGCATTTTCATGATAATGAAAATGGCTTTGGGTACATTTCCTGAGTATAAAAAGGGAAATGGGATGATATATAATGGAAAAGCATTTTTATGTTAATAAAATTGGCTTTTAAAAAAAAAAGATATATGTTATGGTAAAGCAATTCATGCTAATGAATTGGCTTTTAAATACATTTCCTGGATATGAGAAGGGAAATGGAAGGTTTTGATATGTGTATAGAATACACCTCAGTCCAGGAGGTAGATCCGGATGTGTATTATATAGTTTATTACCTAAACCTCAGTCCGGGAGATATTATCCGGACGCATATTGTTGATGTGTATATATATATATATATATATACATTTGTGTGTGCTACGGGCCTAATGGATATCTACCATTAACCCTGCCAAGTAGTAGTGTATCAGTGGGGTTCCTTGTTTGGATTTCGCTTTGCGAGACACCCCACGCACGAACTTAGTGCAGTGTTGAGAATGGAGGGAAGTTTAGCCCTTAGCAC
Organism: Sambucus nigra; assembly: GCA_949130495.1. Lineage (NCBI taxonomy): Eukaryota > Viridiplantae > Streptophyta > Magnoliopsida > Dipsacales > Adoxaceae > Sambucus > Sambucus nigra. The sequence continues at coordinate 333,529,912 of OX422214.1, read as the reverse complement.
TTGGACTATCTAGGGTAGATAGTGGATAGGTTATTAGACTAGTTAGGCGGGGTAGCTTGACTAGGAAGTGTTGTTAGGATGCGTTAGGTGTGCACTACTAGAGGAGAGGTGAGGGGTATCTCATGGGAGTGTGATACCAATTTAAATATGAGATAAAACTATTTTTCTAAAAATAAAGCATTTATGCACTTGCAAAATATTTTCAAAATTAGGGCTCTGACTCGTTTATCTACTCTCCTTTCTTTCTATATATTATATATATACATAGGTGTCCAGACACAGGGACGCCTGGATGGAAAATATTTCGAGTCAGACGTCTGCTGCAGCAGCTGTGGATGCTTGCAGGTTCTCGGTAGACGCTTCTTTCCTTGTACTATTGTATAAACATTCGGGCCAATGGTCCAACTGATTTTATTTATTCTTTGCACGATATTCGACATGGTTGTATAATTTGAACCGAGTGTTCGGTTATTTTAATTTATTTCATTTTCATTTCAGTTTTATTTACGCACTAAATTGTGGATGTTTTATTTTAATTGATGAAAAGAGTAGTTAAGTTAAAGTTTTTAACGCTCGCCTAATAGGATATTAGTAATTAAATGGATTTTCGACAGTGATGCTAAGAATGATCCATATGTAACTCCTGTTATAATTTGATATAGGAGTGATCGCCCGGTATCCCATTAGGCGGGTTGTTACACCACTCGTGGCCTCTTTGTGGGTGAATGTCGCACACAGGCTGCAGCAGCCTCAATCATTCTAAGCATTTCACTGTCAACGTAATTCTTTTCTAGACTTGGATCTGCTAACCCTTCAAATTCCTCGGTATCAAGTGCATTAATAAGCAAAGGTCGAGCCTGAAATATGAGTTTTTTTATTAAGAAAATGCAGAATTTGAAAATTTTATTGATGTCTAGATAATATTATATCAAACCTGCATATGAGTATTTTGGTATGCATGTTGGTATGCCAAAACTTATCCTCGCTAATTTGAAATACATAGCAGCTGCTGCATTTGAAGAAGGCGAACACTCATTGTATACCTACTTGCATACAATGCCATATAAACTGCTACTTACCTGCTGTTGCTACAGACATACATGTATATGTATTTGTAGGTTATTCATCAGAAGAGAAAACATAAAATGCAGCAAAAAAGTTTAAAAGAAGAAAACCTTAATTTTCATCATTGAGTTCATTAATGGTTGTGGTATTGGAGAGCGAAGTGGCATCAAAAGATACTCTGAAATTTAGAATTAGAATCTAAAGTCTGAGTTAAATATAAAATCATATCAAAAAATAAACTAAGTATGCAAGAGAAACACTAAAATTTATAAAATATACACTAAAAATGTAGTCCCAAACTTCAGAGGATACAATGCTTCTGAGATAGTTTAAACGAAAGACATGTAAATGAGATTGTGAATCACATTTTAGAACACTAATACCGCACCTGATCCAATCCAAATACTTGGCATGATTCACGACTTTTTCAATTAAACAAAGTTAAATATCAAATATTAGAAAAAAATATTAAAAATCAGAAACCAAATGGCACGCACATAAATTTTTTTGAGTAATCTACAAAACTAACAACCATGCCCAACAAAAATCCATCATAGGGCTAATAAAGTAAATTAACTCGTAAATAACTGCTATATAGCAGCTATAACAGCTATAGTTGGTATATAGCAGCTATATGTTTGCTCCTGAAGTTTGACAGGGGGACTGGTAGGAAACTCCAAAAAATCACCATCACATGTCTAAAAAGTCACAAAAAATAGTAAGGAAAACAAACAAACGCACATAAAGGTGACCCTAAAGCACTAAAGAATAGAAAAGCATATTGAGAAGGTAAAAAAATATGGCAGGTGTGTTGGAAATATAATAGAACCAACCAAAGCCAAAAATTCACTAAACACACCACACACACACTAAGGAATTTTCAAACATGTATAATGAAACTCTCAAAACTTCAAAGCTTAAAGTCGATCATAACAACATAAGTTACTGCCAAAAGAGACATAAGGTACAAATTGACTGCCGTCGTTGAACATCGTCGTGTATTAAATCACTTTCCAACGGAAATCTCATTAAGGTGGTCTAGTAATGGACGTCTATGATTTAGACGTTAGTAAATTTTATCGAAGAATTACATCTAAAGACAACAAAATCACACTGAATGAATAACTGAATTCATAACTATAGGTAGATCACACTGAATGCATAATTGAGTGTTAATAATATGAATGAATAACTGAAATGGTTAGCTAAACTCATAGCAGGTAAATCACACCGAATGCATAACTGAGTGTTGAACTCATAAAGACTATTACTATGCATATTTCTCCCTCTAGGCCTGAAACAGTAGTAAAGTGTTATGATCCTGCAAGATATTAATGTACACCAAAATATCACCAAAGAAAATGGATGCCATAAATTAAAACGTTTTGCCAAAGTCCAACTTTTGATAAACCACGTATTAATTCCACTAACTAATCTTGTTCAAACATATAAAACAGTACCAAACATAGATAACATAGTAAATAGATAACATATCTTGTTCAAACATAGAAAGCAGTATCAAAATGACTTACTAATCTAGTTCAAACATAGATAACATACCAAAAAGTACCAAAATACAGTGTCACGATGATCATACACGATGATCATATTTCCAGAAGCTTTGATTTGTTTAACTTGGGTGATACCCCTTGAGCTTTGGCGACATATGGACAACAATGGAGTTACAATGTAATTTCAAGTAGCCTTCGTACATGTGAAATTAGTCAATGAGGCCCTACATAGTGAGAACATATTTGTTAAAAACGTTTTTTGAAAACTTCATATCCACCCCCTCACCAATGAAATTTTCTTTGAAAACTTATTTGTTGCAATTTGTAGGTCTCGTAGTGAAAACCAGTGACCCCAACCAAGGTTACAAATCTCCGATAGGTCACACAGTATCCGATGCTTAAAGTTTAAAAGGGATTCAAAAGGCATGATAGAATGAGCAAGAGGTTTTCACATCAAAATACCTGACGACTCTCATTGTTTCCTCGTAGAATAGTAATTCGTTGAGTTGTGTATTTAGTTATATTCACACGTGTTAAATGCTCCCGCGTCGCCACTGACACATTTGTCGTGCCAAACCTGAAATATGCCCCATGATTAACATATACGTGTTAAAATATCTACACAGCAGCAACAAAAATTTATGATGAATCTTATTGTATTGAAAACAAAAATTACTAAAAAAAATAACATATTAGTGCTAATAATTTGCAACGCAATAAATTTATTGAAAAATATATGCCCGTGTAATGTTATGTCTTATCACAAACGTTTAAAAGAAAAACAATAAGAAATAGGAGAAGAAGACTTCACTATTGTAAATATGGCCTCTAATTTTACAACTACAACTAATTCAAATTTACCACTTTCAAGTTTCTTTCGTAATTGCCTTCTCATTTTTTTCCACAATTGAAAAAAATCAACTGTTGCATATTTGCACCCACCACCAATATCTTTTGCACAGATTCATGTGGTGGAAATCAACAGTTCTAATTTCAAATCAGCATACCTTTAGTTCAAAGTGATCCATCAAAACTTTACTAAGGGACCAAAAATGGTTCCAATTTCGAAGATCACCAAAATAGGTGAAATAACTTCAGCTTGCAACTGTGTCATATAAAAAAACTGTCATATAAAAAAAGTAAAGAATCCTAAATTGCATATTATGCTGTAAAAATAGTTTCGTTAAAACTAAGTCATTTAATCTTTCGTCTAGGTGGTCATTTAATCGTGACTTTATTAGCAGTATTTGAATGTGAGAGATATGGAGTTTAGCAGCGACACCCAAGTGCCCCTGCAAGAAAAAAGACTAATAAGAAAACCTACACCAGTTTGAATATAAGCTACATGCTTGTGTGGGGTGGCGACGACAGTTGTGGTGGAACAATTTTGATAACATGCCATGTTTATCGCGTCAATGATGCACATAAGAACATATAACTCGCAATATAAATATTAATCCAATCACGTGTATTGTGACAGCAAATCTAGTCGGCGACTTGAATAGTGAATGTATTTAAAATGTCACTAAATATAATAAATATACATCCACACACTTACATAAGACGATATGCACAGAACTTGAGGTATGGCATTAGACCTGCTGGATTCCCGGACAACCTCCCTGCTACAAATTCATTAGGACTGCTGAATTAGCCATGCAAGGTACATACATATAGCCATATATAGTACTGTATATATAGCAACTCATATGCAAGGTACTATATATATAGCAACTTGGTGAATTAGTTATTGTACTGTATATAGCTGCGTTACTATTTCATATGGCCGTGCAAGGTAGCATCTAAACATAATATGAAACCAAAAAAATAGAACCTTTGAATGGAATGCTACGGATATGCTACATCACTTAACGGATCTGCTATAGCCCACTGCAGATCTGTTACAACAGATTGCATTCGACTGCGGATCTGTTAGTTTTTACTATTTAGAACATATTCCCAATTTCAAGAATGAATTAAAGATGTCCGTTCATGTACGTATAAAGACACCTTACAATATCTGGGGTAATATGACATTTCTCAAACATCTTAAAGAATTTAATAAAAACTTTTGCAAGTGAAAGAAACCCCTTGTAAATTACTAACTTACATTAGTAGAGGTATAAATAAATTGATATAAAGAAGGAACAACTATAAAGAAGGCCACTTTAGGTTGGGATTTTAGGGACAGATTTATATGTTAGGACACTACATATCAGATAAGTGACAACATAAAGGATATGTACACCTTTCACTCTCCAAAGCAACATAATCAATGCAAAAAAGATGATTATATGACATAATGGCAAGTAATCAACACCATTCTTTGCTCCTAATTAAAAACATATAAAAAAAATCACTAATTATAATACAATCTTTATATCAGTTATTACCAAATCCATTATTATAATGAAACAGCGAGTAACAGAGAACTCTACCAGTAAGAATTTCATCATTTGCTATTCAATTATACTGTACATAGCTAATGTTTCCACAACCATAGGCCATGTAGCACCCATCATATGAGCACGACTAACACCTCTTCCTTCGTCCATACTGACAAAGTTACAATCAATATAATCAGGTATGTGCATTTTATAAGAAGGAAGCACAATCATTTTTCCCACAAAAGTTTCCAAAATTAGGACTAAATTTGAGTACATATAGTACATATCAAGTTTCCAACATAATAGTGAATTAATTCTAATGATCTAAATCTTCCGATGGCAGGAGAAAGATACATTTTATAAGGAAAATAACAGGTTTTCTTTGAGAAGAATGGTAAATATACAAAGTAATTAATGAAAATGTCTGATCCCTATGATATATGTCTCTGATGAAACATAATTCAAAGTGGTCTCTTACCTTTTGTCCAAGATTAGTTCCATTACAAATCCGTGTGTTACAAAGCTCAAATCAAGACCTAATGTTGCACTGCCATCCATCAGAAGAGACATGTAAAAGATCGAATTACCACTCTAATTCCATAGTACAAAAACAAAAAAGATCGAAAGTTACCCGCTTGGCTTGGCTTGCTGCTGCGAATAGCTGACTCGAGGGAGAGAATCGAGAGAGACGAGGGGCACTGCAGGGAGGGGCGAAGGAGGAGGGGCACTGGCATGGGGCGAGCAGCACTGCTGTAATTACGCTGGTTGCCTGTGCTTGCCTCTGCCCCACAATTACGCCGCGATTGCGCTGGTTGCATGTTGCGATTACGATGCTATAGTAGCACCACATCAGCCCCTGTGCTTGCCTGAAAATTAAAGGATGTCAATATTTTCTATAGTCCATCATCTTTGTAATATTCATATAAAAAATGGTCATCAACCACGGGTATGGGTTGAATATCGTTGTCCCAACTTCCACCAGAGTTCCCTTGCCCTCCTCTGAAATGAGAAGTAGAGTATCCACGAAAAAATACCCGTGTACGGCTTGTGTTTATATTTGCATCAATCCACCGAACCCATGTTCTCAAGGCCCTTGTATACGCCTCTACCACTTCTAGTCTCTTATACACATGATTGACTTGTAGTCTCTTATACACGTGATTGAATTTTAGTCTCTTACTAGTAGAATATGCTATTATCCTATAGTAATGCTTATTTTAATTTGGTATTGTTAGCAAATTCTCAGGTAGAATGATGCCTAGCAACTATTTTTCTTTGTAACACAAATAAAACACTCCCCAACACTACTACCAGTGTTTAGTACATTCCTACTTTGGATCCTCACCTCCACCCCCAACATTGGTCGATATTCACTCCTGACATGTGGATGTTTGGCTCTAACTTAAAGGATGGTCTTAGAACCATTCTTGGTATGTGCATCCCTTTTACCGGATGCAAATGATTATGAATATCTTTCATGTGCTTCTGATGCTCGATAATATAAAGATAAATCCAAATGAGTTTTTTTTCTTAATTTTGATAGTGCATTTTTTCAAGCATTTCGTAAAATTAAATTTGAAAAAATTGAAAGAATAATTAACAGGACAAAAGGTACTTGAACATATGAATAGAGTGCAACGAAGGGTGCGGAATAGATAAAATAAGGCACTGGTGTGGAAATACTATGCGACCGCGCGTGCGGTGGTTGCCTTAAAGAACCAGGGGTGTGATTAAGGATACCGCCTTACTCGAATATAAGATTACCATATCATTTATATAAAATTTGCTCAAGCTCTTTCTGTTTCTGAACTTCATCCCTGAGGTAGTTAATACTATGTGAAGCGGTTAGGTGCTCTTTCTTTCGTAAAGTTTTAAAGCACTCTAGCTTCATTCATACAGTGTCCATCTGCAAAATGTATCCAAGATTCATTGTTAAAACTATTACTCAAAACATTTCGTGAAAGAAATATAAACATTTGCATAACTATAATAAACAAAAAAGTTATAAACATTTTCATAACTATAATATCAAGATGCAATAATCCATTTTGTACTCAAATCATCATTTGAACCAAAAAACTCCCAACTATATAACCTTGCCAGATGCATTAATCAATTGAATCACCCCTTTAACAGACATACAATGAAGAGTTCACCGTTCAGTGGTCGCTAAAAATTCTCGAGTTCCTACCGCAATACAAAAATAAAGTACACTATGTATGAGATATTGTTTGGGAATAAAAGAGACAACATCATAGGTAAATAAAGTACATTATAAAATCAATGGTGATGTTGGAGTCCTGGCAGTGAGTGAGTCCACCTAAGTTGCACCAACATCATAGGTAAATACTCTCTCTTCGAACTATGTACTTTGGGATCAATTAAGGAAATTCACTCACCCTTCTGGAGCATTGTTTCCCTTTCATCACTCCCTTTGTCGCCTACGAATTAATATCGATCTTGACACCATCCTTAGGGATGGCATCTCAGGTGTAAATATATTCCTGAAAAATCCACCAATGTTCAAGTAACATCAATATTTAAAGAGAGCCAAATTCCCCAAAGTCACATTTGGCATTAGCTTCCAATCCATATCAAAAGACACTTGCACAAAACTAAACATAACTCAAGTAAAATCAAGATTAGGGTGCATGGTGTAGTTGAGACAATTGCTCAAAATAAAAGACAATGCCACCGTTGTATATTTGCATTGATGTATGCATATTGAATAAAATGAGTAATTCACTTATAGAGACTAAAAATAACAAAATATGTTTGTGTGTGAAGACAGACAAAACAATAAAGAATACAAAATAAACACCAAATGAAAAACAACAAAACATAAATAAGAAACAAATTAGTACATACCAAAAAAAAAAATTAAAATGCCAGCAAGCCCTAAACCCCAATACATGGGATGCTTTGAATAAAAAATACACTCCCAAAAGAAATTCGAGAGGCTACCTCAATCGAGAGATTACCTGTACCAAAGACTAAGAATAAAAAAAGAAAATTAGTCAAATAGTGTGAAGATGTGCAAATTGAATCTAGTTCAACGACGAAATTAGTACATTAAAACCAAAAATGAATACAAAAGAAACTTAGGTACAAAATAAACTACCTCATTTATCAATATTTTTAAGTTTTAATGAAATAATCCTGCATCAAAGAATAAGAATTAAAAAAATAAAGAGGACTAAAATAGAGAGAAGGACTAAAAACATAAGATAAGCTCCTATTGTCAAAGTATCAAATGTTTACAAAAAGAAAATGGTTATATGGTATGTTTCTTACAATAAACACCCCAAATGGGTTTCATCACAATATCATATGTGTATGAAAAGAAAATGGTTATATGGTATGTTTCTTATAATAAAACCCCCAAATGGGTATGTATATAAACAAACAGATATATGGTATGTTTTTTTACCATAAACACCCCAAATGGGTATGTATCTAAACAAACAGAGACTCATCACACATCATATGTGTACAAAAAGAAAATGATTATATGGTATGATTCTGACATCATAAACTTCTATGAAAGAGACAACACCACAAATAGATGTCTTGAACCTGCACAGATGAGTTCAATAGAAACTTATCACATATAGATTCCATTATATCTAATTTCATAAAGTGTCGAGTTTAAGTAAAAACCATATTGGAGATATTAGTTTCAAAATAAATACCCCTAAAAATCATCTACTTCTCACAATTAAATAAACAAACATTTAAATTAAATTTTCAACCAATAAACAAACCCAATAAAATATAATGCAAATGAGCCAGCGAATCCAAGAGTGATATTAAAAAAAATCGCATGAAACAGATCTGGGGATACTTGTAAAATCCAAGACTTGAACCCTATACTAAACCCCTCAAACTCAACACTTGTAAAATCGCATGAAACAGATCTGGAAATAAAGAAAGAAAAGGATACTACCGTAAGTCAATCCACTATGGGAGAGAGACGGCAACCTTGGAGCTCGGAGGGTGGTGGTGCATGCATGGGTCTGTGGTGGGGGTAGCCGTGTGCATAGGGGTGTGGTGTAGAGGAGGAGGAGGAGGAGGTGGATTGGAGAGGGAGAGAATGAGTTGATGTTTGTGTTGTGGTAGGGCTCTTTTGGGTTCACGATGAGAGAACGGGAGAGAAGTAGAGAAATGAGAGTGGATGCTGATTTGAGAGAGAGAGAGAGAGAGAGAGAGAGAGGGAGAACCGGCTTAGTGTTGTTTGTGTGTCCATTGTGTGTGGTGGGGCCCAAAAGATGATTGAAGTGTGAGATTTCCTATTTTAACCATGTTTTTGAATTTTGAGTAAGAGGGGGAAAGGAAATGAAGTGTTAGAAAAGAGGGGGAAATGGAATAATAAAGGGACAAAAAAGGAAAAGAAAATCTTTTAATCTCTACCCTTCATTTCGTGCCTTGTTGGCTTCGATCTGAACCGTGAAGTGTCTTCCCATCTTATGAATAGTGAAAACACCATTGTAAGTTATTGTATAGATATATATATTACCAGTTGCCCGTGCTGAGGGCACGACGATAAATTTGCCCCCGTAATAAAACCCAATCCATAATTTCCCGCCTATAAAAAAAACAATTTAAAAAAAAAATTAAAAATAATTTAATTGAAATAATAATTTAATAGCATATATTTAAAAAATAATTGTATATTAGTATATTACTAGTATATTACTAGTATAGTATATACAAAAGTATAGATTTAATAGGTATGATATTTTACGTTTTAGCATTATAAGTCATGCATCCAGGGAAGGCAAGAAATATCATGCATAAAAAGTTAAAAATATAATACATATATTTTGGCATCAATATCACCTACATATATATATATATATATATGCACATAACGGGGAAGAATTTCTAAACAACTATAATTTAAAAAACGTAACATTACACATAAATTAACATAAACAATATGTGCATTCATGGAAATGAGAGGTCAAAGTTAATGAAGGTATACAAACGGGTATTAAGGGTTGTGAAACTATTCATAAAAAGTAAATTCTTAAAAATTAATACAACAAATTAAAATTTTAAAATCATTAGTACTAGAAAAAACCACGTAAAAACATAATAATGAAAAAAACTTTTAGTTGATACACCTAAAAAGTGAAAGGTCTAAATTTTGGTGTTTTTGGGGTTCCACCTAAAAAGAAATATCTATATATATTCTTTGTAGAAGTATTAGATTGCATGTTACATTACAATATATTGCCTCTCCTTTCATTCTCTTCTCTACCATCCTTATTCTCCATCATTTTCCTTCAAACTAAGTTCCCACATCTCTTCATAAAAGATGAGGTAATTCATTCTCTCTCTCTCTCTCTCTCTCTCTCTCTCTCTCTATATATATATATATATATATATATATATATATATATATAGCGGATGCCCGTGCCGAGGGCAGGGCGATAAATTTTCCCCCGTAATAAAACCAAATCCATAATTACCTGCCTTTAAAAAAATAAAAAAAATAAAAAAATAATTTAATAGCATGTATTTAAAAAATTATAGTATATTAGTATATTAGTAGTATAATAGTATAATAGTAGTATAGTATATAAAATAGTTTAAATTTAATATGTATGATATTTTACCTTTTAGCATGATATGTCATGCATCCATGGAAGGCAAGAAATATCACGCACAAAATGTTGAAAATATCATACATATATTTTGTCATCAACATCACCTATATATATATATATAACGGGGAAGAATTTCTAAACACCTATAATTTAAAAAACGTAACATTTCACATAAATTAACATAAACAATATGTGCATTCATGGAAATGAGAGGTCAAAGTTAATGAAGGTATACAAACGGGTATTAAGGGTTGTGAAACTATTCACAAAAAGTAAATTCTTAAAAATTAATACAACAAATTTAAATTTTAAAATCATTGGTACTAGAAAAAACCACGTAAAAATATAATAATGAAAGAAACTTTTCGTTGATACACTAAATTAGAAGCTAAAAAGTGAAAGGTCTAAATTTTGCTGTTTTTGGTTTTCCACCTAAAATGAAATATCTATATATATTATTTGTAGAAGTATTAGATTGCCCGTTACATTACACTATATTGGCTCTCCTTTCATTCTCTTCTATACCATCCTTATTCTCCATCATTTTCCATCAAACTAAGTTCCCACATTTCTTCATCAAAGATAAGGTAATCCATTCTCTCTCTCTCTCTCCCTCTATATATATATATATATATATATATATATTAGCGGATGCCCGTGCCGAGGGCACGACGATAAATTTTCCCCCGTAATGAAACCCAATCCATAATTACCCGCCTTTAAGAAAAAAAAACAATTTTTTAAATTTATTTTTAAAAATTATTTAACTAAAAAAATAATTTAATAGCATGTTTTAAAAAATTATAGTATATTAGTATATTAGTAGTATAATATTATAATAGTAGTATAGTTTATACAATAGTATAGATTTAATATGTATGATATTTTACCTTTTAGCATGATATGTCATGCATCCTTGGAAGGCAAGAAATATCATTTAAAAAACGTAAGATTACACATAAATTAACATAAACAATATGTGCATTCATGGAAATAAGATGTCAAATTTAATAAAGGTATACAAACGAGTATTAAGGGTTGTGAAACTATTCACAAAAAGTAAATTCTTAAAAATTAATAGAACAAATTTAAATTTTAAAATCATTAGTACTAGAAAAAACCACATAAAAATATAATAATGAAAGAAACTTTTCGTTGATGCACTAAATTAGAAGCTGAAAAATGAAAGGTCTAAATTTTGGTGTTTTTGGTGTTCCACCAAAAATGAAATATCTATATATATTATTTGTAGAAGTATTAGATTGCCCGTTACATTACACTATATTGGCTCTCCTTTCATTCTCTTCTCTACCGTCCTTATTCTCCATCATTTTCCTGCAAACAAAGTTCCCACATTTCTGCATCAAAGATAAGGTAATTCATATTCTCTCTCTCTCTCTCTCTCTCTCTCTCTCTCTATATATATATATATATATATATATATATATATATATATATATATTAGCTTTTTCCCGTGCCGAGGGCACGGCGATCAATTTGCCCCCGTAATAAAACTCAATCAATAATTACCCGCCTTTAAAAAAACTGTTTTTAAAAAAAAAAATTAAAAATAATTTAATACTATGTATTTAAAAAATATTTGTATATTAGTATATTTGTAGTGTAATAGTATAATAGTAGTATAGTATATACAATATTATAGATTTAATACGTATGATATTTTACCTTTTTGCATAATATGTCATGCATCCATGGAAGGCAAAAAATATCATGCATAAAAAGTTGAAAATATCATACATATATTTTGCCGTCAACATCACTTATATATATATATATATATATATATATATATATATATATATATATATATGTATATATATGCACAAAACGGGGAAGAATTTCTAAACAACTATAATTTGAAAAATGTAACATTACACATAAATTCACATAAACAATATGTGCATTCATGGAAATGAGAGGTCAAAGTTAATAAAGGTATACAAACGGGTATAAAGGGTTGTGAAACTATTCACAAAAAGTAAATTCTTAAAACTTAATACCACAAATTTAAATTTTAAAATCAATAGTACAAGTAAAAAGCACGTAATAATATAATAATGAAAGAAACTTTTCGTTGATACACTAAATTAGAAGCTGAAAAGTGAAAGGTCTAAATTTTGGTGTTTTAGGTGTTCCACCTAAAATGAAACATCTATATATATTATTTAAAGAAGTATTAGATTGCACGTTCCATTACACTATATTGGCTATCCTTTCATTATCTTCTCTACCATCATTTTTATCCATCATTTTCCTTTAAACTAAGTTTCCACATTTCTTCATCAAAGATAAGGTAATCCTCTCTCTCTCTCTCTCTCTCTCTCTCTCTATATATATATATATATATATATATATATATATATATATATATATATATATTAGCGGATGCCCGTGCTAAGGGCACGGCGATAAATTTGCCCTTGTATTAAAACCCAATCCAAAATTACCCGCTTTTAAAAAAAAATATTTTTTTAAAGTGCTTTAAAAATAATTTAATTAAAAAAAATAATTTAATAGCATGTATTTAAAAAATAATAGTATAATATTATATTAGTAGTATAATAGTATAATAGTAGTATAATATATACAATATTATAGATTTAATATGTTTGATATTTTACCTTTTAGCATGATATGTCATGCATCCATGGAAGGCAAGAAATAGCATGCATAAAAAGTTGAAAAGATCATACACATGTTTTGGCATCAACATCACCTATATATATATATATATATGAAAATAACGGGGAAGAATTTCTAAACAACTATAATTCAAAAAACGTAACATTACACATAAATTAACATAAACAATATGTGCATTCATGGAATAGGAGGTCAAAGTTAATGAAGGTATACAAACGGGTTTTAAGGGTTGTGAAACTATTCACAAAAAGTAAATTCATAAAAATTATTATAACAAATTTAATTTTTAAAATCAATAATACTAGTAAACACCACATAAAAATATAATAATGAAAGAAACTTTTCGTTGATACACTAAATTAGAGGCTGAAAAGTGAAAGGTCTAAATTTTGGTGTTTTTGGGGTTCCACCTAAAATGAAATATCTATATATATTATTTGTAGAAGTATTAGATTGCACGTTACATTACATATTTATCGGCTCTCCTTTCATTCTCTTCTCTACCATCCATATTCTCCATCATTTTCCTTCAAACTAAGTTCCCACATTTCTTCATCAAAGATAAGGTAATTCATTCTCTCTCTCTCTCTCTCTCTCTATATGTATATATATATATATATATATATATATATATATTAGACGATACCCGTGCCGAGGGCACGGCGATAAATTTTCCCCCATAATAAAACTCAATCCATAATTACCCACCTTTAAAAAAAAAAATTTTTTTTTAAAAAAATTGAAAACAATTTAATTAAAAAATAATTTAATAGCATGTATTTAAAAAATAATAGTATAATAGTATATTAGTATTATAATAGTATAATAGTAGTATAGTATATACAATAGTACAGATTTAATATGTATGATATTTTACCTTTTAGCATGATATGTCATGCATCCATGGAAGGCAAGAAATAGCATGCATAAAAAGTTGAAAAGATCATACACATGTTTTGGCATCAACATCACCTATATATATATATATATATATATATATATATATATATATGCACATAACGGGGAAGAACTTCTAAACAACTATAATTCAAAAAACGTAACATTACACATAAATTAACATAAACAATATGTGCTTTCATGGAATAAGAGGTCAAAGTTAATGAAGGTATACAAACGGGTTTTAAGGGTTGTGAAACTATGCACAAAAAGTAAATTCTTAAAAATTAATACAACAAATTTAATTTTTAAAATCAATAATACTAGTAAACACCACGTAAAAATATAATAATGAAAGAAACTTTTCGTTGATAAACTAAATTAGAGGCTGAAAAGTGAAAGGTCTAAATTTTGGTGTTTTTGGGGTTCCACCTAAAATGAAATATCTATATATATTATTTGTAGAAGTATTAGATTGCACGTTACATTACAATATATTGGCTCTCCTTTCATTCTCTTCTCTACCATCCATATTCTCCATCATTTTCCTTCAAACTAAGTTCCCACATTTCTTCATCAAAGATAAGGTAATTCATTTTCTCTCTCTCTCTCTCTCTCTCTCTCTCTGTCTCTCTCTCTCTCTCTATATATATATATATATATATATATATATTAGAGGATACCCGTGCCGAGGGCACGGCGATAAATTTTCCCCCATAATAAAACTCAATCCATAATTACCCACCTTTAAAAAAAATAATATTTTAAAAAAAAATTAGAAAATAATTTATTTATAAAATAATTTAATAGCATGTATTTAAAAAATAATAGTATAATAGTATATTAGTATTATAATAGTATAATAGTAGTATAGTATATACAATAGTATAGATTTAATATGTATGATATTTTACCTTTTAGCCTGATATGTCAGGCATCCATGGAAGGCAAGAAAGAGCATGCATAAAAAGTTGAAAAGATCATACAATATTTTGGCATCAACATCACCTATATATATATATATATATATATATATATATATATATATATATATATATATATATATATATATATATATATATAGAGAGAGAGAGAGAGAGAGAGAGAGAGAGAGAGAGAGAATATGAATTACCTTATCTTTGATGCAGAAATGTGGGAACTTTGTTTGCAGGAAAATGATGGAGAATAAGGACGGTAGAGAAGAGAATGAAAGGAGAGCCAATATAGTGTAATGTAACGGGCAATCTAATACTTCTACAAATAATATATATAGATATTTCATTTTTGGTGGAACACCAAAAACACCAAAATTTAGAACTTTCATTTTTCAGCTTCTAATTTAGTGCATCAACGAAAAGTTTTTTTCATTATTATATTTTTATGTGGTTTTTTCTAGTACTAATGATTTTAAAATTTAAATTCATTGTATTAATTTTTAAGAATTTACTTTTTGTGAATAGTTTCACAACCCTTAATACTCGTTTGTATACTTTCATTAACTTTGACATCTTATTTCCATGAATGCACATATTGTTTATGTTAATTTATGTGTAATCTTACGTTTTTTTAAATTATTGTTGTTTAGAAATTCTTCCCCGTTATGTGCAAACACACACACACACACACACACACACACACACACACACACACACACACATATATATATATATATATATATATATATATATATATATATATATATATATATATATATATATATATACATACATATAGGTGATGTTGATGCCAAAACATATGTATGAAATTTTCAACTTTTAATGCATGATATTTCTTGCCTTCCATGGATGCATGACATATCATGCTAAAAGGTCAAATATCATACATATTAAATCTATACTATTTTATATACTATACTACTATTATAATATTATACTACTAATATACTAATATACTTTAATTTTTTAAATACATAGTATTAAATTATTTTTTGAATTAAATTATTTTCAAGAAAAATAAAAAAAATTGTTTTTTTCATAAAGGCGGGTAATTATGGATTGGGTTTTATTATGACGGAAAATTTATCGCCGTGCCCTCAGCAAGGGCATCCGCTAATATATATATATATATATATATATATATATATAGAGAGAGAGAGAGAGAGAGAGAATGGATTACCTTATCTTTGATGAAGAAATGTGGGAACTTACTTTGAAGGAAAATGATGGAGAATAGGGATGGTAGAGAAGAGAATGAAAGGCGAGCCAATATAGTGTAATGTAACGTGCAAGCTAATACTTCTACAAATAATATATATAGATATTTCATTTTAGGTGGAAAACCAAATACACCAAAATTTAGACCTTTCACTTTTTAGCTTCTAATTTAGTGTATCAACGAAAAGTTTCTTTCATTATTATATTTTTACGTGGTTTTTTCTAGTACTAATAATTTTAAAATTTAAATTTGTTGTATTAATTTTTAAGAATTTACTTTTTCTGAATAGTTTCACAACCCTTAATACCCGTTTGTATACCTGCATTAACTTTGACCTCTCATTTTCGTGAATGCACATATTGTTTATGTTAATTTAAGTGTAATGTTACGTTTTTTAAATTATAGTTGTTTAGAAATTATTCCCCGTTATGTGCATATACATATATATATATATATATATATAGGTGATGTTGATGCCATAATATATGTATGATATTTTCAACATTTTATGCATGATATTTCTTGCCTTCCATGGATGCATGACATATCATGCTAAAAGGTAAAATATCATACATATTAAATCTAAACTATTTTATATACTATACTACTATTATACTATTATACTACTAATATACTAATATACTATAATTTTTTAAATACATGCTATTAAATTATTTTTAAAAAAATTGTTTTTTTTAAAGGCAGGAAATTATGGATTGGGTTTTATTACGGGGGAAAATTTATCGTCGTGCCCTCGGCACGGGCATCCTCTAATATATATATATATACATATTAGCGGTTGCCCGTGCCGAGGGCAGGGCGATAAATTTGACCCCGAAAAAAAACCCAATCCATAATTACCCGCCGTTAAAAAAACCTATTTTAAAAAAAAATTACAAATAATTTAATTAAAAAAATAATTTAATAGCATGTATTTAAAAAATAATTGTATATTAGTAGTATAATAGTAGTATAGTAATATAGTATATACAATAGTATAGATTTAATACGTATGATATTTTACCTTTTTGCATAATATGTCATGCATCCATGGACGGCAAGAAATATCATGCATAAAAAGTTGAAAATATCATACATATATTTTACCGTCAACATCACTTATATATATATATATATATATATATGTATGTATATATATGCACAAAACGGGGAAGAATTTCTAAACAACTATAATTTGAAAAATGTAACATTACACATAAATTCACATAAACAATATGTGCATTCATGGAAATGAGAGGTCAAAGTTAATGAAGGTATACAAACGGGTATAAAGGGTTGTGAAACTATTCACAAAAAGTAAATTCTTAAAAATTAATAAAACAAATTTAAATTTAAAAATCATTAGTACAAGAAAAAACCACGTAAAAATATAATAATGAAAGAAACTTTTCGTTGATACACTAAATTAGAAGCTGAAAAGTGAAAGGTCTAAATTTTGGTGTTTTAGGTGTTCCACCTAAAATGAAACATCTATATATATTATTTGAAGAAGTATTAGATTGCACGTTCCATTACACTATATTGGCTCTCCTTTCATTATCTTCTCTACCATCCTTTTTATCCATCATTTTCCATCAAACAAAGTTTCCACATTTCTTCATCAAAGATAAGGTAATCCACTCTCTCTCTCTCTCTCTCTCTCTCTCTCTCTCTCTCTCTCTCTCTCTCTCTGTATATATATATATATATATATATATATATATTAGCGGATGCCCGTGCTAAGGGCACGGCGATAAATTTTCCCCTGTAATAAAACCCAATCCAAAATTAACCGCCTTTAAAAAAAAATTAAAATGCTTAAAAAATTATTTAATTGAAAAAAATAATTTAATAGCATGTATATAAAAAATAATAGTATAATATTATATTAGTAGTATAATAGTATATTAGTAGTATAGTATATACAATAATATAGATTTAATATGTATGATATTTTACCTTTTAGCATGATATGTCATGCATCCATGGAAGGCAAGAAATAGCATGCATAAAAAGTTGAAAAGATCATACACATGTTTGGGCATCAACATCACCTATATATATATATATATATATATATATATATATATATATATATATATATATATATATATGCACATAACGGGAAGAATTTCTAAACAACTATAATTCAAAAAACGTAACATTACACATAAATTAACATAAACAATATGTGCATTCATGGAATAAGAGGTAAAAGTTAATGAAGGTATACAAACGGGTTTTAAGGGTTGTGAAACTATTCACAAAAAGTAAATTCTTTAAAATTAATACAACAAATTTAATTTTTAAAATCAATAATACTAGTGAACACCATGTAAAAATATAATAATGAAAGAAACTTTTCGTTGATAAACTATATTAGAGGCTGAGAAGTGAAAGGTCTAAATTTTGGTGTTTTTGGGGTTCCACCTAAAATGAAATATCTATATATACTATTTGTAGAAGTATTAGATTGCACGTTACATTACACTATATTGTCTCTCCTTTCATTCTCTTCTCTACCATCCATATTCTCCATCATTTTCCTTCAAACTAAGTTCCCACATTTCTTCAACAAAGATAAGGTAATTCATTTTCTCTCTCTCTCTCTCTCTCTCTCTCTCTCTCTCTCTCTCTCTAAATATATATATATATATATATATATATATTAGAGGATACCCGTGCCGAAGTCACGGCGATAAATTTTCCCCCATAATAAAACTCAATCATAATTACCCACCTTTAAAAAAATAAATATTTTTTAAAAAAATTATAAATTTATTTAATTAAAAAATAATTTAATAGCATGTATTTAAAAAATAAAAGTATAATACTATATTAGTATTATAATAGTATAATAGTAGTAGAGTATATACAATAGTATAGATTTAGTATGTATGATATTTTACCTTTTAGCATGATATGTCATGCATCCATGGAAGGCAAGAAAGAGCATGCATAAAAAGTTGAAAAGATCATACACATATTTTCGCATCAACATCACCTATATATATATATATATATATATATATATAGAGAGAGAGAGAGAGAGAGAGAATATGAATTACCTTACCTTTGATGCAGAAATGTGGGAACTTCGTTTGCAAGAAAATGATGGAGAATAAGGACGGTAGAGAAGAGAATGAAAGGAGAGCCAATACAGTGTAATGTAACGGGCAATCTCATACTTCTACAAATAATATATATAGATATTTCATTTTTGGTGGAACACCAAAAACACAAAAATTTAGAACTTTCATTTTTCAGCGTCTAATTTAGTGCATCAACGTAAAGTTTCTTTCATTATTATATTTTTATGTGGTTTTTTCTAGTACTAATGATTTTAAAATTTAAATTTGTTGTATAAATTTTTAAGAATTTACTTTTTGTGAATAGTTTCACAACCCTTAATACTCGCTTGTATACCTTCATTAACTTTGACATCTTATTTCCTTGAATGCACATATTGTTTATGTTAATTTATGTGTAATCTTACGTTTTTTAAATTATAGTTGTTTAGAAATTCTTCCCCGTTATGTGCACACACACACACACACACACACACACACAGATATATATATATATATATATAGGTGATGTTGATGCCAAAATATATGTATGATATTTTTAACTTTTAATGCATGATATTTCTGGCCTTCCATGGATGCATGACATATCATGCTAAAAGGTCAAATATCATACATATTAAATCTATACTATTGTATACACTATACTACTATTATAATATTATACTAATAATATACTAATATACTATAATTTTTTAAATACATGGTGTTAAATTATTTTTTGAATTAAATTACTTTCAAAAAAATATAAAAAAAATTGTTTTTTTCTTAAAGGCGGGTAATTGTGGATTGGGTTTTATTACGAGGGAAAATTATTCGCCGTGCCCTCAGCAAGGACATCTGCTAATATATATATATATATATATATATATATATATATAGAGAGAGAGAGAGAGAGAGTTAGAGAGAGAGAGAGAGAGAGAGAGAGAGAGAGAGAGAGAGAGAGAGAGAGAATGGATTACCTTATCTTTGATGAAGAAATGTGGGAACTTACTTTGAAGGAAAATGATGGAGAATAGGGATGGTAGAGAAGAGAATGAAAGGCGAGCCAATATAGTGTAATGTAATGTGCAATCTAATACTTCTACAAATAATATATATAGATATTTCATTTTAGGTGGAAAACCAAATACACCAAAATTTAGACCTTTCACTTTTTAGCTTCTAATTTAGTGTATCAACGAAAAGTTTCTTTCATTATTATATTTTTACGTGATTTTTTCTAGTACTAATAATTTTAAAATTTAAATTTGTTGTATTAATTTTTAAGAATTTACTTTTTGTAAATAGTCTCACAACCCTTAATACCCGTTTGTATACCTGCATTAACTTTGACCTATCATTTTCGTGAATGCACATATTGTTTATGTTAATTTATGTGTAATGTTACGTTTTTTAAATTATAGTTGTTTAGAAATTCCTCCCCGTTATGTGCATATATATATATATATATATATATATATATAGGTGATGTTGATGCCATAATATATGTATGATATTTTAAATATTTTATGCATGATATTTCTTGCCTTCCATGGATGCATGACATATCATGCTAAAAGGTAAAATATCATACATATTAAATCTAAACTATTTTTTATACTATACTACTATTATACTATTATACTACTAATATACTAAATACTATAATTTTTTAAATACATGCTATTAAATTATTTTTAAAAAAATTGTTTTTTTTAAAGGCGAGTAATTATGGATTGGATTTTATTACGGAGGAAAATTTATCGTCGTGCCCTCGGCACGGGCATCCTCTATTATATATATATATATATATATATATTAGCGGTTGCCCGTGCCGAGGGCACGGCGATAAATTTGCCCCCGTAAAAAAACCCAATCCATACTTACCCGCCGTTAAAAAAACCTATTTTAAAAAAAAATTACAAATAATTTAATTAAAAAAATAATTTAATAGCATGTATTTAAAAATTAATTGTATATTAGTAGTATAATAGTATAATAGTAGTATAGTATATCCAATAGTATAGATTTAATACGTATGATATTTTACCTTTTTGCATAATATGTCAAGCATCCATGGACGGCAAGAAATATCATGCATAAAATGTGGAAAATATCATACATATATTTTGCCGTCAACATCACTTCTATATATATATATGTATATATATGCACAAAACGGGGAAGAATTTCTAAACAACTATAATTTGAAAAATGTAACATTACACATAAATTCACATAAACAATATGTGCATTCATGGAAATGAGAGGTCAAAGTTAATGAAGGTATACAAACGGGTATAAAGGGTTGTGAAACTATTCACAAAAACGAAATTCTTAAAACTTAATACCACAAATTTAAATTTTAAAATCAATTGTACATGTAAAAACCACGTAAAAATATAATAATGAAAGAAACTTTTCGTTGATACACTAAATTAGAAGCTGAAAAGTGAAAGGTCTAAATTTTGGTGTTTTAGGTGTTCCACCTAAAATGAAACATCTATATATATTATTTAAAGAAGTATTGGATTGCACGTTCCATTACACTATATTGGCTCTCCTTTCATTATCTTCTCTACCATCCTTTTTATCCATCATTTTCCTTCAAACTAAGTTTCCACATTTCTTCATCAAAGATAAGGTAATCCACTCTCTCTCTCTCTCTCTCTCTCTCTCTCTCTCTCTCTCTCTACATATATATATATATATATATATAATATACTAAATACTATAACTTTATAAATACCTGCAATTAAATTATTTTTAAAAAAATTGTTTTTTTAAAGGCGAGTAATTATGGATTGGATTTTATTACGGGGGAAAATTTATCGTCGTGCCCTCGGCACGGGCATCCTCTAATATATATATATATATATATATATATATATATTAGCGGTTGCCCGTGCCGAGGGCACGGCGATAAATGTGCCCCCGTAAAAAAACCCAATCCATACTTACCCGCCGTTAAAAAAACCTATTTTAAAAAACATTACAAATAATTTAATTAAAAAAATAATTTAATAGCATGTATTTAAAAATTAATTGTATATTAGTAGTATAATAGTATAATAGTAGTATAGTATATCCAATAGTATAGATTTAATACGTATGATATTTTACCTTTTTGCATAATATGTCAAGCATCCATGGACGGCAAGAAATATCATGCATAAAATGTTGAAAATATCATACATATATTTTGCCGTCAACATCACTTCTATATATATATATATGTATATATATGCACAAAACGGGGAAGAATTTCTAAACAACTATAATTTGAAAAATGTAACATTACACATAAATTAACATAAACAATATGGGCATTCATGGAAATGAGAGGTCAAAGTTAATGAAGGTATACAAACGGGTATAAAGGGTTGTGAAACTATTCACAAAAACTAAATTCTTAAAACTTAATACCACAAATTTAAATTTTAAAATCAATTATACAAGTAAAAACCACGTAAAAATATAATAATGAAAGAAACTTTTCGTTGATACACTAAATTAGAAGCTGAAAAGTGAAAGGTCTAAATTTTGGTGTTTTAGGTGTTCCACCTAAAATGAAACATCTATATATATTATTTAAAGAAGTATTGGATTGCACGTTCCATTACACTATATTGGCTCTCCTTTCATTATCTTCTCTACCATCCTTTTTATCCATCATTTTCCTTCAAACTAAGTTTCCACATTTCTTCATCAAAGATAAGGTAATCCACTCTCTCTCTCTCTCTCTCTCTCTCTATATATATATATATATATATATATATATATATATATATATATATATATATATATATATATATATATAATATACTAAATACTATAACTTTATAAATACATGCTATTAAATTATTTTTAAAAAAATTCTTTTTTTTAAAGGCGAGTAATTATGGATTGGATTTTATTACGGGGGAAAATTTATCGTTGTGCCCTCGGCACGGGCATCCTCTAATATATATATATATATATTAGCGGTTGCCCGTGCCGAGGGCACGGCGATAAATTTGCCCCCGTAAAAAAACCCAATCCATACTTACCCGCCGTTAAAAAAACCTATTTTAAAAAAAATTACAAATAATTTAATTAAAAAAATAATTTAATAGCATGTATTTAAAAATTAATTGTATATTAGTAGTATAATAGTATAATAGTAGTATAGTATATCCAATAGTATAGATTTAATACGTATGATATTTTACCCTTTTGCATAATATGTCAAGCATCCATGGACGACAAGAAATATCATGCATAAAATGTTGAAAATATCATACATATATTTTGCCGTCAACATCACTTCTATATATATATATGTATATATATGCACAAAACGGGGAAGAATTTCTAAACAACTATAATTTGAAAAATGTAACATTACACATAAATTCACATAAACAATATGTGCATTCATGGAAATGAGAGGTCAAAGTTAATGAAGGTATACAAACGGGTATAAAGGGTTGTGAAACTATTCACAAAAACTAAATTCTTAAAACTTTATACCACAAATTTAAATTTTAAAATCAATTGTACAAGTAAAAACCACGTAAAAATATAATAATGAAAGAAACTTTTCGTTGATACACTAAATTAGAAGCTGAAAAGTGAAAGGTCTAAATTTTGGTGTTCCACCTAAAATGAAACATCTATATATATTATTTAAAGAAGTATTGGATTTCACGTTCCATTACACTATATTGGCTCTCCTTTCATTATCTTCTCTACCATCCTTTTTATCCATCATTTTCCTTCAAACTAAGTTTCCACATTTCTTCATCAAAGATAAGGTAATCCACTCTCTCTCTCTCTCTCTCTCTCTCTCTATATATATATATATATATATATATATATATATATATATATATATATATATATATATTAGAGGATGCCCGTGCTAAGGGCACGGCGATAAATTTGCCCCTGTAATAAAACCCAATCCAAAATTATCCGCCTTTAAAAAAAACAAATTTAAAATGCTTTAAAAATAATTTAATTAAAAAAAATAATTTAATAGCAAATATTTAAAAAATAATAGTATAATATTATATTAGTAGTATAATAGTATATTAGTAGTATAATATATACAATAGTATAGATTTAATATGTATGATATTTTACCTTTTAGCATGATATGTCATGCATCCATGGAAGGCAAGAAATAGCATGCATAAAAAGTTGAAAAGATCATACACATGTTTTGGCATCAACATCACCTATATATATATATATATATGCACATAACGGGGAATAA